>JARYHS010012519.1:213441543-213698296 GCA_031002005.1 Vandiemenella viatica | reverse complement strand
TTTTAGTTTCAAATATTGATCTAGGAATTAGAAAGAACTTTTTAAAACCCTTCGTGTTTAAACAAAAAACATCAAGAATTTTAATTTCTTGATTTTTTTTTTATTAACAACAAATATAAAGATAAAAGTGTTATATTATTGGTTTAACTAATTTCCTCGATATTAGTTTACAAGATTAAAAAATGATTCCTGCAAAATTCCAAATATTATACTTTCTATCATTAAAGATCTTAATGACGACATATTTTTAACTGTCAATTTGGACGGTACATTAAAATATTATTAAATAATATTTTTATTTTAAAAATCAATTTTTATATATACATATAAGGGAGCATCCATAAATTACGTGAGGTGTTTTTTCGGATCTCCGAATCCCGTGAGAGACCCCCCCCCCTCCCTCCCTAGAAGTCACCCTCGCATCTTTTTGAGACCCTTTTTTTTTTAGGTCTCACCCTTCCAAAGCCGGTTACATCCCCACTTTTCGACGAAATACCCTTTCGCGTCATTTGTAGACTTTTTTTTAGCTCGTCAATCCAAAAAAAATTCCAAAACCTCAAGTGTGATTTCCGCTGACCCCCCTCCCCTTTGGTGAGATATCGCCGAACCCCTCCCCCTATTTCACCTCACGTAATTTATGGACGCCCCCTAACAGTTCTATGGGGCTACGAAATTTTAACCCTCAAATTCAAAAAGATTTTGAGAAAATGAAATTTGAATCTCTACAAATATTTGTATGTGTTAGCTGTATCTACCCTCTTAAACGGAGGCCCAGCATTAGGACGAGAAACCTGAGGTGACGTACTAGGGGAAGTGGTGGTATTATGGAACACTTTTTCGTTTAAAGCAATATACGGAATTTAAAATGTGGCTATTCCATAAAAAATGTCACATCTGTTAGTTTATATATCTGTTATAAAGGATCAATAATAATTGTGATGAATAATAAACGTTTTAAATAATTACAATAGATTTTTTAACTTGCTGTAAATTATTTTGAAATGGGGTGATAATATGAAACATTTAAAATAAATTGTAAAACAAACATTGTCAGTTAACATTTTTATTAATGAAATTATTAAATTATATTTTGATCTTACCTGGTAGAAAATGACAATTTACAGTGTAAAGTTGTAGCAAATTTGAAAAATGCAGAGGTCCGAAACGTGGCTTTGTAGTAAAGTTGTTTTTATGAGCTATAAACCACAGTTACATTTCACAGTTTATAGTTCTTCGTGAGACAAAGTCGCTGTAGTATATGTGTAGTATGAGGTGGAAGTTAGTGGATGGTCATGAATTATGATTACCTTTTGCTTTAATTATGACAAAACGAAAGAGGGGTTGTAATATGGAACAGCATGTTTCATATTACCACCCAACGCCAATTTCTAAAGTAATCAATGAAAATAGACTTCTGATAAACAATTTCAAGGAACCAATATTATCATTTGTAGGTTTAATTCTATTACTAAATCGTAAAGTATGCTAATTTGTAAATAAAAGTAGCAGAAAAAATATTTGAATCTAACCTTACAAAAACTTTTGGAGGTTGTAAAACGAAGTGGGTCTCCTCACGGCCATAAAACAATGTGATACTGATCTCTGCTGCCTCTAATGATGGAAACAGAACTTTAGGATTGCCCTAACTGAAGCTGCTACCAGATGGCATTAGTAATCTGCAAATACTATGATGTTTCATATTACAACCCTGTTTCATACTACCACCACCTTCCCTATTTATTACTTGTTCGTGCTACGATCGCGATTTCCACTCCGAAGACCTCTCCTAGTCAGTACGTCCTGCGTCGGATTTGTTTATAGGCTGCAGAAGTGGAGGAGCTTCCCACGGCGGGATGCGGAGGGTCTGGTGCGGAATACGCGAGTGGCACGGAGAGCGTTGTCACGACGCGACGCGGACTGGCAGGTGAACGCGTGCGTTGCGGGCGGGTGGCTGCGTCATAACTCAGCGTACCGCCGGCGGAGCGGCCCGTAATTGTACGGGGCCCGAGCCGGGTAAATGATTCTAATAACGGTTATCGGCATTGTTTGTTTTGGGCCCGTCGTCGGGTTGCGCCGTGAGTTATACCGCCCGCCTGACGTCACGCCGCCCCGTATTCAATTAGGCCCGGCCGCTGCAATCCATTACTAGTCGGCCGCCGTAGCCACGGGGTGTTTGAGGAATACGTAATAACAAACTCGAATATATGAGATGTTTGTTCTGAGCTGAAACGAGCCCCGGCGCAGGGGTTACCAGACCTATAGTCGTTAATATTTATCCTATTAAAATATTGGTGGTATAAAAATGTAAAATACCCGGGCCCCGTGATTTAACGATCCGAGTTTTAATATTCATTTTCCCTCTATAGTTTAGCAATCCATTTTAATCTCACAAATAACGTTTTCGGGAGGCGGCAGCGAGAAAAAATCTGATCCGGCACTGCTGCGTCCATCTGAAATTCTTCTGCTCACTCGCTGTTCACGGTATTCAAATCGGCCGTACTTTCGGCTCATTGGTATGCATTAGCGGTTCCACGCAAGGCTTTCCGGTCGTATTGCCCCTTCCTCGTGGAAATCGCCGCGTTTATCTCATTACTTTAATTACGATATAGCAGTTCATTAATTGCCTTGTGGGTTTAACGAAAGTTTTTACGCTCCGTTTCGGATAAATATTTATAAAATAATTGTCGGCTCCTCGGTTTTAAATTGAGAACTCAGAGCATCGCAACCGCTGCTCCGGTTTGAATGTTATCGAATCTCGTAGTTACAGTGTTTTAAAAGATATTAATACATGCCAGCGCTACAAGGGACGACCCTGTCATGCATATTTACGGTAGCCAGGGCTCTGTTGAAAAAATCCGAGCCACGGGCAGTTGTTAAAGGATTCACTGAATTTTAGTATGTACTGTAGTGATTTGCAGATTGTGCTCCAAGAAGATGGGGGACAGGGGATCCGCAACGAAATATTAAAAATCTTATTCTAATTGAATCAAAATATAATATAACAAAAAAATAAAAAATAAGTTGATAATTTTTTTAACCATATTCTTCACGGTGCTTTGATCGACGTATTACTACCGACGTTTCGGCGCCCAACCTGGGGCCTTCATCAGCGAGAAGATAAACGACGGAGTGGTGTCAAAACCGTCACAAGTGATACTTCACTTCTGAACAGCCCTGAAGAAGGCACCAGGTTGGGCGCCGAAACGTCGGTAGTAATACAACTAGACAGCGCGAATCCCGGAACAGTAAGTGGAATATTTGATTAATATGACGGCTGCTAAAAGTGTAAAATGTTGTATAGTCTTCACGGATTTGCAGACGGATATTTCCATGAAACCATGACAACATTTCTTCATCAGGCAACAGATGACGTTGTTATTTTTTCATGGAAATATCCGGCTACAAACCCATGAAGACTGTGTGGCATTTATACGCCGGGATAATATCCGTTCACATAAAATGGATACAGTTCTCATACTGTATACGACTACAAGAGGGCATAAGCCATAAGCATACAAATCAAACTTTGTAAATGCCATGAATATTTCAGCGAGTACGCAAAAATCTGGTACTTCCGTGATACGCGCGGCGATCCTTTAAGGATTAAATTAATGAGCGTTTGTGAGGGTTAGTGGTCCGTTAGAGTTATTTTTGACATTTTGCTGCTCATCAGGTTGATAAAGGTGGAGAAACGCAACTCTAGTGCCTTTGAGATATTACTGACCGAAATAAACGTTGCTAGAAAGCACATTCTACCATTATTAGACGCGATTCTTTACGAGTAATTTTCTCCTTCTTGGAGCTGGGTTCATCTAATACATCCTCTAATCAAATACAAATATCAGTGTTTTGATAAATTCTCCACTTCCTTTCAGTGTTTAACAGGTTTTTTTTTTTTTGTTTTTTTTCCAACCACTGTTACGAAAGTTATAAGCTGTAGTGTTTTTAAGTAGCAAATCTTACCAAAGGTTCCAGTAATGCCAGACTTCTCTGGAGCGATGTTTTCCTCACATTGCGTGAACTTAAGTTTTACAATTTTTTGTTTGTGTTTGTTCAGCATGCCAGTTCGTATCGGTTTAGTTAAGCTTGGTCAGTATTTGGCATTCTGCATCTTGTGATTGAAAAACGGAACCCTTAAGAATTCGCAACTTCATAACTTAATCTTGTAACTGCTCATGGCTAGGGTTCAGATCTTTATGACCAAAAAAAACCCAGAGAAATACGCGTGCAAGTATGACCTTAAAAACTGGTAAATATGACCTAAATATAACAACATATGACCAAGCATTTAACTTTACTATACGTCAAAACATGTTCGATTATACGTCATTTATTGTATCTGGTTGTGTCGCTTTTAGTAATTTACTTCCGTGCATTCTCTACACCATTGGGAAATTAAATTTCAAATCGCTTTGCTGAATTACCACCAATTAATCTTCCACCATTAATTAATCCCTGAATGGCATTAAGATTTCAATTTAGCATAATAATAGCATTTTTATTTGAAAGCAATTTATGAGGCGATATTACAAATTGATCTATCGATTTGGATGAAATTTCATATGTAGATAACGTTTTGCTTTTCAAGTTTTTAACAAGGTTTTTTTTTTAAGCAATTTTTGTATTTGGTTTCTCGAAAACCGCTCTAACCTCATTACGTAGAAGGTTCAGGTACCAGTAAGCCTACTGATGTTAGTTAAGCTTCTCTTTGGTTAACTGTGCACCTAAAACGCCTAGGAAGCCTTCAAGCCTTTTACTTTAAACATTACTCGAAATCTTTGATACTGAACAGAAATCGAAAGATGCCGAGCAAAGATCGGTCACCCAGGTACTATATATAAATATATATTTCTTTCCACCCGTTTACTTTTAAGAGATCCCCAGAATATAATTTTCCAAATTTTTACAACTATATTGGGGTTGAGGGCCAATGAAACACACAACATGTACAGGTTTGAAGTCTGCAGCTGATATTGTTTAAGGGCTAGAGGGCAGTGAGAGACGGATAAGGCGGAATACGGAGTCTTAAAAACCCCTTCAGATCAGATAGTTACCAGTCTTTCTTCCGCAGTTGCTTGTAAACATTCGTGAATGAAATCTTCTCTTAAAAACGGTTTGTTAATTCATATAAGCCTCAGACGTGTTTCACTCTTATGGAATGAAGCATCGTCAGTGAGAGTTTTGGTAGAAACTGCTCTATTTGCACTATGTATAACCTGATCTGTTGCTTCTTTTTTTCGTGAAGGTCACTATTTCGTTGCTTTTTGAAATAGTCGAACTTTAACCTTGTTTTGTATCACGTAGCTAGTATGTTGTACTAGCTGTCTACATAAATGAATCAGATCACTTGCTTGTTCGCTATTTATCCTAGTAGCAGATATTCACTATTAGCAGTCAACTTAGATTTCATCCATAATTTCTCACAATTCTATAATTTGCTGATTGGGGTCTCGTAGAAAAGGGGGAGAACACGAAAAGTATGCTACGAGAGTCCGGGTGCTCGAATTCAGGGAAAGCCGCATTAAGTTCCAGTCATTGTTTTCTTGTTCATCTTTATGGATATGTCTCCTGATTGGTAATTACGAGCTCAATGATTATAGCTAATACTTACAAGTCGCTATTGCTTTGCTGTTGGCAACAATAGCGAAAAATATAACAACGAACTTTAGTTGGTGACATTACTTTTTTTGTTTTGTTTTCATCTCTTTTTTTCCCCCTTTTAATTGGGGATTCACGGTTTTTCGAAATATCGGAGCCCTGAAAGGATTGTAGCCAAGGAACAGGAAGAAATCCGGTCGTGCGAAAATTTCATAAATGATATCCGACGAATTGCGAGGTTTGTAGTTGGACGAGAGAAGAACCGGTTCATTTGTAGTAATTGTTTATTTCTAAACTGAACCAGTTACGTATCAAAACACTTCAACCTCTTACGAAACAAGTAAAAATGATTAAATGTTTCCTTGAACAGAGATAAAAATATCCGAGGAGCTCCTCACTCTAGAAAACACAATCAGCCTATCAGTGTCTCTGTGGGTGTAGCTATCTGGCGGTAATGCTATCACTCTTTATCGACGCCAGAGACACCAAGCAGCTTCACTGTGAAGTATCGCATACCAGTGCCCTTGATTATTCATAATTTTGCCACTTACGGTTTGAATTTTGAAAAATTCCTTTATTAATTATTACCAAAAGCAGAGAACTTAATCTTTAAAATGATACCTCATTTATCAATTTTTGTCAAGTCTGAAGCGAGAAAGATGGCTTGTAACAACAACAACAAAAATCACCTATTAGAAACAATATATATGCCTGGAGTGATTTTGAGAAAAAACAGAAAATCGAAATCTCAGTTACCGGACTGGGAACTGAACCCACTTTCCAAATAGTTGCATTGTTTTTATCCTCTTCAGTCCCGAGCTCATAATAAAAGTGCAAGAGAACTACTATCGTGTTATTTACTTTGTGTTAATGCTAGTTAATAATGAATGACCATAATTTTTTTTTTTTTGAAAAAATAATTAATTTTTTATGGATGGTATATATATGATACCTCGGGAGTCAAGCAGGAAAATTATACAAACAACTTTACTGCTTCATGTTACTTTATTTCACGGACAAAATATATGTCTTTTATCTTTATTTCGACGAGCCATGTTGTACAGCTGCAGGATTCCAAGTTTCAAATCAGTGCTGCCAAAAGCAGATGATCGAACATGTGAGCTGTGAGAAGCGCGATGTATATTGTAGATGATACGATAGGCCAGAAAGTTTCAGCTGTGCAGTGGCCCAAGAAAAAAATAATTCCTGGAGGTATCATATATGATACCTCGGGACTGAAGAGGATATGTAATCATGCGTGTTTTTAACAGGTGTCGTAAGATTGGCGTAGCATACTTTACTCTCTATATTTTGTCAGCCGTTTATTTTAACACGAATGTCATTAATATTCGATTTCATTTGATTGTGTGGCCGATTCTGAGAGAGAGCGCAGTGGGACGCATTTGCCATTGCGGTCGTTTCTTCCCGTTATTCAGAGAGGTGATTTCACCTGTTGTGACGTCACCGTGTCGAGCGCCGGGCGGGCGGTCGGACAAAAACAGCGGCTAGCGCACGCCCACCCTCCGCCCCCGGGCACAGCCTTCAAAATCCATTTGACACGGCCCATAACAGCGGCGATCCCTCAGCCCGTAATAAGGATATTGCCCGCGCTACCGGCAGTCCCGCATGGTCTCACCCACACACGCAGTAAAGACGGCTGCCTTCCCAAAGAGATACAGTCAACCGTGTCGATGTTGCTTTATCGTGTGCTGTTTTTTAACGTGTAGGTATTTGCCTGTGGGCGCCCGACTGGAGATCTGCTGGTCCTCGGTTCGAATCCGCTCGACCCGACTTTCACCTCTGGCACAGCTTGCTGTGTAATGTGAACTGCGCCAGAAAATTTCTGTGTCTGACACAACAGAAATACGTGACAACGAAGGCTTTCACTGCGTATCGATGATATGAAATCTTCGCGGGTTAAAGAAACAGAACAACGAGCTTTCGGCTCAGACTTGAAGATGGCGGCAGAGCTAGCCGCTGAAAGCTCGTTGTGTTTTACTTCAACACCATACCGCGGAGAACCCGAGAAGATTTCATATCACAACAGAAATAGTTTTTACTTTAATAGTAGGCCTAATAGTTTATATGAAGGAATGTATTTTTGTTCTTTGGGCATGGATGCAGTTGAATAACTATTGCTCTCAGAAAAAAAAAGAAAGTTTGGGTTCCAAGGTGAAGACAGCGAGGTTTGAACAGCGTATATCAGGATGAGTTGCTGCTACGGATATTAGTAATTTCTGAAAAAGAACCTGTTATTTTTGGCTACTTGATATCTCTAATTTAGTTCGAACCTGTTGAAAATAGTAAATACTAGATTCTTTATTTGAACAGTAAAGATTATACGATAAATAAATCTTTTGATATGCAACCTTTGGTTCGAGTTTTGATTTAAACTGTAAGTCATCTTGCTCCACACGATTACCGTGTTGGTGAGGTGGAGGAAAGGCTATGACCACCCTACATCCAATACTAAACGATTATCATCATCATTATCATCCTCATTCTCAACAGCTTCCAGCCACCGGCCGGGTCTGCCTTGTGTACGAACCTTTCCATTTCCTTCTTTCATTCCACCACCTCTCTGTCACCACTTTGTTCCAGTCCTCTCCTCTCTTCCGTACACACTCCTCCACTCCTCTCGGTCATCCATCCCTTAGTCTTCCTCTGGGCCGTTTACCATGCATCTTCATTTCGTGAATTTTTCTTGGGATTCTCTACTGTTCCATTCTTTTTACCTTGTCCCTACCATTTTAGCCTGGCCTTCTCTATCATTTCTTGTAGGGGTTCCACTTTTCGAGTTGTTTCATTCTTAATCCTGTCCATTTCAGTACCATCCATTCTACCTCTAAAATATTTCATTTCGCTTGCTTCTATCCTTCTGATGTCCAGCTTTTTCATTGTTCAGGTTTCGGCACAAATAGTCAGGAGAGTCGCATAGTGATAAATTACTCTCTTCTTTCTCTGTGGCGCATCCCTATTCCATTTAAGGGTTCTGTTGCTCCTGTCTTCCTGTTTCGCTTATTTCGCCATCATTCCTTCCACTTTTCTCTAAAACACTCACCAATTACTTGAAACAGTTTGCCTTCTTCAGCTGTTCACTCCTGCAATACAATAAATGTGTCTCAAATAGCAGTCACTTGCAGTTTTGATAGGTAGTATCGAAGCAAATCTTCGTTTGTATTTGTACATGTTGGTCTGAACAGGAAAGCTCCTTCCTGCATTTAGCGTCATAGCAACTGATAGTCGGCAGCATTTTATTTTCTCGCCATTTACAGAGTAGATTATCCGATTTGTCACTTCTTTGCGGCGTAGTGGACGAGCGGTGACGTTATGGACTGTCATTCGGGAGGACACGGGTTCGAATCCGCGTCCGACTATCTAGATTTCGGTTTGTCCTGGTTTTTAGGCGAATGACAGGTTGGGTGAAAAGGCCATGGCCGAATTCCTTCCCGTTTCTTGCCACCCATCTTCTGCGGTCTCTAATGACCTCGGCTAGACGTAAAAGTTTGAAGAACATCGTGATATAGGGATTCGGAGTACTTATTGAACCATTTGATAGATCGTCTCTGTTGGTGTGGTAATTTGTCTTTTTGTGGTGTTGTCTGCATTAGTTTGTGTGTGTGCTGTGAGGCGTCGGGCAGGTCCTGGAGTCGGTCGTGGCCCTCGCTGGGCTTGTTGTGGGAGCGCCCTCTGTGAGTTGATGGAGTACCGTCGTGACGGCGGGACCACCCGAATGATGCGTGGGCTAATTGTAGTGATTAGACTGCCCCCTCCCCCCTCCAGCCCTGATTGATGCAGCGCCGCGTGATAACCAATCCCATACGAGCAGGTATTTACATGTGGGTCCGCGACGGGCCCGTAATGGCCGGCTAATTATTATCCCAGCTTGTCCCGGACAAATAACGCGTTTACCACAGCGTCTTATCTGATGGCTCCGAACCGAGGAGGACACAGTTTGAGTCCGAGCATATCCTTTTCAATGTCTGCCTCTCACACAAAGTGATTTGCTGGGTAGAAGAATTTTTAAAAGGTAGAAAACAGAAGGTTAGGGAAGGAAATGAAGTATCAAAAGAAGTGGAAGTAAAAATGGGAGTGCCGCAGGGTAGCGTATTGGGACCATTGCTATTCATTATTTTAATGAATAATTGTGTTGATTGTTTACTATCTGAAGTTAGATTGTTTGCAGATGACACAATGCTATATAAAAGGATCAAAACGATAGAGGACTGTAAACAGTTGTAGGGTGATCTGGACAGGATTTCTGGTTGGGTTGGTAAACATGGAATGAAGTTAAATACAAAGAAGAATCAACTTAGTAGCTACACAAATAAAAAACAAAAGATTAATTATGAATATAAGGTGGGGAAAGAATTCTTTTTGAAGACTTGAAATGTAAATATCTTGTCATTACATTTGATAACAAGCTTAACTACGCAGGACAAATTTGACTGGTGGTAGGAAAAGGTTTCAAAATCCTGCACTTGTTGGAGAGAGTGATGAGGGGATGTACGAGAGAAGTAAAGGAATTGGGTTACAAAACATTGGTTATACCATTGCTTGAATATGGTAGTATAGTATGGGACACACATTTCGACTATCAAATACTAGAGTTGGAGAAGGTACAAAGAAGGGTTGCTAGATTTGTTTCTGGAAATTATCACAGAACGGAATCAGTAACATATATGATAAAAGAGCTGGAATTGGATTCATTGGAAGACAGGAGGAGGTGAAGAGGGTCATGGGAGTGTACAAGGCGTATATTGATGATGAGGCATGGAACGATATTGGTGTAAGAATTAATGGTAGTGCATGGAAGGAAAAGATGACAGTGACCGCAAGCTGGCACTCGATTTCAGGCACAAGGGTGTGGGAAGATTCTCTTTTTTTGAATAAGGGTATCAAGAATTGGAATAAGTTACCACGGGAAATGATGAAGAATTTACCGAAAACGTTGAAAGAATTTAAATTTAAAATTTGTAGAGGGCAAATGTAGGTGGGAGCAGGAAATGGGGAAGATGTGTGTGTAGGGAAATTGCCACCGGAGCGTGGGCTTCATTGCAATTAAATTAAATTAAACTTCGACTTATAAAGTTCTAATTACTACCAACTTCAGTTCTTAGTAACAAATAAACTGTAAAATTTCTTGATGAGTGCGTGTAAATAGCTCTAGATGCTTGGATGCTAATGGTGACAGTTCGCCATAGGGCACTGGTAATAATGGTGTCCCCCAGGGCTCATTCCTGGGACCACTTCTTTTTTCCTTGTATGTATAAACGATATGGTTAGGGTCGTACATCACTATAATTATCATCTCCGCTAACTGCTTGCGACTATACCGCAGTGCATCACCAAACGACATACCCACTATTACTAAGACCCTGACCTCATGTATCTTTCTGATTGGACATAGACGCTTGGATAAAAAAATAAAACCCTCTAAATCTCAGGTTACTAGTATTGCTAGTTCAAAACTGATAGGCAGCAACTTCACATCAAAACTACCAAAATAAATCTTCAGGGAACCGGGTTAAATTGTCGCGGTACATTAAAATATCTGGGAGTCCTGGTTGACAGTAATTTAAACAGATTTGAGAACACTGTCATCCAGAATTAATAATAATAATAAATAAAAATTCGAACCCGAAACGTGTCGACGGTTACTGAAACGCCTGGGCACTCGGAATGCTCTCTCCCTCGTTTGCTGAGTGCGGTGGAGAGTATTGAGTGCGGCGCCGCCTGGTATCAGTGTCCCATCTCGAGGAAGCGCGTTTCTGCAGCGGTGACTGAATTTATTGCGGCGCCGAGCGGGGTCAGAGATTGCTGCCCCGTGCCGGTGGGTGCCTGGCCAGCGACCCTCTTTATGGTTTAAACAGATAACCCCACGAATAACTTACGCGTTATTACAGCTTGGGAAACTCGCCGATGAGTGATTTACCGCGCGCGTTTCCAAATTAATGTTCATCACGATTTAATGCTATTCCTAGTTTATCGGTACGGTGCCGATTTAATTTCTTTTTTGACCGTCGCGTAATTACTTAGTCGATCATTAGTTAGAGGTACGATGGCGGTTATCGGATAGTATACAATCTTTTTAATTTGTTTTTTTGTCTTGGCAGGTGCTCGCCTATAGCTACCAAGTCATCTGCGTTTCCAACCGTGCGTCCTGGGTGAGCGGTAACGCTCTGGCCTCGCATTCAGGAGTGCGCAGGTTCGAATTCCCGTCAGCCCATCAATATTTCAATATTCCATGATTTCCCTAAATCTCTCGAGGAAAATGCCACGTGGTTCATTCACAGGGCATCGGCAAAATTCCTTCCCGTGCCTTGCCTCCAGTCCTTCCCTGCCTCTAATGATCTTGATGTCTCAATTCCAATACTGTATGAAAATGAAGCAGAACTTCGTCGCATAAAAGATATCATACTCATATAATTCCTGTTGTTGTTGTTATTTGGGCTTTAGGGCGCGTGAACGTCGGGGTTATTAGCGATATAATCCCTATCTTATAAGGGAATGTATTATATCCACGTATTGAAAATCGCATAGAAATAATATTTTTTTATTATATATTATTCATGATATTCGGCATCGAGACTATACATAATTATATCACTTTTTCCACAGGTGGGACATATTTTTATATAACACTGATATTATCCAATCATTGTTATAGACCTCTACTGAAGAACGTGACGTTTCAATGGAGAACCGTACTTTTTTCCCTTGTTACCGCTAGGTATGGACCAAAATATTTCAATTGTTTCCATCATCGGGCTTTAACCTCTGCCCATTATTCCTGCATCCGCTTTCTGTGCTATTCCTTTCTTGTTTCAGTCCGCGTTTTGTCAGTTCTTAACTTCGGCTTTTCTCACCACATTTCCAGTTCAAT
Source organism: Vandiemenella viatica (assembly GCA_031002005.1). Lineage (NCBI taxonomy): Eukaryota > Metazoa > Arthropoda > Insecta > Orthoptera > Morabidae > Vandiemenella > Vandiemenella viatica. The sequence goes on along the minus strand of JARYHS010012519.1, from coordinate 213,685,812 downwards.
CCTAAGCCAATCACGCTCTTTCGTCTCTTCGCGTGTGATCGCCGGTTATTGCAGTTCTCTTTCCAGTTTGGTGAACAAGGCACTTAATTTTTCTTGTGCTGGGCGTTTTCAAGTCACACGACAATGCATCCTCTCATACTCTTCTCTGTAATCTTTTCCCCTGTGGTTCGTGTTATTTATTCACCGTTTTATTTTTGAACAGGCTGGTGGTTGAATTGTTAAGGCGGTTGCTTTCATAAATTCATCATTTCTCTTGAATATTAACGTAATGTTTATTTTGGTCTAAATGAAAAATGGAGATTGAAATACAGTTCTTGTTTTTACCGCCCGTTAAAGTCTCCAGTGGTGGCTTCCGTGGTTTTATAGGCGCACCTTGCAGCCCAGTGGTACGGATCAGCACGTGCCACTGGCTAGCCCTCCCCACCACGTTGCCTAGTGTCGTTTCAGCTACCCGGGCGTTCGATGTTTACCGGCTGGGCGACGGATAGGTGCGCGCCGTCCCTGCCAGCACAGGCACTGGTCTGCTTCAGCATGCTCTGATGTTCGTTTCTTGTAGACGATTATTATTATATCTATTCTTTCATGCATCCACATCATATTGTTGTTGGCTGTTCCTCTCCTCACTCATATAACCTTATTTTCATGTATTTATAGCCTGCTGAGATCGTTACAAAATGATTCTATTAGTAATAAAATGCTTTATATTTATTGAGACACCCTCTGAGAATGATAGGTAAACTTTAACGCTCGTCCTGCTGTTCAAGAAGTCGCCGGTTCAAACCCCCGTCAGGTAATCCAGACTTAGGTATTCTATGGTTTCCCTAAATCCCTCCACACGAATAGATTTTTCGAAAGCCCATGGCCGAATTCCTTCGCATTCTTTGTCGCCCATCCTCTCCCGACTCTGATGATTACGACATCGACAACTGAAAACTCCAAACAAAGAAACTGGCGAGTTTTTGTCAATCTTCAACCCACGAACTTAGTTTTGTAATCTTACACGTGGTTATCGAGGCGATACTGAACTTTTTCTCCTTCTTTTTAGTCCGGGCCGAGGTCTTAACAGCAGTGCGCATGGCGTGTAATGTGCTTTCAGTGGTGTTGTAGGCATTGTCCGGGGACCCGCGCATACATTACCACGTAAGGCGACCCTCGCCGCCAGATCCTAATCTGACGGCTTCTCCCGGCGCAAGAATGATATGCGTCCCTCCTCTTCTTTTTCTCTTCCCCCCTTCCTTTTTCTCCCCGGTATCTTTCTGGAAATAACTAAAATTTTCTGCCCGACGCGACGGGACAGTCGTGTGTTCCTTTTTGTAGACGTGTGTCCGCCTCAGTGGATCTTGAAACAATGGTTTGTTGACCTGCGGGAACCGGTCCGGTCCGGCGCGGCGGTCCCGTACCGGTTTCTGTCAAGAAGCGCTCGGAAAGAAATCTGACTCCGCTCCGCAAAACAAACAAGTCCCGACCTGGCCTCTACTCTCCTCGCACAGTGTTCACTATAAAATATTATTTGTTTTAGTGTTTGCCGTGATTTACCGCAATAGACGCCGAGGTCGCCGACGCGTCGGCCCATTTTCCGGGAGTGACAGTTTAACGACGTATCCGACGGTAATGTGGCCCGCCTGCATATCTCAGACGCCGAGTTCGTTGGGATACCGAAACCGAATCTTGTGTCGGGTACAGAGGTGGGCAAAGTGACTCACTTAGAAGTGCGGTGTGCTCATTTGACCATTCAGTGAAGAGGACTAGTTCCTCTGAGGTTCTGGCCTCGCATTCGGGAGGACGGCGGTTCGAATCCCCGTCCGGGCATCCAGATTTGGGTTTTCCATGGTTTCCCAAATCACTCCAGGCAAATGCCGGGATGCTTCCTTTAAATAGGTGATGGCCGAATTCCTTCCCATTCCTTGCCCCCCATCCTTTCCCGTCTCTAAAGACCTCGCTGTTAAGAGACGTTAAGCAGTTAAAAAAAAAAGTTCCTCCAAGCGGTTGTTCTAGCTCACTTTATTTGAGTGTAATATCTGTTCGTTTTAGTCTTCTTCTCTTTGATATCGGCCATCTAAGGATCACGGAAAGTAATCCCGTGCATTCATTTCGATGCTTCTTTTCTTTACTTCCAATAGTTCTTCATCCTCTCACTTTGCTGTTTCCTCCTTTCTTCTGTCCATATGTTACTACATTTCCTCTCCTCCTTCTCCTGGAAACCTTTGAAATTTCGGATCAATCTCCTAAAAGTTGCTCTATCTTGTATTAAATCTTTAGTTATTCCGATCTCAATCATATCTTGGATCCACTGGTTGCCCTTCTTACTCTTGTAAATATGGTTGAAAATCCTTTTTTTTAAGTCTGTTGCTATCCATTCTCATTATGTGACCAGAAAAACTGATTCTCCTCTTTCTGATCGTGTCTGACATCCTTTCAGTTTCTTCTTCTTTGTATAGATCTTTGTTCCTCCGGTGTCAAAACTCACCGTTTTCAATTTTAGTGGTCCTCAAATTTTTCTCAAGATATTCCTTACCCTTTTCTCTATCTCTTCTATTTCTCCAGTTTTCATAGTGAACAAGCATTCTGAGGCGTACAGACCTTCTGGTTTGATTACTGTGTTGTAATGTTTGATTTTAGTTTTCCTTAAGATATTCTTCTTATTGTATGTATCTTTAGTCAGTTGGTATGCTAGTTCTAGTTTTTTTGCTGTTGATATATTTGCTTCCTTACAAAAAAGGCTTTTTGCTGATGACTCTTGTGTCCTATTGACGGTTATTAGACAATTCTTTCCGAGTCGTTCTCCGATATAAAAGCTGAAGACAAAATACAGACTAACACTCGATAGAATACTCTATAATTTACATTCTAGCGTCTCTAATAATCTAGCGAAGTGTACCTTAACTTTTTTCATTTATTTACGAGAATAACTAAGAAGAGGTCTTCGGTATGGAAATCGGAATCAGAGAATGATAAATAGGCATTTATACGATAGCACTCCTGGTGTCTCACCCAAATACCTTTCGTCCTGGTTGGTCTTCGCTTACGTGAAACTGAGTTAGAAACTGTGACGTTTTATACTGTGTATATGTGCCTATAGAAAAGCCGTATTTGTTAAGCCCACCGAGCGGGGCGGTGTAACGGTTAGCGTTCTCGCCTCGCATTCGGGAGGACGGCGGTTCGAATCCCCGTCCGGGCATCCAGATTTGGGTTTTCCATGGTTTCCCCAAATCACTCCAGGCAAATGCCGGGATGCTTCCTTCAAAAGGCCATGGCCGAATTCCTTCCCATTCCTTGCCCCCATCCTTGTCCCCCATCCTTGCCCCCCATCCTTTCCCGTCTCTAAAGACCTCGATGTTAAAAAGAGACGTAAAGCAGTTACAAAAAAAATAAAAAAAATAATGTTAAGCCAGCCGAATAGTTGTGTGTTTCGATGAATGTGGTTTTATAAATGTGTCAGTATACAAAAGGTCGTGAGTTCGACCACTGCATGAGGTAAATATGTGTATTTCCTACGCGCATTTCTTTTCGCTACTATTTGCTGTTAGCAGGATTACGGATTGATTTTTAGTAACATTCACTGAAATAATAGTTTGTTTTCCTTCGAAGAGTTAAAAGAAAAATACACAGAAAAAAAGTGTCTTTCACTTCTTTCACGCGTAAACACCGACACAAGCGTCAGTTTTTCTTTCGGTGTTTTGGCAATTCATTTCTTAGCGGATGCTTGGAACTGTTATTAATCAACGCGCATATCTATCTACGAGTAACATTCATGGCCGTTGTAGCCCGCCAGTGAAGGCCGGGAGCATGACGTCAGCGTTACGGACTCGGTGACCAAGCTTAGCCTTTTATTATAATCAGTGAATGCGAGAACAAGTACTATGAACCCGCTTGCATTGTTTGTGTTTGAGGGTTTGACTGTACTAGAACTGCAACATCGCATCGGTGTTGAATTTATTTCGAAAGACAACTGGGCGCAAGCAGAAATTAGTGTTAGACTTAAAACAGAGTTAATAATATTTTAACTATTCGGTTACGTAAATTTTTTGTTTATCTTTCTCCCCTAGGCAGGCCCGCCGTAAGCGTTCGTGCACCGCACGCGGGCGGCACGTCGAGGGGGGCGGCAGGATTACTTTAAGGGGTGTGCATCTGTTCTTTTTTTAAATACATTATAACACTTATTAACTTAGGATACTGAATTTATTGACAAGGTGTTGAACAAATTTGAACAACAACCTAGGCGTCTTAACTTATTATTTAAACAGTGAATTTAATAATAAAATTTTTGTTTCTTAATCTTTTTCTGTGTATATTCTTTCATAGCAGGGGGGTGCAAGTGCACCCCCTTGCACCCCCCTCCCGGCGCGCATGGGTGACACGTCGAGGGGGGCGGCAAATCGAGTGTTGGCAGTCGCCGCCCCGCAATAGTTGCCAATGTATTTCGCGGCCATGTTTGTTAATAACAACTGAATTTTGTTGGAATGCCGCTTTATTTATTTGACAGTCAGCTTTCGGTTGCCATACTGCCGAACGAAGGAGACAGCAGACGACAGCGACCTATTACTCTGCGATAATTGGCGCTCGTTGCTAAGTAGACATAAATAGTATCTCTGTCGAGGGCTGCAAGATGGCAGCAGAAAGCTTAGACTGTCATATAAATAATGCGACTTTCCCGCAAAGTCCTGTTATTATTAGAAAATATAATATGTTTCACATTTAATACGATCCACGCATCTCTCAAAGACTGCGTCAATTGTCGTATTAGATTTCTTGGTTGAAATTTGTTAATTACTTTGCAAAGATAAATTGAAGGCATCTCATAAATATTCAACCAGCTTCGTGGTTTTGTCTACTGAAAAATTGACATTAAAATATCCACTAAAAATCATATTTATTTTATATTATCTTCATGAACCGTGTACTGTATAAGGTAATAATGAATTATGTAAATAATCAATGATGTCATCCAACTTTTGATTAGGAAAAATGTACAGTGCTACAATCCAGATTTTTTTCTTATCCACCGGCCGTGGTGGGTGAACGGTTAATTTTCTGGTCCCGCATTCAGGAGGACGCATAATAGTATTAGATTGGATAGTTTAGATATATAGAAAATTGTTTATTATAAACACCTAACTTAGTCCACAATCCGAAGGTTGGATCGATCCTCCAGAAGCAGACACACTAAGCTGTTGTATTGTGGGTAGGACGGCCAGTTCCTTTCCTCTGGGACCTACAGTTTAACAGGGAATCCGAACCACGGAGCGTCCTGGCGTAGCTCATAAGATCAAGTACAACTCTAGAATATTCTTGGCCTTACGGGGATTTGAACGCGAGACCAGAGCCAGACTTTTCTCAGAGCAAGCGCCTTCAACACTTTTTTTCCGAACTAATCATATTTGAACTGCCACACGGCTCTATATTTACTATACATTTAATATATACCAACGAACTGCAGCCGATTAAATAAAATTCATGAATGCACATAGTTCAACATTTTGTTTTAAATAATCAGGTATGTTATGGTTTTTATTCATTTTCACTTTATGATTATGATCCAAATATATAAAGCCGCTTCAAGCTTAATGATACTTTTTTTTGTTGTAAAATCGCGTTTTTTTTCCAGAGAAGAAACCAAAGAGAAACTAAATAAACATCAGTAGGCTTAGTGATACCTGAAACTTCTACGGGATGGTGTTAGAACCGTTTCCGTGATATTAAATACAATAATTTCCCGGCTATTTTTTTAAATCGCTGTTTTGCAGTGAAGATACCTATTTATATAAACTTGAAAAGCCATACGTTATCTGGAAATGAAACTTCATTCAAATCGTTAGAGCTGTTTCAAATATATATATATATGAATTGTTCGTTTAAAGACATGAAAAATTGCATTTTTTTTAAAAGGAGTTCACTTATGTGTGTGTGTGTAGTTTTTTTTTTTTTTAAATAAAAAGATGGATCTTTGTTGCATGATGTTTTATTAAAGTTAAACGTTTATCTTGAAGGCTACATAGGCATTTTGAAGTTCCTTGCTAGAGCAAGAAGAGAACCAAAGAGAAACTTAACTAACAGTGGGTTTATTGGTACCAAAAACTTCTACGAGACGGCGTTAGAGCCCTTTGCGAGATACGATATACAATAATTGCTCTTTTTTTTTCAGGGAAGAAACCTATTTATATAACCTTAAATGCAAAACTTTATCTAAATATGCAATTTAATCCAAATCTTATATCGTTAGACGAGAAATTCTTATATATATATATAAGAATTTCTCGTGTAACGATATAAGATTTGTCTTGTACTGCAATGTTAGTAGTGAATTCTCAACTCCAATCTGAAACGTAGTGGTGAACATTTGGGATAACATGATGGTGAAAAAAATGAAGAACGGAAAAAATGACTTTAGGAAAAAATGTATGTGTAGCAACTCTGATTTTACCAGTAGTCTACGTTAATACCAAATAATGAAAGTGCTACCATCAGTGTCTGAGTAAGGATTACAGTGGCCTGTCTACCTGGTCGTCCCGTTGCGTGGGAGCGGGGACGCGTGATTTACGCCGTCGCTTTGTTTTGCATATCTCACGGAGGGGGCCGCCGGGTTATAGCGTCTTGTTATTCTTTTGGCGACCGGTGACTCGGCGCCGCTGTCGGAGTGGCCGTGAAGGACGGGGAGCGATGTCAGAGTTCCCGTATCCGAATCCAGGCCAGAGACGGAGAGAACAGCAGCGCGTGTCATGGTCTGAGATGTGGAAGCAGGGGTAGTCGACGCAATTGCCTCGCATGTGTCTCTGTGTCATGTTCTCTTAATTCTCACCTGCGCATAAGGGGCATCCTTTTCAGAACCCCCCCCCTCTCTGGTGAGATCGGGTCCGTGAAACCCCCCCCCCTAGAAATCGCCCTCGAAACTTTTTGAGACCTTTTTTTTTTACAAAACTTTACGTGAGATTTCCGTAGACACCCCCCCCCCCCGTGGCGAGATTTCGTCGCACCCCCTCCCCCCATTTCACCTCACGTAATTTATGGATGCCCCCTAATAAGGTTCCAGATGTTCCTTCTTCTTCTTACGATACTATACTCGATTCCGGGCCTAGGACAGAGTCGGCAAACTTTAAAAACTAAAGTGCCAATTTCACCTTTAAGGGTGTCTGTTAAAAATTATGAAAGCCATAGGGCTAATTATATTTTTGTAAATAGTTATTGATATAATTTATTGAATAATCTACATAGCAACATACATACATAGATTTTCGTAAATAATATATTCATAAATAATTCTCATGTAAGCGGTAAGCATTTTAACTAACGAGAAAAGTTTGTTGCATTTTCTTAGAAAGATTTAGTATATTTGGTGCGTTGCTTCTTGTTTTTAAATTAAAACAAGAATCCAAGTTCTCAGGACGCAATTCTTAGCAGCCGTTTAAAGGTATCTTCATAGTAGGGTTAAAAATATATTTTAAGGATTAAATAAGAAAAGAAGCAAATACTACACCAAATGAATATAAAGATGGTAAAATGCTTGAGGTACAAATATTTTAAGATCTCAAACAATTACTAAACTAGACAATACACGATAATAGTCGAGACAAAGAAAAGAACCGCTGTAATAGTTAGTTTCCTATTTCACCGTTGCTATTTATATAATACTGCTGCTAGTACTACTATTGCTATCGATAAAGATGTATTAAAAATATTATTTAGGAGCCACAATAAATTTGTCAAAGAGTCGCATGCGGCTCGGGAGCGACGGTTTGCTTTTCATTTATATTATTTGTCACAGTTAAAATGAGGTACAGACCACACAACAGCATATAAATATTCATTAATTATCCCCATATGTAATTAACAATAGTCTGACAATAGAAAACAGTACAAAATTTATTCTGGAATCAATAGGGAAAAAAGCTGCGTGCTACGTGAAGGGGGAGGAGGGGTAGAGACAAAATCCACGTCGGGCTTCTTGGGGGGAGGGGGGATTCACAGAAGGCCATTATGGAGCTACGCGCTGCCTAAGCACTACAGAGAGGTTCGAGATTGAACCCAGGACTCTGACGCAGAATCTGGTGATTAGGAATTGTGTATCACCACCTCTGCTACCCTACCGGACAAATTCTGATGATTTGTCACCACCAGGTCTGAAACCAGGTAACGAGATGACACTATCTTTGTGCCGCAATCATCTGAGCCAACGGGAAGGGCTCAGGATCCTTCAGAGGTTCCAATCAGTATCTCTGTCGTGGTTGAAAGGCATCATGAGCTCGTTTCTGTTGTTTTAATATGCCGCAGTTGTATAACAATGATTTTTTGCGTTTCATTGTACAGCTCTCTCCTCCTAGTTTTCTTTGAACAAACCAGCATTGCCATTTGAAGTAATGAATAGTGAAGAAAAGTGATAGGAGGGAGGGAAAACTTCTTTTGCTATTGTAAAAGCTGCCTCTACGGTTTATATACTAACATCCGCATTCGTTTAATTTTGTGGGTGTAATGGTTTTTTCCCGCCCTATTAGCTAAGCTGGTTGTGGCGCCGTGATGGTGTCCGGCGCTGACACGGGGTTAGCTGGTTCCAGTCCTGCTCGTGGACTTGCCTGGTAGGGTAGCAGAGGTGGTGGTGCACAATTTCAAATCACCTGATCGTTCACCAAAGTCCTGCGTTGTATCCCAAACCTTTCCGCAGTGAAGGCACACAGCACTGTAGAAGAGGATTCGTCCGACGCATGGGGACGTAAAACCTGGCGACCGTGGGGTGTGTTTCGGAAAAGTAGGCCTGAATGGGGTGGAACCGGTTTTCACCCTCTCCCTTCGTTGATCTCTGATCCCGAACACTAACAACACAACACTTTACACGCAGACTATCCTAGTCACCCAGAGTTACAACAATTCTTAAGAACACTGTCGCCCTTTGACAGGCAGTTCATCTTTCCAGACGGTCCCAGGAGGAATAAACATTAATCATGATAGCCGCCTACGCGTTCAAAGGGGAAGAATGGTTTTTCAGTACTCAAATCACCATTGTTAATACGTTCTATGTTCTCGGCGTTGCCCGGTATACGTGATAGTAAGTTTTCCCGGCGAATCTGATGATTGAAAATCTCTCGGGCATGGGGCCGGATCAATTGATCGTGGATGAACGAATTTTCGACGGCGTAACCTGCCAGCATCTTCAGGTTGCGTCCTCACGCCGACCAGCTGACGCAACCTGAAGATAGTGGCATTTTACGGCATTGAAAATTCGTTCATCCACGATCAATTGATCCGGCCGCATGTCCGAGAGATTTTCATGTGTTGCCCGGTATAGTTGGCTTAGATTTACCTGTACGCTATTTTTATTCCCGCAATGGGAAAGATTTGTACAAAGTTTCATAAAATTCGCGCCAACTTTTTTCGGAAAACAAAGCAAACCTAGATTCATCCGCCCCCTACCAAGAAACGGGTAGGTTGAAGTTTATATGCACGTACACTATTTTCATTCGTCCGAAAAGATTCATGTGTATCGAGCTTCATTAAATTGATTAAGAAATTTCGTTACTAGATTACTAAACAACGGTAGATTATGTTAGAAACTCACATTTGATTCTGTTGCGAAGTGAATGGGTATATTTTTTGCTCGAAACACCAGATACTTAACTCCGCACAGTCAGCCTTTTATACAAATATCAAAAGTGAATACAGAATAATATTATCGTAAATAAATGACTTTATTGTGAATAGAAGGCTAATGATGATGGCCAGAGATATTGTACTTTAACTGCCAGAGATCGTGGTTAAAGAAAATCTCTGGGTTTATTTTTTATTTTTTTTATTTTATTTTTTTACGGCTTTTTATGGCGTTTAAAAATTGAATATCCCAAATTAAAGGAAAGAACAAGTTTTCTTTAGTGTGCAAAATAGTTATTATTGTAAAGTTATCTTATTGCTATGGTCAGAGACATTGTAGTTCTGTGTTTAGTGCGAAGTATGCAACATCTAATCCTTCCATCTTTGGGATTTGTCATCATACGTTCAGAATTTCATTCAATGCTCCTGCGTTATTTAACGTTGAAACATAAGACATGCCAAACAACTCGAATTTAGATTATAAGCTTTAAAACGGTGAAAATCCCATCGAAATCTGGTCAGTAGCTTCCGAGTTTTTATTAGACAAACTTATCCGGGTTTCGTTTAATATATATGGATAGGTATGGCTTGGTCAACTAACGAACTTTAAGCCAGAATATATAGGTGAAATAGGGATTTCCTATTCCCACATTGCCATAATCATGCATGAACCGTTTATATGAAAGAAGGGGCATATCAGGTCTACTTTTGGCAGAGGAATCCAGGGGTGTTGACGATCTAGAGCTTAGATGCGTTCGAAGATGGGGACAAGGAACGTGAAGGAATTCGGCCATGGCCTTTCTTCAAGGAATCATCCAGGCATTCGTTCAGGGTGATTGTGGAAAGCCTTGAAAAACCGCAGTGTAAATGGCCGGGCGGGAATTTGAACCTGCGCCCCCTCCCCCTAATGTGAAGCTCTGTACCAGGTACCGCATTGTTGCGCCGGCTGGACTCCATCAGGCTGGAACGCCAAGCACAGTTCCCGGAGCACTAGGCGGGTCCGGGACGGCAGAGTAGGCGAGCTGAAAAGAGAGATGGTTTCCAGTGAGAGAGTATCGCTGCTGTACCTGGAGCGACAGGTCTCATTGTGCGGGCCGGTGGCATTTGGCGCAACGGCCGTCCTCCCCGACAGGGGTCCCCATTGTCCAGGTCCCCAGGGAGCGTGCCTCCCCGGCGAGCGCCCATTGTCCACCGGCCAAAATGAACTGCTTTGATGTTGAGCGACAAATTTGCTGCTCAACAAGGAAACGAGCATCATCTCCCCCAGGACCCTCCGCGGGATTAGTATTTACACAAACTGCACTCCAGTGAGGGCTCTCCAGAGCCAAGAAAAGCGTGCTGGAGTGCCTCCCCGCCGCGCTCACTCTTCTGTCGGCAAAGAATTTCAGTGTCGCTGTGAGATGTTTTTCTAGCCTCTTTGGAAACACAGGCTTCTCCATCTGACGTTGTAAGATGAGTACCCTTAATTGGTCTACCTGCGATGTGAGGACGGGTATTCTTGGAGCTCTGCTAGCAGCAAGGAGGCTAAATTAAATAACTACTTTAAATTTAAAGGACCGAGCATGGTGGGTGAACGGTTAACGTTCTGGCCTCGCATTTGGGAGGACGCGGGTTCGAATCCCCGTCCGGGCATACAGATTTGGGTTTTCCATGGTTTCCCCAAATCACTCCACGCAAATGCTGGGATGCTTCCTTCAAAAAGGCCATGGTCGAATTCCTTCCCGTTCCTTGTCCCCAGTCCAATCCCGCCTCTAATGACCTTAGCCGTCGACGAGGCATAAAGCATTAGTAAACCAAAAAAAAAAATGGAAAGCGATTTGCGACATGAGAAACTGGTGTAAAACTAGAATGTTTCTGCTGCCCCCCCCCCCCCCAGAAGAAAAGTTAAATTGCCTTCAGTACGCTCCGACGAGTGAAGAACTGTTTCAGGAGCACTTTGGGAGAGAAAGGTTGACTGGATTATGCCTGATGATTGAACATCGAAATTTCGTGAAAGAACACCGTGAGATATTGACAAAAAAAGTTATTGAAAATTTGTGTGGAATCCGAGACGATTAATGTTTAAATAAAAAACTAGCTGACTTACAATCTTAATTAACTACATAGTAAGTCCTTAGTTTAAGTGGTTGGATTACTATATAGATCAATAATAAAAATAGTTTCCTGAATAGGTTTGAGTTTCATTTTGTAAGAAATCGTCAAGTTTCAGTCCCGCACCCCACTTTCCCTACACCAATATGGGTTGCCCCCCCCCCCCCCTAGTTCAAATCTTGACCCCTCTAGTTCTGATTCTGGATACCCCCTTGGCAGTATCTGTACAACTTTTGCCATAAACTTAATACCACAATTTCGTCACGCGTATTGGTGTGTTAATCTTTGATGTAGAGGTTTCATTAACGTTTTGCTTGTGTTTCAGAAAACTGAAGAAATTAATAACCAATATTGCATCTTTAGTGGGTATCTCGTAAAGAAGTATTCATTTGAGATGCACCACTCACCCCTCCCTAACTCCGGCCCTGCCGTTCATCCACTACGCTCGGTCTGTTGCTATTACTGTGATCCAGGCTGCATCACAACATAGACGGCTCAGTTGCTACAAACTCATTACAGGCCGGATACTTAACGATTCAATACCTTGTTGAACCATCGCCTTCAAATCACAACTGTTGTGCACGATTACCATTTTTTCACTGTTTGAAGTAAATTGCTGTGTTTCTTCCCGGATATTTTACCTACCAACCCGCTTATGCACAAGAGGGGGTCAGGGGTCTGGACGGCTGGTAGACATTATCGGAATTCCTCGCGTGTGTCTTGATGATGAAGCGGTGGGTGGCGTCTGGAGTTGGCTAATGGGGGCTCCCAGCAGTAAATCTGATGGCGCCGCCTGTCCGCGCCCCCCTGGGCTTCATCATCAAGGCACCCGTCCACATTCCACTACCTCGGACCTCCACTGTGTCAGTGATAACAACCTCACAAACTCAAACTTTATTCGCTACCACATGATTCACTCTAATAACTGAATTCTATACGCCACTTTCCATAATTGCAGGAAATGAGTTATAAATATACAGACTAATCTACCAGTGTGATTGATTTTCCTATTCGTTCATTTACTCACTGAATGCGTTTCACTTCGTTCTCCGAAGCATCTTCAGTCGAATGTGTATATGCACTGCCTGCCAAAAAAAGTAAAGCCCCCAGAAGGGAAAAAGAACAGTAAATGAAACATTACGGGTTTAAGTAGGTTATTTCATCTTATTTCAGTGATTACAAAATGGATTCTAGTTTACTAAGAACTTGGCAGTATGACGTTGCACCCATTCTGACATCAAAGCACGCGCTGATTCTGTTGGGAAGGGAGTTATAAGGACGTTGTATCATCTCCCGACGCAAGATGGCTCCCAACTGCTGTAAGTGCCCCTTCATATCATTCGACGAATACAGTGCAACGGGATTCATTGTGATCAGCGATTCTGCACTACTTCGGATGACCATCGTCGGCAAGCATGGTGGTGACCTGTGGACTGGTCCCACCCTTTCAATGTTTTAGAGAGGCACAGGGGTGTTACTCCTGGCGTCATAGTGTGGGGAGCCATTGGGTGTGAGTTGAAGTTCACGGCTACTATTGAATGACCGAATTCTGATGGCACAACGGTACGTCACGGACATCCTGTTTCCTCACGTTACCTATCATGCTACACCCTCGTAGCGCAGTTTTTAACAGGTTAATGCTCGCTCTCACATGGCACGTGTCTCTACGATATGTGATGTTGTGGTACTCCCGCGGCCAGCAAGATCCCCAGATTTATCCCCCATAGAACATGTGCGAGACCAGTCCGGACGTCAACTATGTCCCAGTGCCAGTATCCAGGACTTCATGGATCAGTTACAACAGTTGTGGTCAAGCTTGTTTCAGGAGAGGATACAATGCCTTTACGACACCCTTATCAACGAAATCATTGCATGCACCCACGCCAGAGGGGGTGCAAAGTTATATGTGGACTCAAACTGACAAGCTTTTTATTAATTTGACTCGATTTTGCTGTACTGGAATAACATTACACACTTGTGACGTTTCATGTCGTTTCTTCCCCCCCTTGAGGGTACTTCAATTTTTTTAAAGTTTTTTTTGTTATAAAACTTGAAGGATACGGTGCTCAATCCCTTCATTGACTGATTTGTGGATTTTTGTGTTGGAAAGGGTTAGGGTAGGGGTGTGTCATTTTACGTCTTCTAGAAGTGTAAGATTTTTCAGTTATGTGTGTCATTTAACGTGTTTGTTTTTGTGTTTTTTACCTGTTCATCTCGCCGTCCTGCCTTCATGTGTGGTAAATGACGGGTGATCTTTCCCTTTCGTATGTTACTGCCCAATGGCAGTTTCTTTGTTTCCATTATACATAATTTAACGTGTTTAACCGATGAGATTCGCTTCAAATGATCTTCAGGTCTTGGAGTCCCCTGCACCAGCCTTTGCAACTCTCTGCTTGTATCTATGCCAGTCAGTATAATGTGGAATAAGAAACCGATGGGGATTTCTAATTTTTGTCATGTAATTTCCACACGTTTTTCTACCTCAATTTTACTGCTGTTTAGGTTATGTTGTGGGTGCCTTGGTGGGCAAACTACGTTACAATTATCTTTCATACATTTATGTTGAATAATTGTTGATTTTTAATTTTAATTTTTATGAAGGGGTGAAAATTATTTAATTTTGCAAGAATCTCGACGTTAGTTGGAATTTAGGAAAAAATTGTCACAATATGACATTTATTTTCTTATCACTGGCGATTACAAGTCTGAGCGAATTTATCGTTAACATTAACACAAATTGGCAAAATCATAAAAGCAACGCTCAGAGTTACAATTAGCCGTCATGAGCAAGCAAACAATTGTATATTTACTTTTAAATATATCTCAGAATCAAAATGCAAGAAATAATGACAATTGGAAACAATGAAAAATACAAGTTATGACGACCTCAGACAAAGGTATCATAATACTGTGACTTTACAGTTAAAAAGACGATCATGGGCGCCAGAATGAACAATATATCATTCGAAAATAACTAGTTCTGGCAAATTATGCCGCTAGCTCAGGGGTTTTTACAATTACAAAGTGAGAACATGGATCTATCCTCTCAAAGTCGCTTAAGGGTTCTGTTTCACGGAATGCACAATCAGATGGCTTGGTCGTAATAAGTTAGCATTGTAGTCCTGCGTCTGATGTCTGCGGTGACTGTAGCGGACGCACGATATGTGAGATTATCTCACAAGTCGGCTATAGGCAACTCTGGTCTGACAATGCGCGTCATCGCATTACCGGCTGTGTTGCTGTGATAAGCTTGCTCCAGCAAGGCAAGCTGGCAGCCAGAAATTGTACAACGGCAGTTGGCGAGAGAAGCCAACTTTCCAAGTCAACCTCAGACTAGACTCGCATAGCTTGGACTCGAAGATCGAAGTGAAGTTCGTCGCTCTTCTCTCCCACGAGGAAACTTCTCGCTCCGCCCATTTGTAGTCTCGAAGCTCACATATAACAAAAATTCCCAGGATTTTAAGTTATACGCTCATTTGGATTGGATCTTCAGGTCGGCACCTAATGTCACGTGATATCCCCGATGTGTGATTTGGCCAGAGTATCTAACAGAGGTCGGACATATTCGGCTACGTTCGGGGACGACTCTGTGTTCTGGCGGCAGGCATTTCCCGCCCGGTGGTAACCTTGTTGACCGCCTATCCCTAGGGAGCAGAGTGTGTGGTCCGGCAAACCCCAAATCCGCGACTTCTTGTCGCCAAGGTTCGGGAACACCAGATTAGCTTCAAGCCTACATAGCTCAATAATTCTTTAATATTCGCTTTACCAAGATACACTGTATGTTCACCATTTCATTACAGTCCTCACTTGGAATCTTGCGTACTTTATAAAATTACAACAAAAATCTATTTAGGTGGTCGCCCAAGATTTATGTAAATTACTTAACATTATGACATATACAATAAAAATGCACCTTGTAACGTGGCGACAGCGCGTCATGTTACAAGGTGGACCTTTAGTTAAGACAAGTATAAAAAAAAATTAACACTATTTGAAGGCTATAATGCATACAATAACGGCTCGAAACCCAGCCTTTAATAAAATTGTATTTTAAGAATTATTTGTCGCAAGCTGCGAGTTGAGTAAATATGGTTTTGTATATTTTTCTTGCAATGAATTGTGAATTTGTGTAAATGAACATTGTTTTATGGAAATAAACTACGTAAATACTATCTAATATGTTCAAGGACAGTACTATGCATGAAGCAATGATCAAAAGGTTGTAATTCTAAGTATTGATGTGAGCTACGATGTTTAGAGGACAATCTGGGACAGTTTGGACTGATTTATGTGGTTAATTTTGTGTGTAAATATATTTAATTTTCATGTTTGTACGTTTCATAATGATTTTGTATTCATTCTGATTGTTTAAGCATTGTTAGAATTCTAGAAATGTGGGTCGGAAGATTTTAAATTATTCTGGAATTTTCTGTTGCGCTTATATAAGCGATAGACAGAGACGAGTTGGTTGAGTTCGAGTTTTGAAGAGTTTGGTTGTGAAGGTTTATAATTGCTGGAGTATGTGTTTACATTTGTACATAGTGTCTTCGTATGAAATCCGATGTCTTTGAAAAAATTAAACAAAATTCTTGGACTAATTATTTAATTTAAAACGAGATACCTACCACATGTCTGAAAAATTATGAGTTTTCAGCTCAGTTTTGGGCAAATGGGCCTAAATAGCTGGCGTTAAAATTGATTTATAGTTTTTTTAAAAATATATATATATCACAGCCAAGGCCGGCGCTAGGAATTTCGGGCCAGGGGTAAAATGGGCGACCTTTTTTTTTTTAAGGCCGGGCAACAATAGGCGGATTCTTGGCTTCGAAGCCGGGGGCCCCTGCAGCGGGTGATCGGGCCCCCTGCAGCGGGTGATCGGGCCCCCCTGCAGCCGGCGGGCCCGGGTACATTTGACCCGCTTCCCCCCCCCCCCCCCAACGCCGCCCCTGATCACAGCATAGAAGCTTTTTTTTAAACTTTCGTTTTCGGATCTTCGTCGGCAATCGAGGTACTGTGTTCGTAAAAACTGTCTTATATACAAACATGGTGGAACAGCGAAAACAACTTGAGGTGATTCGTATTCATTACAGGCTCAAAGGTGGCTGTTAATATTTGTAATATATAAATAGCTACCCTGAAGCCGAGATGCGATTCATGAACAGCTGACCGAGCGTGGTTGGTGGGAAATAACGTTTTGGCCTCGCATTTGGGAGGAAGTGGGTTCGAATCCCCATCCGGGCATCCAGATTTGGGTTTTCTATGGTTTCTCCAGATCACTCCAGATGAATGCCGGGATGCTTCGTTCAAAAGACCGTGGCCGAATTCCTTCCCGTTCCTTGCCTCCTATACTTTGCCGCCTCTAATGGCCTCGACGTCGACGAGGAGTAGAGCCGTAAAACAGCTGGTTATACACTACACGATAGAAAAAGATCAGATGTCATTCTTAAGTATCTGAAAATCGAATCAGTTCTGCAAGTTACGGACCATGTACCACGGATGAAGACCAACCTAGAGGCAAGAGAGATGTATTGAGGCCGTAACAGACGACCAGGCGTAGCACTGGATAGGAGAAGAGCAGCCGAGACTACTTTGTGGTGGAGTGTGGCGATGGCTGAGCCGCCCTCTAATTGATGCGGGAGACCGCCTTCCTGTCGCCGCCTCTTCAGCCCGGAGCCTCGCTAGACACGTGTCCCGATGCTTCCTACCGTCTCGGAAAGGACCGATCAGTTGTTGCTGGTCGTTGGTATCCTATTACAAGATGTTTTTCGGCTGTACATTGGCAACGAACAGAAATTCACACCTTTTAATAAATCCTTCCCAGAGAATTGATTATGGAGTTGAGTACACTGAAGATGGAGTACCAATTTATTTGGAGAAAAAATAAAGTAAATTTATCTTTCGGAAAGGAAAATTAAAAAAAAAAAATTAAAAGATGAGACATATATTGCTTTGAATATTTTTCTCGCTTAATTTAATTTAATTTCAATTGCAGTGGAGAACACACGCTGCGATGGCAATGTCCCCTACACAGAACGTGGTGGGTGAGTGGTTAACGCTCTGACCTCGCATTCGGGAGGGCGCCTGTTAGAATCCCCGTCCGGGCATCCAGATTTGTGTTTTCCATGGTTTCCCCCATTCACTCCAGGCGAATGCTTCCTTCAAAAATGCCATGGCTGCTTTCTTTCCCGTTCCTTGTCTCCAGTCCCATCCCGCCTCTAATGACCTCGACGTCGACGAGGAGTAAAGCCATAAGTAAATAAAAAAAATGTCGCTACACTTCCCACCCTCCCCCACCCTTCTATGTATTGATTTCTTTCTTTCCTTCTTCATTCCCTTTTTATTCCCACTTACTTACGCTTACCCTTTACGAGTTACTTTAAGCTCCCTTCATTGTTTTTGGTGAACTGTCCATTATTTCCCTTGGTAACTTATTCCATTCCCTGATGACACCCTTACCTACAATAGAAAATTTTTCCCATTCCCTTTCTCCAGAATAAGTTGCCAACCTATGATCTTCCCCTACATGTAGAACTCCTAATCCTTCTACTAATATCCATCCAAACACTATCGCGATTATAAGCTATGAACAAACTTATGGCAGTTTGCTTATGATAGTAGTTACTAATTTCCTGTTTCCAATCAAAATGTTATAACTGATACCACGCCATAATTGTAGATTTATAAATAAATGAACAACTCATTTAAGGACGCTCTTTTTCCCTCTGTTCGTCATTTTGCATCACTTACTCTTTCGGTGGAATCTCAAACGGCGGGAACAGGAGCAGATAGGAAACTGTTATTTTTATATTCGATAAATTATCACGTGACTTTTCAAGTATTTATCATATGCTCCAAAATTTCCTAAACTGACCAACTCACCTTGATGGCTATTGGCTGGAGGACGATGACGTCACGCATCGGCATTAATTTTAATTTAATTTAATTTAATTTAATTGCAATGGAGCACAGGCTCCGGTGGCAATTTCCCTACACACCCATCTTCCCCCTATCCTGCACCCACCTACATTTGCCCTCTACAAATTTTATCTTTAAATTCCTTCAAAGTTTTCGGTAAATTATTCATCAATTCTCTTGGTAACTTATTCCAATCCCTGACACCCTTACCTAAAAAAGAGAATCTTCCCTCACCCTTGTGCCTGAAATCGAGTGCCAGCTTGTGGTCATGGTCATCTTTTCCCTTCCATGCACTACTTTTCATACCTATTGCAATATCTTTCCATGCCTCATCACCAGTATATGCCCTGTACACTCCCATGACCCTCCTCATCCTCCTCCTGTCTTGCAATGAATCCCATTCCAGCTCCTTTATCATATCCGTCACTGATTGCATTCTGCGATAATTTCCAGAAACAAATCTAGCAGCCCTTCTTTGCACCCTCTCCAACTCCTGTATTTGATACGTAAAATGAGGGTCCCATACTACACTACCATATTCGAGCAATGGTCTGACCAAAGTTTTGTAACCCAATTCCTTGACTTCTCTCGTAGGCCCTACATCCCCTCATCACTCTCTCCAACAAGTGCAGAACTTTGAAACCTTTCCCTACCACCTGTCCTATGTGTCCTGCCCAGTTAAGTTTGTTATCAAAAGTAATTCCAAGATATTTGCATTTCAATTCTTCAGCAAGCAATTCTTTCCCCACCTTATATTCATAATTAACCTTTTGTTTTTTATTTGTGTATCTAATAAGCTGATTAGCACGCAGCGACCAGAGATATTAGAAATTCGAGGTTTTAATGGCTAAGCAACTGTTACGAAATTAACTGCCAGATTACATTAATTAAGATTTCTTTTGGTAGCATCTAATTTTTAAAAAAAATAAATGCGGTAAAACTTTACGACTGTAAAAATGTGCAACTACTTTTGCGTAACACGTCGCTAATGAAATCTACATGAAAAAAAAATTGAATAAAACTTAATTTTATCGTGATCGATCTCTGCTGAAACAACGGATGACAATTGTCAATTCCTGCCTAGGCTGAATTTCATTTTAATTAAAACTTCCGCTAATGTTGCTGCTTGACCCAAACTGTATACTTACGGTTTATTTGCTTTTTACGTATTTTATGACCACTTACGTATAAAGTACACTGCGACACCTAATCCACGTGAGGTCCACTTTAGGCAGTAATCCGGTTATGTTTGGTTGCCGGCGCTGTGGCGGGTTGCATGGCAGATAGAAATTTTATCACCCTTAAGAGCTTTCCTACCTTTAAGTAGAACACTTTGATTTTCAACTAAAGTGTATGCCTGCATGACAACATCCTTTTCTACCACCTTCCATTTAAAAACTGGCACAATAGGGCAACAACAAACGCCGCATTGATCCACTTTGTTAAACACTTGTTTTCTCGTATGGCTGAGAGGCATGGACCATTCAAGGCCACAGATTACAACCGCGTTGATGGCTTTGAGATAGTGCTCCATGTATATTGGACAGAAAGGAGAGTTAATTTAATTTAATTTCGATGGAGTGCACGCTCCGGTGTCAATATCCCTACAAACTCATTTTTCCTTCTTTCCTGTACCCACCTATTTTTGCCCTCTACAAATTTCAACATTAAATTGTTTCATCATTTTTGGTAAATTATTCATAAATTCACTTGGTAACTTATTTCAATCCCTTACACCCATACCTATCACAGAAAATTTTCCCGCAACCTCTACATCTACATCTACAAATATACTCTGCAATTCACAAAATTGTGGGTGGCAGAGGGTGCTCAGCACCAAAGCTAATCTCTTCGCTGTGCATTCCAATCCCTAATGGTACGAGGGAAAAAAGAATTCATATAAGAATCAGTCCGGCACCTTATTTCTCTAATTTTATCTTTCCTGTCCTTCCGACTCAAATAGGTTGGTGGAAGAAGTATTTCACTACACTCAAAAGTGAAAGTGGGAGTACGCATGTTTACCAATAAGTTTAAACGAAACGTGTGTCGTCTATCTACCAGAGACTCCCAACCTAGTCTACTAATCAGTTCTGTGACGCTTTCATAAGGACTGTAGCAAGCGGTAACGAATCGAGCTGCTCTTCTCTGTACTTTCTCTATACTTTCGATCAACCCCTTACGAAACGGGTCCCAAATGGCACAACAATAATCCAAATGTGGACGCACAAGAGATTTGTACGCTATCTCCTTTGTTTGTTCATTACAATATTTCAAGATTCGACCTATGAATCGCAGCCTAGAATTTGCTCTACCTACTAACGAAGTAATGTGTATGTCCCATTTCAAATTCCTTTGTACTGTTACTCCCAAATATTTCATAGAATTAACCATATCAATAACTGTATTGTTTAACTCGTATTTCTGAACAATTGGATTCTTTTTGTTAGTTATACTCATTGTCTTGCACTTTTTACAATTTAGTGTAAGTTGCCACTCAGCGCACCAAGCCAAAATAACATCCAGATCGCGCTGAATTTCTAAGCAATCGGCCAAATTTCTTACTTCCCTATAAATAACCGCATCATCAGGAAACAATCTAAATAGGCTTTTCACTTTGTCTCTGAGATCGTTTATAAAAATTAAGAAAAGAAGTGGTCCTATTACACTTCCTTGAGGTACAGCCGATTTAACATCTAGATTAGAAGAACTTTCTCCTTCAACGACAAGAACCTTGTGTCTGAAATCGAGTACCAGCTTCTTTCCACGCATAATCACCAATATACGCCTTGTACACTCCGACAACTGTCTTCGCCCTCTTCTTGCCTTCAAATGAATCCCATTCTAGCTATTTTTAATGTCCATTATATGTTAATTTAAACATCTCCAAGCGTATTTGTTTTCGAGTCGTCCAGTCTTTCGGACCTATAGTGAGAAGAGACAGTGTAAACATGTTCAAGGGAAGGCTGAGGCCACAAAATCACGAGGAAGGACAGCGAGTTGGAGGATGGATCAAGAAGATCACCTGTTTACCTCTTCAGTAGTCTCTCAAGACGGATGAAAATCGGGAACGGTAGCAACACATGGTAAAGACTATTGTGAAATTCAACGGGATCACGACACTCGGAAATGAGCTAACCCAAGTTAAAATTAGAACAAGGCTGCACACTATTTTCTTTTCTTCAGCTCAGAATTGTTAGTTCTAATCGGTGAGGAAATAGATCAAACATATCTTTGAACATACGGTTGCGATGTGATGAGTTCTATGATGAAAACAGAATGTGAGAGAGGCTGGAAATGAATGTCTCTGGCCTGCTATTAGCTTATCGTGCGTGGCGGCCGTTCTGGTTTCCTTCACGTTCGTTCATCCGCACGGCGTTATCTCGCCGCCTTTCTTGTGGTACCGACGCTCACATTCCCAGCACGCAGCTCATTCCGGAGACGTCTGTATTAATTACGACTCCCCGACATGTTATTATACGCGGCAGTAGTCTAACTATTTCCTACCCTCTGAGGATTGCGCTGGTTGTCAACATGCGCTTCAGTACCCTCGGTTTTTGTCGATCTGAGACCACTACCTACTCACTTCTGCTTAAAAAATGAATACGTTCCTGCAGAAGCTGCTGGCCTAAATGCCGACTCCTGATCTTTTCTGTATTATTTTTTTTTAACTCCGTGTTGTTGCATAATAAAGCCGTCGAGTATCGTTCTGTCAAAAGTCAATGCTCCATAAAACTTCGAAACACACGTCCACTAGTTGTGAAATTGTCATGAAATGGAAAAAAAATTAAAGAAAGGACCGAGTAGTTAATTTTTTTCTGTCATCAGTCTTTCGACTGGTTTGATGCAATCCTCCATCTCTTCCTATCCTGTGCTAACTCTTCATCTCTATATACCCCTTACAACCCACGTCCTCAAATTACCTACTTCACATATTTCAATCTCTGTCTTCCTCTACAGTTCTTACCTTCGACTGTTCCTTCACCAGAAAATTAACCAATCCAGCATGTCTCAAAATATGACTTACCAGCCTGTCTCTTCTTTCTGAAAGCTTCTTCCACAAACTGCTTTCCTCACCCATCATTTCCAAAACTCGTTCATTTCTTACTTTGTCTGTCCACCTAATTTTCAGCATTCTTCTGTAGCACCACATTTCAAATGCTTCAATTTTCTTTCTTTCCGGTATTCCTAAAGTCCATGTTTCGCTTCCATAAAGTGCTGTGCTCCAAACACAAGAGTTTTATAAAGTTTTTTTTCATTCCTAGATCAATATTTGAAACTAAAAGGTTTCTCTTTTTCATGAAGGCACTTTTTGCTAGTGCTACAATGTCAGTATATTGTTATTCAAATAATTAGACGAAGATTATTATTCAATTGCAGTTAATTGTTTATCGAATTAATACTATCCTTGTTTGGTTTTTGCTATTACATTCACTGTATTGTTCACCACTGTCCGAGTGGTTAAAATCGCATAATCTCCGAGGTTGTTATCAGTTTAGGGTTGTTTTATTTATTTGTTTAGCTAATGGCAAAATACACAGTATGTAAAAGAGAATAAGTAACAGTGTGTCATCCTAAAACAATCACCAAGGTACCTGAAATAAAAGTTGTAAGTCCAGTTGTTCCATCCACTTTGTAGCACTTTTAGAGCCTTGAGTAAAGTCTTCCAGTGAACTTGGATTCTCTTATTACACTCGGTGACAATATGGCGGATCGTGTGTTGTGGTGCTCCACAGTCACAGTGAAGTTCTCTCACCCCAGTGAGGTGCACCGGGCTTGGGTTCGTATCCTGTTAAAGGCAATCCTTGTTCCACGTGGATGGTCAGAACCTGTTGGTGGATAGTGGCCACTGACTGCCACTCCTTGGCAACTTAGGATTGTTGTAAATGTGTGATATATATATATATATATATTGCCGTCTTTGACTCCGTTCTCGGATAGGGGAATCCAATTGTCTAACGACATAATACTGAACAGTTGTAGTTTACACCTCACATTGGAAGGTTAAAAGCGGTTGTTGGTCATTTACTGCCTTTTTTTAAGTCCAGAGGCTAGAAAAAAATCTTCTAAAAGTAGGATGATCCGATGTAATGAATATCGTACAGCATAATAACTTATTTACGTTATTATCATCATCGTATGCCAAGTATTGGTTTTTGAAGGCGTAATAACTGCACACGTGGAGGTCTCTCGCATGCCCCCAACAATCTATACTATTATAAGTCTGTAAGCAAGCTGCGTGTGTCTCTTTATTTGAACGGGAGCCGCGTTAAAACTATGACAACAATTTGGCCGGGGTTTTCAAAGTTTTAGAACTAATGGTGCGAGTCAAAATCTGCGAAAATAGCTAATGACTGATATGTACCATGGGAAAGAGCAAGCAATTAGAAACCTTTATATTTGGAAAATTTTGAGCTGCCGGTCATTATGCACTTCAGACGCGCACTCCTTTCGCAAAAAATCCGACAAAACTTTGGATTCAGTTTTTTTTTTTTCTCAGTTTTTGTACCGCAGTGCTTAAATTAAACGGAATACGCTAATTAAACGTAGTAAGCATTGACTTGCAAGGCAGCAGACAAGTTACCATGCAAAATGCGTTAGATAACTAATGTGGTAAACATATATTATCTCTGGTAGACAGTTAAACAGATTGTCTCTGAAACAATATGTCTACGTGATCGCTGAACGCTGAATATTAATAATCCAATACTTCCTCTTTACGTATCATTATGGATAAGAAAATCAATTTTTTTCTCGAATAAAAATGTCTGAAAAACAGCTACCATAAATATCAACAGGTAACAATACATTTTATCCCACAATCATGTGTGTGGAACTTTCCATATTTCTATGTACTTTACTAGATTAATATATATTATATATATATAATATATAAAGTGCGGATATTCGTCAGTAATATAGCCCAAGGAACATGAGTACAAATTTTGGCTACTGTTCAAACCACGGCCACTGAAATAAATTGTTATTTCTATTAAATACGTTTCATAACCCTGATTTTGCAGTGTTTATCGCACTATATGCTTTGGGTTAGTGACGACAGCAACATGGAACCAATAAAACTAAAAATTAATTAGGCATCTTAAAACCTTATGCCACACCGCGTAAATAGCAATAAAACTAAATCCATTATGCCTTATGTTCTAACAAAGCGAGTCAATTTTCATTCTGGTCCAGGCTGCATTTCAACCTAACCACTAATTTGGCTAATGATTCCGTTCTGTCAGGTCCGCATTGATACATTCGCTGTATAGTGATCAATTCTTGAAACTTTTGAATTACTTATATTATGTGGCTGAACAAACCACATTAGTAATATTGTGTCATCTTAACGTGTGATTCCGCGTAGGATTAGTTTTAGTCCAGATAAATTTCTGTTTTAAAGCAGAATAACTGATCGTATCAACATACTTCAAAATAAAATCAATATGCAAAAAAATAATAACAATAATAATTCAGATGCTGTTATTATTAATAAAGAAAATTCTTATACTACAAAAAATTTCTTAGAGGACTAAGTTGTAGGTAACTGCTATGTCCATATACTCGTAAATTTGCGACACCGCGGTTATCGTGCAATCCTCCGTATCCGAATATAAAAATAAGATTTCTTTTTAGTTAAGTTTAATATTACGGAAATAATATTTTTCGTTTTGTCCACAGGGTTTGGGGGGTGCTTGACTCGGGCAAGGAGAGAAATCTCACATTTTTCCAGAATACCGCCCTTATAAAACCAGTAGAGCAAAAAAAATAAAATAAAAAAAAAGTCCCCAAAATTGGTGTTGTCTGGGATGACCTTGGTGCTTTTAGGGGGGGGGCTTCAGCCCCCTAGCCCCCCCTCCTGGATCCGCCACTGATCCCACATACACATTTAACATAAAATCCCAGCAAAAGTTTACACATAGTGATGATAATTTCAGCTGTGTTAGCTGTTGTATGTCGATATAAATTTGCGGCACCACGGTTATCATAAAATACTACATACCAGCGTTAAAAAATGTTTTTTTTTAGTTAAGTTACATAAATATTGAAAAAATCAAATTTTTCATTATGACCACAGATAAATCCTTACTAAAGTTTATGCTTCTCTAAATGATCTCAGCCAAAGTTTACGAATAGTGATGAATGATGATAAATGCAGCTGTGACAAGGTTTTGATTGTTAGATGTGATTGAAGACATCAAAAGTATATCCTGGAAATGATAAATACCATGTCGATGAGTTGGATTGTGGATTGGGAGTTATTGAAGGAAAGGAGGAGGGTGAAGGGAGTACTGGGAATATACAGAGAATGGGGTGATGGGGCTTGGAGGGATATTGGTCAAAGAATTAGGAATAGTGCATAAAATTTTCTTTAGTTGGTAAGGATGTCGAGGATTGGAACAAATTACCAAGTGAAGTGATGAATAATTTACCAAAAACGCTTAAACAATTTAAAATTAAAATTTATAAATCGGAAAAGTAAATGATGGAGGAATTTAACTTTTCAATTATAAAATAAAATTTTAAAAAATAATGTAAAAAGAGGTAATTAGATGACTAGGGGAATTTCCAACAGAGCGTAAGCTCCATTGCAATTAAAATTTATAATAATAATAATGACTTAGGTAGCTATTAACACGGTTGAAGATCAAAAAGACGAGACTAATTATCCAGCTGAAGTTTTACATTCCCTCGTCGCATCTGGTCTTCCCGCGCATAAACTGAATTTATAAGTTGGTACTCTGTTCATGCTTATCAGAAACATATCACCACCACAGCTGCGCAATGGAACTATGTAGACTTCTGTTGAAATCCTTGCACATTAAGGCCATTATCTTAACAGGATGTGGACGAGGAGAGGAAGTATTCATTCCACGAATACCATTGGTACCGTCAAACTTTCCTTCTAATTTAAGCGCCTACAATTCCCGTTAACATTATGTTTTGCCATAACAATCAACAAGTCTCAGGGCCAGACACTGAGAACCGTAGGAATTGATCTTCGGACACCATGTGTCTCCCACGGCCAGCTATACGTCGCTGGCTCCAGGGTGATAGGTAGGTCATGTCTATACGTATAGTTTCAAATATTTATCTAGGAATTAGAAAGAACTTTTTAAAACTCTATGTGTGGAGCACAGCACTTTACGGTAGCGAAACATGGACTTTAGGAACACCGGAAAGAAAGAAAATTGAAGCATTTGAAATGTGGTGCTACGGAAGAATGCTGAAAATTAGGTGGACAGACAAAGTAAGAAATGAACGAGTTTTGGAAATGATGGGTGAGAAAAGAAGTTTATGGAAGAAGCTTACAGAAAGAAGAGACAGGCTGGTAGGTCATATTTTGAGACATGGTGGATTGGTTAATTTGCTTGTGGAGGGAACAGTCGAAGGTAAGAACTGTAGAGGAAGACAGAGATTAGAATATATGAACCAGATAATTGAGGACGTGGGTTGTAAGGGATAAGTGATGAAGAGGTTAGCACAGGATAGGAAGGGATGGAGGGTTATATCAAACCAGTCGAAAGACTGACGACAGCAAAAAAAAATATTAATAAAAAAAATGTGCACCAAACAATCAAACTAGAAATGTGGTCTACACAGAGGAATTGTAGTTAGTGACCTACCAAGTAACGTAAAGGTAGCATCTTATTGCTCTTAAACATTGCTTCACTTACTTATATCGCAAAAATAAAATCCTTTCTAAGCAGTAACTTCTTATTCTTCGAAGAACAATTACAACGACGAATTAGTACTGTTAATTTTTCAGGTAGCTTTTCTACTACCGTATTTAATCAATTACATCACATTAAAATATGAATGAAACAAACTCTTGGATATCAGTATGAAAACCGAACCTAAGGTTCCTAATACAAAGGAAACTATGTTACAACTCATTCCGCTCCACGTTAATAACTGGTAATAGAATAAAATCGGTAAAGAATTTTTTCACATACCAAAGATCACGCGCGTGAAGCAGCGGGTAAATGCTAGTAATAATAATAATAATAATAATTTACGTGACTCTAACAATTTTATTTTTATTAAAAAAATAGTTTTTTATTAATGCACCAATTCACTGTCGTACAATACTTGATATACGTTCAGACAATTCACATCTCCAGATATGTCTCTTGATTGCTGTATTGAGTGGACGTCCACAATAACCGAAAAGTAGGCGTTTGTCAGAATCTAATATCCTAATTCAGTCTGCTTCTACAGGTATTGGTAATGTGGGATTCTGGTCCTATGTTATCTCAATTATTTGTGACCAAACTCAAACTAAGCATTTCATAAATATTCGGCAAACGACCCTTCAACTAACTCGCATCCCACCAATCGTATATTCGCAGAATCGTATTTAGTCATTAACACTGGTTCATAGAGATAGTCGTGCGGAATCAAAGACAAAACTTTCAGTTTTAGGTTTGCTTGAACCAACGAATTTCATTCATTGACGCTTGTGATGTTATATGGATGTGTTATGAGTTATTCTGAGTATTTCGGTTGCTAATTGTAGTTCTGCTTCATCTTGACCTTGCTGTCTACAGTTTACCTTTGAATGTAGCAAGCGGAATTTAAGTTGAATGAATAAAACCTAATATTTCACCTGGCACTAGTGGATAGGAGGTAAATATGAGCCCAGTGAGTATATTTTTGTAGAAATATCATTGAGTTTGTGGGTTTCGAAAAACAAACATTTCACAGTTGTGTACGAATTGCGTGAATGTATGTCACGTGTTGTACAACACACATTATTTTAATGACGCCGTTTAGAGACTAAATTACCAAGAGAAATTTTGAATAATTTTCCAAAGATACTCAAAGGGCAAAAGTAAGTGGGTGGTGAAATTGCACCAAAAGAGAATGGTAGTAAAGGCATTAGATTACAAAAATAAATCGTGAAATTGGTAAGTAATTTAGTTGTGTATGGAATTTGCCACCAGGGCATGCGCTCCATCGCAATTGAATTAGATTAAAATAAGATTTCAAGTTAGTCATATGGACAAAGCAGATGTAACCCGCTACTTCGTAGGCGTGGACTTGGTATTTTATTGCTGGATTTGGATGCAGAAAATTGTAAGTTACGTAAAATGTGTTTCAGAAAGCGCGGATTCAGGATAATATGAAGTGGAAGCCATCACTACGCCATTATACGATTAAACCTGTCTCATGGAGAGAACAAAAACTGACTGCGAGGGAAACAAAGCCTGAGTGGCAGATATAACACTACAGAGACTACACACGCTATCCATCTGTCTGTCACCGTTCGGTTAGTTTTGATGACAAAATATGTTATTTATCCCGAAAAAAGTATCTCAGGCCCTTCCTAATGATAAATAGTATTTCCTTGTCAAATTTCGTCTAGATTGGTTTGGCCGTTTAGTGATGAAAACTTAACAGAGAGACCGAGTTACTTTCGCATTTATAATATTAGTGTCGATGAATGAAGCGTCGAGTTTCCTGGCTGTTTAGTGGCCATTGTGCGGGCCCTAATAGTCCGGCGAGCCCGTATTTCATCGCGTTTCGCGTGGCCCCGGGCGCCGCGCCGCCAATTAACGTTACGTAGAGCCATCCGGTACTGCTCGCTCGCTGATTGGATGGATGGCCGGCTCCTTTTTGTGGCCGGGGCGGTTCTTATAGTTTATTGTTTGTCCGGCCGAGCGGGGCACATCACAGGCGGACGGGTTATGCGTCTTGCGTGCGCGCTACATTAATATCGCGGCGGTTCCTTTTAATCTGAACGAGGGGCGAGTACCGGGACACTCGTCGCTTTTTTTCTTTTACCTTTATCTCCGCCCGACTGGATACTTTCTTACTCGTCCTCTCTTTCCTTTTATTCGCCCTTCGCTCTTTCAACTCCAGCGTGCACGTCGCCGTGCGTGAGCTCACATGGCGTGCACTCCGGGCGCGAGCGTCTGTAACTCTGCTATAAATCCCCGTCACTTTTATCATCCCGCTGTACCATAAATCCTGTGTTGTAGGACAATCGTCTCATTACCGAGCTACAGAGGTCAAATAGTGCAGCACCTGTTGCTGTATTGACGTTTCAAATTCTGGACTCCCGCTGGGACTCGACCCGAGGATATTTCACGCTATACGGCCGATGTCTTGGAAGTATGTTTCACTTTACTTCTAATTTCGCCAGAACTTTTCTCTATGAGCACATTCAGGCATATCTACGCATCCATATCTTGATTATGCCACGAAAACAAAAAATTATAACATGACCTTCGAAGAGTGTTACATTTAATGTCTAAATTTTGCAAGTGATATGAGGTGAATAGTGAGTCTGGTGGTTTCTAGTAGAATGTAAGAAGAACCGGCTCGATTGTAGCAGTTGTTTATTTGTCATCTGGAACAGGTAGGTACGTAACAAAATACTTACAATGTGTATCGAAACAATTAGAAATAATGAAATGTTTCCCAAACAGAAACAAAAATTTCCGTAAAGCTCCCTACTCCAGATAACGCGCGCAGTTTATTCGTATCTCTGTGATATGTGGTGCTTCTATCTAGCGGTAATGGATTACTCCTTATGGACGCCAGCGAAGCTGTTGCATTCCCGTGACCCTGATTGTTAATAAATTTTCCATTTACGGGTTGAATTTTGAAAAATTCTTTTCTTATTTAATAATGTTACCAAGCGAAGATGTTAATCTTTACAGTGATACCTCATTTATCGAGTTTGGTGAAATATGAAAGGAGAAAGATGGCTCCGTTAAAAAAAAAAAAAAAAAAAAAAAAAAAAAAAAAAAAAAAAAAAAAAAAAAAAAAATCCTAGAAATAATACATATGATTTTGCTACATTTTTGCTCTATGAACGTGTCCAAGCACATTTTCTCAGGCGTGTCTTGATAATACCACGGGATGAAAAAATTACAACATGATCTTTAAAGCATGTTTAATTTTACTTCTAATCTGACTAGAATTTTTCTCTGTGTGCGTGTATTATCTGAGCTACCCACGCGCGTCTTGTTTACCACTCGAAGCCAAAATTTTTTATAAATCATCTTGCCGAAGGTTGTCGTAAAATGGTGAGTCAACAAACTGAACTGTTGAGCAGGGAGATTTCTGTTGAAACGCAAACGCCAGGTTAAGACGATTAAATACACTACACTTTTCCATCCTGTAGTAATACAAAAATTTATATATAAAGAAAAATAGAAATCATGTTGTCACCTTTCAAGATTTTATCGCTTATCCTTAATGTATTGAGTTGTATAGCGGTGTAAATATTTGAATGCACAATCAAGATACAACTGCTGAGGAAAGAGTACAGGCAGTTGTAGTGAGGGAATAAAAGACTATAGATTTTCGGTTGCATATTATTTTTTTGAGATGCGTGTTGTAAAAACAGGAAGAACGGAATGTCTCTCTCCACCAGGTCGTCGACGATGGTCATCCTAGATAGTGCAGAACAGCGATTCATCCCTACACACAATGCGGTGCCAATCCATACTGCACTGCTTCCGATGAGTATCTTCGGCAAGTATGGTGGTAGAGGTCCCATTCTACAGTACTAATGTTTTGGAGAGGCACAGCGGTGTTACTCCTGGCGTCGTGGTGGGGGGAGCCGCCGAGTATGACTTCAGTGTGATTGAGGGAACTCTGACGGCACAACCGTACGTCACGGACATCCTGCGTCCTCACGTGTTACTTCTCATGCGACAGTAGCGTGGTGCCATTTTTCGACAGGACAGTGTTAGTCCACACATGGCACGGGTGGTCTCTATGATGCTGAGGTAGGAAGATCCCCAGATTGTGTCCCCGATGGAACACGTTTGGGACCACCTCCGACCCAGTGCCAGCATCCAGGAAGTTGAGGACCAGTTACTACAGTTATGGGCCAGCTTGCCCCAGGAGAGGATACAGTGGCTGTATGACATCCTTACCAACTGAATCGGTGCATGCATTCCGGCCAGAGGAGGTGCAACGCCATACTGCTAAATTCTTTGTGAATTTGACTCGATTTTGTAAGCAGTGAAATATCATCACATAGCCTCTCAAGCCGTGAAGTTTCATTTCCTTCCCTCCTATCCTTCTGGGTGCTTAATCTATTTAGATTTGACTTCGTATGGACTACCTCATCGGAGACAGAGCTTGCGGCATCTTCGTCTACCTGGGCCTCGTAGATTAGTTTTCTAGTGACGGCACTATGTTCCCCAGTATGTTCCCCAGGATCGTATCTGGTGACACGGACGCTAAATTTCCCCGCCGTCCGCTAACGACCGGCGGTGACGTTTCTCTGGCGGGACGCTGTTTACGACGCCCATAAAGTCGACTGTCGCTATCGACCCCGTTCGATCTCTCGATACGCGCCGCGTTTCGCGTGGGCGGTCGCCGGCTCGCAGCTGGGCGCTGTCGCCGGGCCACTACGAAAAACAAAAGCCGCCGGTATGCTGGCCGTAAATCCGACCGCCATTGTCACAACCGACCGGCGCGCCACCTCGCGCCAAAACTGGGCACCAGGTGGCGCAGTCGTCCAAAAAGCCATCACCAGCCGTAGGTGCCGTGTACTCCCGGTACCGTTCACTATTTCTTCTTCCCGTCTGCGTTGCTGAAATTAACCTGTTGCATTCGGGTGAGACTCGTTGCTTTCCGTAGTATAGGGTGCGACAGCATAACTTCCTTTTTTAAAATGCGCGTCATTCAGTCGGTTGATATCGTAGCGCAGCGCTAGTGGTCTCGTTCGAGGGGCGTGACTATAAAGTTTTTTCCCGACACAGTTCAGTCGCCATCATGCGTTGGAGCAGTGAGAAGCGTGCGTTTGACGTTGAGGCCTACTTTTCGAGTGGATGTTCTGTGATCGCAATCCAGCACGCTTTTCTGAATCGCTTTCATTTAGCCCCATTGGTCCCTGTCTCGTACCCGAAATCAATTGTTACGTGGGTAGCTACTTTCAGACAAACTGCATTCACCCAAAGTCACAGTGTAGTGTGTAATTTCCTCATGTGGAATTATTGGTCCCTGGTTCTTTGAGGAAAATGAAGTCACAGTGACAGTGAATTCGGACCGGTATGTAAACATGTTACAGGATTTCCCCCCCCCCCCCACGGCTAGATGAGTTAGGCTTAGGGGACACTTGGTTCCAACAAGACGGTGCAACGGCACACATTCCAAGAACATCGATGGCTGTACTGAGGGAACACTCCCCACAGCGCCTCATCTCAATTACGGGCGATTTGGAGTGGCCCGCCCGCTCTCCCGATTTGACCCCTTGTGAGTTTTTCTATGGGTTTTTTTGAAATCCCGTGTTTATGTGAACCATCCAAGCACCACACAAGATTTGAAGACCAACATCCAGGAAGAAATTGCCACCATAACGCCTGCTATGCTGGCAGGAGTCATGATAAACACCAGAAATCGGTTTACTCAATGTGTGCAGAATGGGCGACGTCAGCTACCTGATTTGATCTTCAAAACTAATTAAAATAAAACTTTATGTATGTGCCTATATTATAAAAAATAAATAAAAAATTTCTTATTCATACAATGGGTTTTATTAAGTTTTGAAAAAAGGAAGTTATGCTGCCGCACCCTGTAGATGTGCTATGTACTACGCATATTTTTGCCGTTTCCTGTGATGTCCAAGCGTTCTCTGGTGACAGTAAAATTGTAAATTCTTATTGCCAGAAGAACCATATTACGTAGTGGAGTACTTATATTATGATGTTCGTGATTGTTTATGCCTACAATAATATAATATTATAAATGCGAAAGTAACTCTGTCTCTCTGTCTGTTTGTTAAGTTTTGACGACTAATCGTTTAAACCGATATTGATGAAATTTGACCAGGAAATAATGTATATCATTAGGAAGGTCATAGTATACTTTCTCGTGATAAATAACATATTTTTTCATGAAATTTTGAAAATTAAACGTATGGTTACAGATAGGGTGTGGAAGTCTGTGTACTGTTATATCGGTAGCTCAGGTTTTGTTTCTCTCGCAGTCAGTTTGTGTATGATCTGTTCTTAAATTTCAGGTACAGACACAACTTATTATTTAGTACTGATATGGTTTTCGCCGCAACACTCCATTATTTTTTGTCTACTTAAAGGTTTTCTTTGCGTTAATATATTTCGTCTTGTTTTTTAAACTATATATATGCATCTCAGGCGTAAAGCAATCCTAGGGCGTAGATGTAGCAGAGTATGAACAGCTAAAGTTTTTACAACCCAAGAATCTTATGCTCTTACTGAAGAAAGAAGACAAGGCCAAGCTGAAAGACAAGTTGTCCTCAGGACATCAGAGATCCCCGAGCAATCCAATACTAACAATAACTTTTTAAAATCTTGAGCATAGCTGCGTGTCAGTAACGGTAAAAATTTTATATTAGCATATTAGTATATAAAGCCACGAAAACGCCAGCAGTTGCTTAAAAGTTTTTATTCTTTAAAACTTTACTGCAGTTTCGACAAATACAGGAAGTCGCCCGCCTCGTACAAAAGTTGTCTAGTAGACGGAAGGAAGAATCGTGACGATGTGCAACTTTCGCACGAAAGTGATTGAATTGTGATAATGCTTCCGCCTATGTAATTTTAACGTGTCATACTTCTGAAGAAGACAAACCTGTATTTGTGGAAACTGCAGTAAAGTTTTAAAGAATAAAAACTTTTAAGCAGCTGGTGGCGTTTTC
The DNA here is from genome assembly GCA_031002005.1 of Vandiemenella viatica. Classification (NCBI taxonomy): domain Eukaryota; kingdom Metazoa; phylum Arthropoda; class Insecta; order Orthoptera; family Morabidae; genus Vandiemenella; species Vandiemenella viatica. Next base: position 213,651,593 of record JARYHS010012519.1, on the reverse strand, counting down.
GTGGCTTTATGCTAATATATAATAACTTTTTAAGTTAACAAGTAGGAAGTCGCAGGTAACACTAATATTTGATCAAATTTTAAATGCTTTTCCACTGTCTTCATGCGTCAAATCCTTTAATACCAGTTAATAATTTTGGTCCCTATTATTTTCAATAATTGGGAAGACCTGTCCAGCTGATCAACGTCAGTGTTAGCTGAGCCTGAAATAGTGATCAAGACAATAGACGCAATTACTTAATTTAACTTATTCCAAACTTCCTTTTGTGTTGTTCCTATGACCTTTTTAAGTTTATTCATTACATGTCTAGTTCTTTCGATTCATTATCTACGTAAAATTACGTTATACACTGAGGGAATTAGACAGTAAATTACATACAAAAGTTATTAATATTTTAAGATAACAATTCCAGAAAATCAATATTACAACACAGCTTGACTTAATTTACAGCAAAATTATTCCATAACAAAACAAAAGTAGTATATACCGGAATTTGTGTAAAATAAGAATTTTTTTATTAAGGATTAACACCTTCGTCCATATTTAATAGATTGCTTATATATTGGCCCCAAGTAGTGTCTGTTTTTGTGGGGCCTCTTCCTGTAAGTACAACTAACACTGCTTTTAGTCAGACACGAAGCCGAACAAGAATTTCAAATTTTTTAGATACCGTTTTCTGATTTTATTGTATGTATAGATAGCATACTTAGTTGTTGAATACTCTAGCCCAGTACGACAAAATAACAGCCACGCTAAAACACTGACACCCAGCTAATCGATACAATGAGAACAATATCTGGAACTTTAAAGTTTTACACCTACAGAATGGCTAGACATAGTTTCAGAAATCCTTTTCCTGAATCTTTGAAGAAAAGTGGTCTTAAGGTGAAATGGAAGTATTTAACCAACCAACACTTTCTAATACATCAGTACTGCACGCATGAAACTCGAAACAGGTTCAAATCAAGGAATTCGACATGGAAGTGTGATTCCAAACACAACCCGACATAAACGAAGTAAGTTGTGTCGAAGAATTATTTAAGTATCTTGATGGTGAGATATATTTTAATAGATTGAAAGGAATTATGTGTTAAAATGTGCATACATATAAAGATAAGCGACAATTTCTTTTTCTGAAAGTACTTCATATATATTGTAACTGGATGGTTATATATGGCGACCGTGACAGGACATATCCAGTTACGTCACATCTCCTTATTGTAATACATTGGTCTTGCTGTTCCTGAATTAATGTATCTAGTCATTTAATTATTGTACTAAAAACCAGTCGTGACTTTGTTTAGTTACTCCATTGTGTTGCGTCTCCTTCTCACTCGCTCAGATTGCGAATTAAAACAAAGCGCGCCGTGTTATTGCTACCGCGAGGAGCAGTATCGCTTGTATATGGCCGGGTGTCCATTAAACAGCGACGTGCGGACGATTTGTCACTCTAAGCACCGTGCGTTACGTAACAAGTAGCCAAACACTCCTGCCCGTCTCGTGCCATGCCCTTCACCTCTGCCGTCAGACCAGCAAGAGAATTCAAACCACACTTACCAGCTCTCCGTTTTCTTCTTCCTTCACGTCTCGGCTAGCTATGGACCACGTTCGCTCTTTGTATTCTTTCCTCTAGGTTTCATCATATTTTGGTTTTGCTATTCTGTTTTCAGGCCTTTCTATTTTTAATTCTTCAAAACTGACAACTGTGAATAAGTTTTAGAAACAACGTATACATGGTACAGGTTAAATGGCAGCGATACTTTTTTACCAACGTAGTGACGGATTGTTTGTTTGGTGTTGTGCTTAACTGCAAATGATACCAGCACCAAGCTGCTGTGAATACCATCTCTGGAATACCACTCTACCAAAGCTCTTTTTAAACCGTCACGGTGGCTGTGCTCGTTAAACCGCCATCACACTGTACGGGATAGGTGCAATGGTCCCTGGTTCGATTCCCGGTCGTCCATTACGCGGTTTCCAGCAATCACCTAGGCGAACGCTGCGACGACCTCAACATCTGCCTCACAAACTACACATCTCACAAACAAAAAAACAAAAGTTTTCATACAGACAGATGACAACACTTACCTCCCCTCGTTATTTTATAATATCTTTGGTGTAGTACAGTTTCTACTCTGTGCTTCATTTTGCTAACTAGTTTCATGTATTTTTCATACAAAATAAATACCTTTCTTGCTAAATACGTGTTTTCAGCCCCCCCCCCATCCCCCCTACGATCAACTGGGTAACGCCTAGGGGTTGCGTACCCCACTTTGAGAAACTGCTGTAGTGTGTGGGACGTTCGTTAAATTTTCTCGTTATAGTGCCCCCATATTTATGACATTCATTGATTTGTATGAGTGCTTTTTGTCTAGTATATTCTTTTTGTTTTTCGTTGGATATAAAATCGTGTTCCCCGACCGATTCCCAATGCTTATAAATGTTAACGAGAGCCGAATTGTAAATATTTATTCTACATGATAAATTTGATCCTAACCACAGGATATATTATTTACGGCACCCAACCATTATTATCGTTATACTGTCGTCTAACTTGGAGACAAACTTTTTTTCTTTCAAAAATGTATACTCGGCTGAAACTAATTGCAGTGGACGTAATTGTAGCAACAGATGTTGTACGGTTCTGAAACCTTTGCATCTTTTCGGTTTCGGTGACTGTTGGTGAATACACTGTGAATTTGTTTGTGGAAGTTAGCATAGGATAAGCGGTGGATAGCAATAACCGGTATGGCGGAGGAGTATGATGGATGTTTTGAGGAGAATTAGGAATAATATATAGAAGGAATGTGCAACAATGACCGTATACTAGGCTTGACTCCGAGAATAAGTGAGTGTAAATTTTTTTTATTTATTGATAAGAGAGGAAGAACCATCGGTAGGCATTTTAATTGATACCAAGGCATAAGGTCCATCGCAATTTATAATAAAACTAGCGGAGTTCCCGGCGTTGCCCGGTATAGTTGGCGTAGATTTAACCGTACCCTATTTTTATTCCCGAAAAACATTTGTACAAAGTTTCATAAAACACGCGCCAATTTTTTCGGAATTAAAGCAAACTTACATTCACCCGCCCTCTACCAAGAAACTGGTGGGCTGAAGTTTATTTTCACGTATACTATTTTCATTAGTCCGAAAAGATTCATGTATATCAAGCTTCGATAATTTGGTTAAAAAATTTCATTACTCCATTACTGAACAACCCTAGATTATGTTAAAAACTCACATTTGAACCATTGCGAAGTGAATGGATATACTTGTGGCTCGAAACGCCAGATCCTTTAACTCTGCAGATAAAATATCAAAAGTGAATCCGGAATAATATTATCGTAAACAGAAAACTAATGCTGAAGGCCAGAGATATTGTCCAGAGATCGTGCTTAAAGAAAATCTCTGTTGTTTTTACAGCTATCTATGTCGTTTAAAAATTGATATCCTGAATTAAAGGAAAGAATACTTCAAGCTATGGCTTTTAAAAATTGAATATATCGAATTAAAAGAAATAAAGTTTTGTTTAGTGTGCAAAATAGTTATTACTGTAAGTTATCTTACTGCTTTAATTAACGGCTATGGTCAGAGACATTGTGTTGTGTGTTTAGTGCGGAGTATGCGGCATCTAGTGATTCCTCCTGTGGAATTTCTCGCCATACGTTCATAATTTCATTTAATGCTCCTACATTATTTAACGTTGAAACATAAGACATGCCAGACAAATGAATTAAGATTGTAAGCTTAAAAACGATGAAAACTCCATCGAAATCTGCCCCGTAGTTTCAGAGTTTTTATGCCACCAATATTTCCGGTTTTCGTTTTATAGATATAGACTAGATCTTAAGCCCGGAAACAATTTCTGCTTGATTGCAATGTTTTGGCAGTTCATTTCTTCGCAGTAAATAGAATTGTTATTAAATAATGCTTGTACATATTTCTCTCTACGTTGATCGAATATGAATAAAAAAAGCAAGTAATAATTAATATGTTGACCGAATACATACGCTTCTTTACGGTTGGTCTGAAATGAAAAACGTGCTGAATCATTTCAGAGGGTAAATAGGTATACGAACTAAATTCTTAGCCTCCTGTAATAGCGTCATCTGTGGGCAGACAGTTAAAACATTTCTGACCGCTGTCAGTTCGCCAATGAAGGCCGGGTGCGTGACGTCACAGTGTTACTGACACAATGAGCAAAGTGACCTTTTATTATTATTATTATTTGTTGATTTGGAGGTCAGACGATTTAAATTAGAAGCTTTATCAGTGCACGATGAGGAACTCGGAACTAGTTTCACCCGCTTGAAGTAGTTTTTTCAGTAACCTGGTGGGCGCTCTTAAATAAAAAGAGCTTAGATTATTTTTCTTTTTAAAAAAACGTAATTTACTCCTGCCTTCTGTGGTAATTTTAAATAACAGTTCTCTTTCTGACAAAATTTTAGTCTAACAAATTTCCGATAACATTACATTTCAGTAATTGAAGTTTTAATTTTTCATCTTTATGGGCAAAGAACTACTTAACTAAAACATCTACAACAAAGATATGTAAATAAATAAAATGCAACTAATAGTTAATATTTTGATTTAAACCCAATGTATACTTTTATTTCAGTGTTTTGGCAGTTAATTTCATCGATATTATAACAGTGACATTGAATATAGCGTAAACACCTACATCGAAATAATATAAGTAATTTGTGAACCCGTCTAAAATAACGGGCTGAAAGCAGTGTAGTCAGTTCATTTCCTCGCAGTTGTTGAACTAAATACAATTGCTATTAAATAACACTCATAACATTGAAAATTATGTCATTTGGTACGTATTTCTTAGTTTGCTGTAACAGTGATATCTCTTGACATCGACTCAATATAAATAAACAAAAAGCAACTAATATTTAATATGTTAGTTTAAACGGAATACTTACTTTTTCCAGTGTTCTGGAAATTATTGCTTAACTAAAAAGAATTGCTATTAAATAATGCACAAAACGTCAATTTTGCAGTAATATCTGTGGCCGCGATTAGTCCGGTATTGAAGGCAGCGTTACGGACACAGCTACACATTTACCAAGCTTAGTTTTTTATTAGTATAGAACAGGGACGGCCAACCCAAATGATTTAGCGGGCCACTTTGGAAATCTATGATAATGGGATGAGCATTAATTACGTGAGGTGAAATGTGTGTGGGGGGGGGGGGGGTCCGGCGAAATCTCACCAAGCGGGAGGGGGTGTCAACGGAAATCTAAGGTGAGGTTTCGAAAAAGGGGGGTCTCATGAACCAGATATCACCAGAGGGGGGCAGGGGGGGCCAGATCTCACGAAGTCTTACCAGAGATAGGGGGGGGGGGGAGAGTCCGGAAATCCGGAAAAACACCTCACGTAATTTATGGATGCCCCCTAACTCCGCGGGCCGCATATAAAATTATATAATCTCATATTAGATTTAGATTGAGTCATTTAAGAGTGAAACGTAGAACCTGTTATATAACACGTTGCAAGATGCGCGCATCATAAGTTCGAAGAGTATAATTTAATTATTCTGCGAACTCATAAATAAAACAGGCATTATCTGTCATATATTCGCAAGAATATTTTTTTCTCATAATTTCGACAGTTAATTTTTGAATATTTGGATGAGCAAATAATGTATTTTTTTCAATACATTGGTTTTCACTACTTTGGTCAATATAAAATAAATATTTTTTTGTAAAAGTGTGATGAATCTCGCGGGCTGGAATGATGTTCAAGGCGGGTCGCGGGTTGGCCATAAGATAGATTGTGTGATGTGTATGGTTGGATATGCGAGTTAAATCGAAAGCCTTACTGGTGAGGAACTCGTCCAAGGTGTTTATGTAGTTAAGTTCTCAGAGTACGTTTTGGGATTATGTGAAAGAAAAGTGCCAATTTAATTTCTGAATCGGTATGCGGATTGCCATAGCCTTACTTCACTCGGTGGTAGACTAGGTGCTTGTAGACGCTGAAAGGTGCGTTCACATGGCCAATGGTGTTACTTGACGACGTCGGTATATACTGTCGCAGCAGCCAGTATACAGTAAAGTAGACAGTTAACGACCCCGTGTTTTTGGAAGCGAGCGTGTCCTTACGTATGCTGAGCGGCTCCTTTTAATTATGGTGGAGTGGCGCGCGACTTATTACCTAATTAGCTGGCGGGCTACCGGCGATCGCGATTGGATGGTATATGGCGACGTCTGGTTTGTAAACTCCACTCACTACTCCGTCAGTGGCTTGTTAGCTCGGCGTTGTCATTATCATTATTTAAGTATTAACATTCATGCGTAGCCGGTGTTTTAATTAGTATCACCGGTAATATACTTAATTTCATTTCACAATGTATTTTCAAATTATAGTACTCGAACTAACAACCTGATGGGAGTCTAGTTTTATGATGTCGAGGAAGTAGGTAAGATGGTCGCCAGTCGTACTTAATGTGACAGTTCATCCCGTGCAGCGTCGTCAGCATTTGTTGAAATGATCCTTGTTTTTTAATGTTTTCAAAGTTTTCCTGCTGTCTGAGTGTTAAACGGGGCAAAGACTGATATCTAAAATATTTTAAAGTTATATTGGATATGGTAAATACAAGAAAAAAAACACAGTGAAGTATAAAAAATATTAAGTCAAAACGAGATTGTGTCCTTTGCTACAAATATTAGGTAAGAAAGAAACTGTAATATAATCATGATTTCTTTAAAAGAAATAATATATATCAAATTGAGCAGCATCTTCAAATTTTTTATTTTTATGTAAGTTTCAGCTAATATATTGAAATACATCGATAGCTCACACTGTGTTAATGAAGTGGTTTCTGATCAGATAGGCGTTAAATTACAATCATAAGTTTTAAATTATTGAAACAAAACTGTAGTCTATTTAAATTGACATTTCTCTTCAATGTATCGAATACTTTTGATAGAAATAGAAGCAATAATCAGCTCCGATGGAATTAGTAAGAGAATGTTTTCTTTAACAATTATGATTAAGTCTGATACGTGAAGTAATGAAGATATCAAATGCAGATTGGCACAATAAAAGTTTTTTTTCTAAGGGACAAAAAAAAACTGTTGCTATGATAAACTGACGAAAGAATTCTTTTTATTGTGTGTCTGTAGATCACAGTATAGAAGTGAAGCTGGGTCATTTGAGAAGCTGGAAGTTTTGGTATGTTGAAATGTATTAAAAATTGCATTAATGTTTAAAGTACGGTGAAACAGGTCGGAATATGGCGAACGGAACAATCTTGTAACAAGAAGAACGGTGTTCACATTTTAACACATACTGAACTATGTTTTAGATTTTGATGCAGATGGAGATGACGAGCCTAGCAGGTCACATAAAGAAGTGGGAAATTCTTTTAAATCAGTTGGGAGCCGGAGGAATCAATAATATCAAAAACCTATGGCGTAGCTGTAGGATTGTACAAGTATATGTGGTCGTGCTGCTTAGATGGATGATTTCTCTCTCCGCACTGTTTAAGACGTCTCTTTTGGATTCGGCTCAAGCCGATCTCTCCAGTGATGGCAGCCACATCTACTTTGATTTGTATTTTTCGTCCAAATTACCCTAAATTCTCCGATTAATAATTTTTTTCCATGAAATGTTCGCGATTACGCTTGATCTAACATCATAGCGAAAATAGATGTCATACCTGCGAGCTGTTTCGTGTAAGTTGGATCACACGCTTTCATTGCAGTGATCACATGGAATTGTCTGGGGCTCACGAGGAGAGTGTTGATATGGGGGGGAAGGGAAGGAAGGGTATGTTTGCGCTAATTGATAGTTATTGATTATTGCTGACAATAGCCTAGCAATAAGCTTTCGGAATCTTTCTGTGCGTATGCAACGACCCACTTTTGCCGACAGGCAAGTTAAATGCCGAAAGATTATTTACATAAAAGGTATGTGGATTCAGAAACGTGTTTATGATCACTCTGGCGCGATTAAAAATCGGACAAGGTCACGATTTAACATGCTAGTGGTGTTATTCAGAACGCACATTCTGTGTACAATCACACTACGGCCATCATGATTTCGGTTTTCCATGATTTCTCCAAATCAGTCCAGGCGAATGCCGGGATGATTCTACTATTACTATTACTCCGCGATTCACTAAAAGTGTGTGCCGGGGGGTGATTGCACCTATCCGAAAGGGTAATAGTTTGGAAGGGATATACGGGATATGTCAGGAGGCGCCCATGGGCTATTGTGAGGAACCATGCCAGCATTCGCGTGGAGTGATCTGGGAAAACCATGGAAAACCCAGATCAGGATGGCCGGAGTGCTTTATCGAAAGCTACTCCTGTCGGATTTTAAGTTTACTTGCCCGGTAAAACGTTTGTATTCCATTCCCTAATCGCTCGTGAAAAAAGTGAATACAGAAAAGATTCGGTTCTGGCCCTGATTTCTCTTATCTTATTTTCACGGTCATTCCGGTATACGAATGTTGCTGGTAGAATTCTTTGTTTGCTGCCATTCCGAAATAAGTCAGTCGTGAATTTTTCAGTTAGCTTCTGTCGAGAGCAACGCCTTCGGTGTTCCAGGTCTTCCCAACCTAACTTCTTCAACAACGCACTTATGCTTTCCCTCCACCTATATATACCTGTCACTAATCGGGCGGCTCTTCTTTGGAGCTAAGATCGAATGTCTTCCCGAACCTTGCCCCCAGTATTTGCCCACTTCCAATGTCTTAGATTTCGAGGATGTAATGAAATGACATTTAGAAACAAGTAACGACACGTCCCTCGCCAAGCACGCTCGAGTCTTTGCCCTTTGCTGATTCACTAAGACGCGTGTTGTTCTAGTTAAGTTGTAGTTGCGACAAGAAATGCGAGCGGGTGCCTGGGAATAGCGGAGGGACTGTCCAGTTTGGAGCTAATTGATATGGAGCATCAATTAACGTTCTTGCGCTCGGGCCAGGCGACACGGCCTGTTGCCTTGCCCACCTGCTCGGCCCTCGACAACTTGCCAGCGCACCCGCCTGCACATTCAGCGACTTCTCGTTACAAGAAACCCGACATATTACGACTTCTAATAACATACGCGTGTCCAATATGGGGGTGTGCTGGTCGTAGCAAGTTACTTGGAGTACAAATAATCCAAAACAAAGCTCTCAGATTAGCTGTGAACGCGTCAGGGTAAGTACGCAACAGTCAGCTACACAGAGAGTTTTAATTTTTTTTTTTAACGTCTCTCAACAGCGAGGTCTTTATAGACGGGAAAGGATTGTGGGGGGGGGGGGGGAGGAATGGGAAGGAATTCGACCATGGCCTTCGATAGGAAGCATTTGCTGGAGTGATTTGGGAAACCAAATTTGGATGCCCGGACGGGGTTTCGAACCGCCGTCCTCCGAAATGCGAGTCCACAAGGAGAGTTAACTGTCTCTTACATTAATGAATTCATAAAACAACAAACTGAAATTATTATCAAACGAACCATTGCAGTACCTTGAAACAGCCCTCAAACCTAAACTTTAACTGGAATTGTGTTTTATGAAGCATTTGTTGCAAGCTAGAGTGTGATTGAAAATGGTTTTGTATATTTGTCTTATATTTCATTGTAAATCAGTGTAAATGGATTTTGTTTTGTAAAAAAAATTATGTAAATACCATTCAATATGTTTAAAAACAGAACTATGCCAGAGAATTATTTAAATGTTTGTAATTGTAGGTATTAAGGCAAGCTGCGATGTTTAAAGGACGATTTACTACGGTTAAAAATGATTTATGTGGATAATTTTGAATTTTAGTATCTTTAATTTTCATTTCTAAGCATTTTGTAATGATTGTAAATGATGAAGTATTAATTCTGATTGTTTTTAATATGTTTTCAATTGTTTAAGTATTATTAATGTTCGAGAAATATCTGTCGGAAGCCTTTGTAGTGTTCTAGAACGTTCTATGGAACTTATATAAACCGATCAGCAGAGACAGTTTAGTGTTTTTCGACGAGTTTTTGAACGCGGTGTTGTGACTGTATTGTCTTTGGAAGAAGTGGTGAATGTAATCGCTGGAGTTGATTACATGTATCGAGTATCTATGAAGTTCGATGTGCTTAATGAAAATAAAAACAAGCTGAATTTGGAACTGGATCGTGGAATAGTTATTTACTATATGTAATTTAAAACCAGGAACAATCTAATAACCTGGTGCGCAAGTTTATGAATTAGGAAAAATAACGAATCAAACTAGACAAAAATAAACGCCTTCTTCAAGACATTAATCTATCAAACAGTGACTGAAGAAGAAGTGAAAAAAAAAAAAATATCGGGTGTCTCATATGGTCAGCCATCTTTAATTTTCCATTTGGCTTGTCGAGTGCGTATCCATCACATGATGCGAAGCAAGATTCTCCTCAGCGCTCAAAACTAAATATATTCCAAGAACGAATGTGTAATTATCTTAAACCATTTTCATTACAACTGTTTTTATAAATGTTTTAATCCTGAAAAATGTATTTTTTCAACAAAAAAATTGTTGACTAGTTTTTTCAATAAAATATAATTCATTTGAAAGAGAGACATGTAAAGAACAACAGATGGACGTAGAAATCGGATCCTTGGCTAGTACAGTTGATTCTCAGCCTCATTGTGGTTAGTAATGTGCTGCTGTATGGACCACGTAGTCATGTTTATTGAGCAGGCGAGTGCGGAGAGTGGAGCGCTACATTGTGTCTGGCGGCGGCGCCGGCGATTGAGATGTGACGCCGCGCTTGGCGTCGCTCGCTCCGGTGACGCGGTAAATGGACGCCGGCGACGGCCGACCGACGCCCGCGATTGCGCGTGGCGACGCCCACAAATATCGCGGCCGCGCGCCGGAACTAATGTGACAGACCTAATCGCTGCTCTCACACGCAAGCGCCCAGGAATGCCCATCCGCACCTGCGACACCAGAATAGGTCGCCACAATGCGATCCTCTATACTTAGCCACCTCCTGCTGAGAGAACGATGGTTATTAAAGTTTTCGCTATATTTGAATAAAGTAGAAACAAACTCTTGTGCTCTTTAGACCCGGCAATAGAGTAGAGATGGGTCGTTCGCGAGTGAATCAGTTCTTTAGAGCAATTCTTTTAAAAGAGCGAGTGAGCAGTCGCTCACTAAAAGACTAGAAGTGAACGGTATTCTTCTAGGTGAGTCGGTCATAAGTCAGCTAATTCCGAAGATCAATAAGAGCTTGTTCACGTGGGGTTTGTGGACTGTTGAGCTAAAAAAAAAAAAAAAGTTTCTACTAATTGCATCAAAGTCGATTTAAGGGGGGTATTTTCATCGAAAAGTGGGGGAGTAACCGGATTGTGAGGGGTGAGACCTTAAAAAAAAAAGTTTCAAATATAACTGAGCAAGTGAGCTAGTGAACCGTTCAAAAGAACTAGTTCTTTTCGTAGAGTGATCAAATGAACACCGCTCTTTATAGTGAATCACTTTGCCCACCTATACAATAGAGTGCACTCCACCTCTCTCGTTGAATCTACTTTCCATGATGAATTAAAATGAATTCCATAACACCGTAGGATTTCTCCCTTACTGATTTTGTTAAATGACCACAAAATTTGGTTGCAGACTTTTAATGATTGTTTGAGTAATTTGTGCAAAATATAAACATTGGTTGAAGATAAATGTAAAGAAGAGTCAACTTATTAGATACACACATAAAAAAAATTACAAAGTTGATTGCGATTATAAGTTGGGTAAAGAATTGCTTGTTGAAGACTTGAAATGTAAATACCTTGGCATAACATTTGCTAACGTACTCAACTATGCAGGACATGTTGGACAGGTAGCAGGAAAATTTTTCAAAATCGTTCACTTGTTGCAGGGATTGATGAGGGGATGTACGAGAGAAGTGAGGGAATTGGGTTACAAAACATTGGTCAGATCATTGCTTGAATATGTGGAGTATTATTGTACCCACATTTTGGGTATTAAATACAGGACTTGAAGGGGTTACAAAGAAGGGCTGCTAGATTTGTTTTTGGAAATTACCGCAGAACTCAATCGGTAACTGACATGATAAGGGAGCTGGAATGGGGTTCAATGAAAGACAGGCGGAGGGCGAAGAGAGTCACGGAATTGTGCGAGTCGTACAGTGGTGACGAGGCGTGGAAAGATGTTGGTGTAAGAATTAGTAATAGTGCATGGAAGGAAAAGATGACCATGACCACAAGCTGGCACTCGGTTTCAGGCACTAGGGTGTGGGAAGATTCTTTTTTAGGTAAGGGTGTCAGCGATTGGAATGAGTTAACAAGAGAAATGATGAATAATTTTCCAAAAGCGCAGAAAGAATTTAAAGTTGAAATTTGTAGAGGATAAAAGTAGAAGGGTGCAGGAAAGGGGAGGGGGGGAGGAAAGATGGGTGTGTACGGAAATTGCCACTGGAGCGCGCGCTCAATCGCAATTAAATTGAATTTCGTTACTATGACAACTCTATTTTTTATTTAATAAAAGAATGTATTATTAGTAAAACTGCTGCTAGTGTTGCGCTTTAATTTCGAATCTTGGTCCCTTTATCTGAGAAAGTGATTAGTTCCCGAATTTAAAGTGTGATTTACACTCTTCAAATTGTTACAGTCTACGTACAACCAATCGTCATGCTTGGCCGATTTACATTTTCAAGTATAGCATAGTTTATTTGGGTAACTTTTGCAGTTTTATCTGACTTAGTGCTTCCGAATATAACTATTAAAGTTTTGTCATTTGATTAATGACAGTTCAGTAGAGTGATTACTTATGGTCCTTCATTCTTTGCTACCATTTAGCCAACTCCAGGTATTTACATTGTTATAAGTATTGTATCACGCTTTCTTCATGAAAATGCGGTACACGATTATGAGAACAGCACAAGATCAAGATAAATACAATACCTACTAAAAGCATCAATGCCCGTTGCCGGAAATGACCCGGTGATCCTCTGCAAATAGTACTGCTAAGGTTTTAATTCGAATGAGGACTAAAAGATGATTGGGAGTGATTCAAGGAACTGGCTTACTTAAACGAACATCCCCATGGCAGTACTGTTTTACCTATCAACCTTCTTGTTGACTGTTTCACCAAAATGCAATTTTGGAGCTGTGAGCTATCACATCGAGTACGGCATCAGCAACTTCGAAAGTAGATATCAGAGGGCATTCGTTTTGTGACACTACAAGAACATCGTTCTCAAACCGAGCGATAACGCTGTGCCTCGCATTCGGGGTGACGTGGGTTCGAATTCGATTTCAGTTTCCATATGATTTCAGGAAATCACTCCAGGTGAGTTCCGGGATGGTTCCTTCAAATGACCATTGCAGAATTCCTTTGCGTACCTTGCCCGTAGTCCTTTCCCTCCTCTAATCGATTTTCGAACGTCTAACGTCCTATAATCGTTCTAAAAAAACATACACCAAAACAGTGTTCATAGTCACGTTGTGAGATCAATCATCTGCCTCTGGCTACTGGTATTTCGTTCACAGAAACAGTTGCTATCTAAAGACATAAGCCTCTCACGACTGATTTGATGCAATCTCCAATCGTGAGCTAATGTTTTCATTTCCGTACGTATGTCCTCAGTGACATGCTGCACATATTGTATGTAATCTTTCTTTTCCTCTAACAATTCCTTCTCTCGACTGTTCACTTCACTAGCAAGTTATACAGGGCGTTCGCCGGGAAACGCTACCCTCCCAGTCTGTTTCCGTCGGCAACTTGCTGGGATAGTGGGGCCAGCAACTCCCGCCACACGGCGCCGTGAATCACCGCACTGTTTAACACCTCCGCTGCCCCAACAGTGTTGTGAATAAACGTTTCTTTGCGGTTTGGCTGGTTTGGGGCTTCATACTCTTACTAATCTGTACCGTGTTTGAGTGTGAGTAAAATTATGGATCGTTACAGTTTGCAACAAAGAATATTTCTCTACGATACATATGTGAAGAAGAAGTCGTTTAAAAAGTGTCGCAGTAAATTTCGTCGCGAATATCCTGGCGCTTTACTGCCAGCTAAATCAACAATTCTGCGTCTGGTTAAAAAAGTAAGAGAAACGGGTTCATTTTTTAACAAAAAGAGACTGTCGGTCAACCGTATTCTCACAGAGGAGAAAATTGACGATATCGCTTTTCGACTAGAACAGTCACCCAAAAAATCATTAAGTCAGTTAGGGCAGCAGGCAGGCGTATCTAAGACGTCAGCTTGGAAAGTAACAAAGCTAGTTCACTTAAAGCCGCACAAAACAATTGTGGTGCATAAAATTACAGAAATAGACCAGAGGCCTAGGATTAGATTTTGCAACTGTTACCTGCAGGGTGTCCACGATGGCTCTGTTGATCCGCAACTGACGTCACATTTAAATGCTTAGCACATACAAGTTTATGAAGCGTAATTATTATGAAATAGTCCGCGGCAAACGGTCGAACAATGCCGGAAGCTGAACGCTCGCTCGCCGGGAGCAGTTTCTTCCTTGTAGCGCTAACAGTGGGTAGCGTTTCCCGGCGAACGCCCTGTATATACCACATGTCTTGAAATATGGTCCAGAGACCCTTCAGCATACTTCTTTCCTCCCCCACCATTTCCAAAACACGTTCATTCCATACTTTGTACTTCCACTTAAATTTCGACAACCTTTCTTAACCATATTTCAAAGTCTTCAGTTTTCCTTTTCCCTCGTATTCCTAAATACCAAGCTCCACTTTCATAAAGTGCTGTGCATCATACATGCAGTTTTATAAACCTCTCCCCGAGTTCTAGGTCACTGGTTGAAACTGAACGATATCTCTTTTTTTTAATGACGGTTTGTTTTTTCGGTAGTAGACTACTTTTCTACTTTCGACATCCATCTTGCTTCTTGTGAAATAACAGAATTCTCTTATTTTCTGTATCGAATGTCCCTCTATTTTTATATTTAATGTACTATAACTATTATTACTATTATTATTACTCCGTGACTCACTAAACGTGGCTGGCGGAGGGTGCATTGCATCTATCCTAATGTGTAACCGTCTTTATTGGAAGGGATATACCGGATATGGCAAGAGGCGCCCGTGGGCTATTTTGAGAAACCATCCTGGAATTCGCCTGCAGCAATCTGGGAAAATCATGGAAAATCCAGATCAGGATCTCTTGTTATTAGGTTTATTGCTGCTATATTTGATGACTTCTGTCTTGCTTCGTTTTTTACTCAGTAGGAATTCATCTCCCCAGTGTATAGTAACTAAAAACACTGATGCCTTCGTAGATGAGGTAACATGTTATTGAGGGGGGAGCGGGCTAAACTACTTTGCCGGGAGTGGCGTCGAATCCCATTTGGCGGCGGCCGGCCGCTCGCCAATATCACGGGCCGTCGCGCTGCGTCGCGACGCCGCATACGTCATACGCCAAGCGGCAAATAACCTGCTGTGTCTCCATTAACTGCCCGCATGGCGCGCTGTGCTCTCCTTCGCCTTACAGCTGATCTGATCATTCGTATTTCACACCCGAACGCCCTTCTAGTGAGTAGTATGCCTGCCGCGACTTAATGACGAACAGTCATATGTATTCATTTCTATTGATTTTCAGCACGTAAATCTCGAATAAAAATTGTTGTCGACTTATTAGTGATGAAACGGCTTCATAAATCCTAATAAAAAGGGCAGCTTGTTCATCTTGTCTGTAACGCAGTGACGTCACGTGCGCGGCCAGAGATATTATCACTATCTATTGATAACGTTTCAATAGCAACCTACAAATAAAGGTTACCTTTTTTACGTTTCTGAAGTGGTTCAATGTGTTTTAAAATACAAACTAACCATTAATAAAAGTTTTTCTTTCTGTAAGAACGGAAACTTTCCTGGCGTATGCTTGAAATGAAGTCTTCACGGGTGTACCGCCGGATAGTGTTTTGAAAACACGATATTTCGACGTCTAGCTCCGTCGTCTTCATCAGGTGTCGGGACGTCTGCACAGATCGGTTGACCGTCGGATACTGAGACAACCCAGGTGCCGCACCTCCTAAAGGCGCATTCCCACGATCCCTTGTAACGAAGGCGAGACGAGACGGGACCTCATTAGCCGAAGTGTAGGGACGACCTCGGGCCGCAGGTTAGTTCCAGCTTACGTGGCCGCCACCTCCGCACCACGTTGCCTAGTGTCGTTTGGCACAGAGCACTTGACAGCAACAGAAGGGGTGCGCACAGCTGCTGCAAATCGAAGGAAACAGCGCCCCGCTACGCACGCCTGTGATGTTTACCGACTCAGAGTGGGTAGCTGCGTCTCATCTCCGCTAGCAGAGGCGGCCCTGTTCCCATGGCGTGTGGTCGAGTATTCGTCCCGTCCCGTCTCGCCTTCGTTACAAGGGATCGTGGGAACGGGCCTTAATATAGACCGAGAGTGGTGGTGTAATGGCTAGCGTTTGGCCTCGCATTCGGGAGGACGGTGGTTCGAATCCCCGTCGGAGCATCCAGTTTTGGGTTTTCCATGGTTTCCCAAATCACTCCTTGCAAATGCCGGGATGCTTCCTTCAAATGGCCATGGCCGAATTCCTTCTCATTCCTTGCCCCCCAACTTTTCCGTCTCTAAAGACCTCGCTGTTAGAGAGACGTTAAGCAGATTATTATGTGCTTTATGTTTATGTATATTCGTTCGTTGTAGATGTTTTCGTTGTATTCTCTGTCCATAGATGTAGGTATTATAGCGAACAAGTAATTTAGGTTACGAATTTATGTTTTAGCAGGGGTTCAATATTGTTTCTCTTTAAATTACAATTTGAAACCAACAGTTAAGAAAGGTATGTGTTTCGTATAAATCAAAATGTTAATTACGAACTGGAACGTGCAATGGAACAAGGTAAAGCAAATTATTTACATGAATTCAAAGTTAGTGCCATGGGGGTTATTTGATAACTAGTCTCAAAGCTCGTCATAAGTGACGGGTTAAACGGAGTGTTCTGGCAAGTTATATCTTCGCAGTTAATTTAATTTTTTTTTTTTTAATTTTCCTCGTCCATCACAATGGTATTCGGCAAGTGAGGCCATACAGTCAGCTCAATGTGTTTATCACGGCTTCCAGTGAATCAGTCACCCAATATGTATATTGCAGCTTCTGAGTATGGACACTGCAGGACGTACAGGACATTCATACAGACACACAACACTTAAACACCCATGCCCTCGGCCGGACTCAAACCGGTGACATTCGGCCCCTACGCTACCGAGGCCGGCCACGTCTTCGTAGTTGACTAACTAAACAGAATTTTCATAAAATAAAGTTCAATGCAATACCTCGTGCCTTCCGCAGTAGCAAAAAGTTTCAGTTGTCATCGTTGGTTCAGATTGAATTTCAACCTAACCATAAACTCCACTAAAATTGCCGCTTGAAAATCAATGCTTCAATCACAAGTTCATTCACTGTATCGCATGTTAGTGAAAATAATTTATCGCGATATAAATTTGATGCAAAATTTTCGATGGATTCTTACATATTTTTAATTATCCGTGATTCAGATTGATATTACAGCATTGCAACGGCTGGAACAGTTATATGCGGCTGAAATAATAATCTCAGCAATATAGCGTCAATGTAAGCAAAGGAAATTAGAAACAAAACTTAACAACATACGTAATACCACTTAATTGTAATCTAGGCTGCATAGATTGCGATCAGTGTGGAAGTATTTTCGTTCAAACGATATAATGATTTTAGTAACATTACTGAGAGTCTCTGAATTTCTCACTAAATCCTTGAGCATGTATCGTCATCCTTCGCATTTTGTGATTCCGTGAGAGACTGAAGTGCTAAATCCCTGATCCTCACTTGATCTATCCACCTCCTCGCTGTCCTTTCTCGTGATACTCTGCCCTCAATCTTCCACGTTCAATTTCTCCCCTCTATTTGTCCTAAGGACTGGGGCATTTTCTGCGTGACTGGAGGAGAAAGAGACTTGGAGTTCCAGTATAATGTACTCACTGGTTGTCCTTTCCGTCCTGCATACACACATGTTTCTACGCGAACACCACATCTCGAAGCCACCAGTGCGGTTGTGATCTTTTGGCCTTTATGTCCCGTGTCTCACAGCTGTGAAGAGAACGGAGAAGTGTCTCAATTAGGCGTATCTTTGTGGTATTTGTCATTGCTTTGTTCTGCAGATCTTGGTTAGATTTTTCGTGGCAACTTTCACTGTGGTGATTCATCTTTTTTCTCTTTTCAAGAACTTCGCTTCTCGAAGATTCTTGATCCAAGGTAGATAACATCATTCATTACCTGTAGTTCACTTAATCTCGCCCCGTTGTCTCAGTTTGGTTGCGGCACCGTGATGGTGTCCGGCGCTAACGCAGGGTTAGCTGATTCCAGTCCTGTGATGGAAGACATTTTGATCATCAGTATTTGGCTGGAATTGTAGAAGATGTGGTGGTGCATAATTCCTAATCACCAGATTGTGCACCAAAGTCCTAATCTAAAGCCCAAATCTCTCGCCAATGCGTATGGAGTGAGGGCATAAGACACTATTGATAGTGATTCACCCATTGGATGGGGACGATAAACTTGGAATGGGCCGGAACAAGGTATCACCCTCTTCCTCCTTTATCCCTCATCCAAAACTGAAACATTCTACACTGAAGACGCACACACACCATCACGGACATACACACTTACAATCAGAAGAAGAGGGGCCATATACTGGTTACGAAAAGGAAATCAGGCCAGGGTGCAGGAGATTGTGGGAACGGTTGCATAGAATGCGGCAGAAGTCAGCGCTGCACTTCTCGCTGAATGGCAGGAGCGGTGGGACAATAGTGCCACAGGCAGAAGATTATACAGTGTGTTTTCGAACATACAAGAACGGCTGCAACTTGAATACTTTCACCCCACACCACACCAGGCCTTATACACTATGTCACCGGGCACGGCTCATATAACAGCCTACTGTATCAAAGAGGGCTGAAAGAAACGAGCTTATGTGAGTGTGGGGCAGAAGGAACCCCCGAACATGTAGTGTGGTCCTGTCCGATAGCAGAAGAAGTAAGGACGCCGGATATCAACATAATACGGAGTAGATCAACGCGAGACATAATTCTAGATGAGCGATCATGGATTATTCTCGATAATCTGGCGAACAAAGTATCTCAACTGCACAAAAATAGATATCTGGACCGAGTGGCAGTCGGGCATGGGGACCGGCCTAGGGAAGTCGCACGGCCAAACATACAGGCATAGAAAATTAGATGAGAGTAAACAGTATTCTAAACAAACTTCCGGGAACCGGAAGTTTTGTCCCGATGTGTCGGTCGATCCGGTCCTACTGGAAATCCAGAAAGGCATGGCTGGCAGACTATCCCGGGATGATGGTGGTGGGTAGATTAGTGTTGATAGAGTAGTATAGGTTTAAAGTTAGATTAGAATAGACGTTGTAGATAAATTTTTGTAACATAAAAACGGATAAGGCCTTATAGGGGAAAAGTAGATTATAATACCAGAGGTGATTATTGAAAAACAATTCAAATGCATAACTATTAAATTAAGTAATACTACCATTGTTAAAACGGAACCGAGCCTACTACAGGCCTGAGTCAGAACGATGGCGTGGCAAGACCAAATATAATATTATAGAATTAATTAAACAGTGTCAAAGTGTAATGGAACTGTATGCCAAATTCCTTGCATGCAAATATTTTGTACAAAACACTATGTAAATCAACAAAGTAAAAATTAATATGTAGGGCCTAATTTAGTCACTAAGATATTAGGTTGTATAAATGAAGGGTAAATTTTTTTAAAAAAAATACTCACTCACAAATAACACTTGGAAACTGAATCATACTGGGGAAGGCAACGGCAAATCATCCCAGTTTCATCTCCGCGGAAAGATGCCATGGAAGAGTAAACATCGCACTCTCAGACACGTTTATTACAATCATAAAAGAAGAAGAAAAAGCAGTTTACTTAAACGATCTGTGGACTAGACCCGTGTTGCCGGATTTTGGATGGGTAAGGGGGTTCGGGCAGGATTCCCGGAGGTAGAGCTTCCCATTGTGGCACCAGAAGGGATGTGTTGGAGTCAGCGCCATGCCCCGGCCATTCTTCACGTTTCCGCGGGCTATACCCCACGGTACTCACTAGATAGCAGGTTGAATGACCCGGGGGAGCCCTTTCGGACGTTCAGCTTCGAGTAAAAACTCCGGCCACATCGGGGATGTAATCTCTGACTTCTAGGCAGTATTCAGACGCTCTACCTCCTGCGTTTCGCGTCTGCCTCTCGGAGAAGTATCGCTTCGGAATCCAATGCCTTTTAGATGAAAGGCCTCGAGGAAAGCGCTGTAGTTTGGTGCTGAGTGAGTGGGGGCAGCGAAGCCAGCTGTGGGCCGGTGCCCTGCCCTGCCCTGCCGCCTGGTGTGTAACCTCGTTACCCGTCACGCAGCCACGCGCTGGCTTTGTGTTTGTGCACTGCAGCCATGTGCGCACATCGCAACCACTCGCAGCGTTTAATGAGTTGTGAACGCGCCCGGCACACTGGGTGCATCTAAAGTCCTACCCCACTCTGCCTCACGCTCGACAGGTTCCATTGTCTCCACACGTCAAGTGGCATCTGCACAACACGAGTGCATTGGTCAACATCTTCTTCACCACCCTTTCCCAATATTAATCTGGTAATAGGCCATATTTCCACAGTTATTGGACTATAATTTTACAAATATTTCCGTATAAAAACAATTGTTTCGGTGAATTTTATTACCAAGAATACGTTTCGGCCTTTTGGTGTAGGGCATCGTCAGTGGCTGTAAATGTGTTTTTACAGAATAACTATCTACAGAATAAAACTTATACAGATGTAGTGGTAATTCTCACATGCTGGTCTGGACCTTCAAAACCTCACGTGAGATTTCCGTTGACCCCGCATCCCCTTTGCTGAGGTTTCGTGAGATTTCGCCGGACCCTCCCCCCCCCCCCCATTTCACATCACGTCATTAATGGACGCCCCCTAACCGTTTTTCATCTTCTCGCCTCAGTGTTCGTGTCTCATAAAGGTCCATACTCCATACAAAACATCTGCCAAGTCGTTTCCTGAGCGCTTTGTCTACTTTTCCAGATAATAGTCGCCTCTTCCTATTAAACGCTTCCTTTGCTACGCCAATGCAGGTTTTTACGTCTTGGTGGCATCTCAAGTCTTCAGTGATTGTACATCCAAGATATTTGAATGATCTTACTTAGTAGATATCAGCATTTCCTATCTTAACAATTTATTAGTTTTCTTCCTTTTCCAATCGCCATACTCAGTTTTTCGCTGTATTGTTTTTCATTCCAAACTCTTCACAAACTTCACCTTGATCTTTCAGCATTCCGTTTGGAGTTTGTTCACCTTCTGGCAACAAGACCATATCATCAGTAAATCGTATGCAATCTATTCTCTTGCCACCAATACGCACTCTTATTTTTCCATTTAAGCATTTTCCAATAATTTCTTCCGGGTATAAATTGAATAATAATGGGGAAAGGCAACAATGTTGTTTATCGCCTCTCCCAATGCTACATTTTTAACATAGTTGCTTAAATTCCTGACTATCGTTTAGATTCCTTGGCAGTTGTTAGATTATCACAGTTGCTTGAATTCCTCATTATCGTTTAGATTCCTTGGCAGTTGTTACATTATCATAGTTGCTTAAGTTCCTCATTATCGTTTAGATTCCTTGGCAGTTGTTAAATAATTGCTTCCATTCCTCATTACCGTTTAGATTCTTTGGCGGTTGTTACATTATCTACATCTACATCTATACTCTGCAAATCACAAATACTGTGGGTGGCAGAGGGTGCTGAGCACCAATCCTAATTCTGTGCATTCCAATCCCGAACAGAACGAGGAAAGAAGGAATATATAAATGAATCATTACGGCATCTTATTTCTCTAATCTTATCCCTCGTCATTGCGACCTAAATAGGCTGGCGGAAGAAGTATTTCGTTGCACTCATAACTTAAAGATTTTCGCATATTATCCAGCAAATTCAAACGAAAACGACGTCGTCTGTCCGCCAAACAATCCCAGCCCAACCCACGAATCAGGTCTGTGACACTTACGCAAGGACTGTCAACTAGCAGTCACGAATCGAGCGGCTCTCCTCTGTACTCTCTGTAATGTGTCAATCAATCCCTTGCGATACGGATCCCAAATACCACAACAGTATTCCAAATGCGGACGCACTAGTGTTTTGTACGCTATTTCCTTTGTATGAGCATTACAACTTAATACGTCCTATGAATCGCAGTTTGGAATTAGCTTTGCCTACAACGGAAGTTATGTGCAAGTCCCATTTCATGTTGCTTTGTACTGTTACGCCTATATACTTCAGGGAATCCACAGTGTCAACAACTGAATTGTTAACTTTGTACTCCTGAGCAAGCGGGGTCTTTTTATTACTTATGTGCATTGCCTTATCGTAGCTGCTTGAATTCCTCATTATCGTTTAGATTCCTTGGCAGTTGCTAGATTATCATAGTTGCTTAAGTTCCTCATTATCGTTTAGATTCCTTGGCAGTTGTTACATTATCATAGTTGCTTGAATTCCTCATTATCGTTTAGATTTCTTGGCAGTTGTTAGATTTTCAAGTTTCTCTGCTTTAAACAGTATCTTTAAGATCGAAAATTTTCACGGCGTTATAAGTAAATGAACTCTTCTTGGGTTTCGAAGGTATCTCAGCCGTCATTTTCAACCATAGATGTCACTGAGTAACTGTTATTCAGTGACATCTATGGTTACACATGAGGGTTGAGACAGGCCTTCGAAACGTGATTGTGACTTTTTTACCCGGCTGGAAGCGCGAGAAGAGTTCCTTTATTTAGTTTATCTTCAAATTACAAATAATCTGTTTGCTTTAGTTCTGATATTAATGTCTCTTGAGCACTGAAGTTCATAGATTCCAGGGATTGATTTTGGCAAATCAAACAGTTAGTCACATTTTCCAAGGAGCTATCTGTTGGGAAATTTGAAACCGCTTTTCCGTATAACTAACCTGTCGTGGGATACGGAATGTCAGCGGCTTGTGTGCCGCCAGAATGTCTGAGACTGCTCTTGAAGTGGTACTTTCTGGAAGGTGGATCTGGCGAAAGGAGAGCTTGTTATTAGTTGTAAGGGAAGTGCTGTTCGCTGACCTCATTAGTGAACAAAGAGGCAATGGACCGCAGTCTCCGATACCTGCCACTCCTCTGCTAGGATACCTGTCCGACCCCTTCATCCCCTGCCGACACAGTAGCAGCCGACAGCAGGTTGCAAAATGTGGGTTTGCTACCGCCAGCACATTTTTTTTAACTGCTTAACGTCTCTTAACAGCGATGTCTTTAGAGACGGGAAAGGTTGAGGGGCAAGGAATGGGAAGGAATTCGGCCATGGCCATACTGCAACGAGGTGTGGATCAAGTGGAGAAGAAAACTTGTTTACTTCTTCAGCAGTCTCTCAAGATGGGTAACAACTCATAGTCGAGAGTACTGTGAAACATCACACAGTGTCACGACGTTCGGAAATGAGCAAATAATTTGTGGAACATTAATTGGCACAATGGAGTCCCAATAACTGGAAGATTTAATTTTCGTATTAACACCATGCCTGAGGTTAAGCAGCGAACTAGAATGCCCTTCTGTTCATCAGGGACTATGCCTAAATGTAGAGCTCTCGGACATTCTGCCTGAGTATATGTTCTGAAACCAACACTAGACAATTCTAGCGAGCGTGGTGGGTGAGCGGTAATGCTCTGGCCTCGCATTCTGGAGTATGCGGATTCGAATCCCCGTCCGGGCATCCATATTTGGCTTTTCCATGATTTTTCCAAATCAGTCCAGGTGGGCCTACCTTTGTGAGGCGGGCTCCAAGGTTACAGCCTGCCCTGCCCTGCAGCTGATGACCTTGACGTCAATGAGGCGTAAAGCCATAAGCAAAATAAAAGACAATTCGAGCTACACTTCCTTGGAAGAAAAGGTGAAGCACCTAGAAGAGGAAAATGAAACTTAACGGGTGGAGAGCAAGGGTGTATCCAGGATCAGAACTAGATGGGGGGGGGGGGGGGGGGGGGGGCAACACGCATTTTTTTCGAGGAAGTGGGTTGGGGGGCTGAAACATGACGATTTCTTACTAAATAAATCTCAAACCTATGGAGGAAACTATTTTTATTATTCATCAACATAGTAATCTAAGGACCTACTGTGCAGTTAATCAAGATCGTAACTAAATTATAGTTTTTATGTAAACATGTCTTGGATTCTCAGAAAAATTTTCAATAACTTTATTTGTCAGTATCTCAGGGTGTACTTTAACGAAATTTCGATGCACACTCATCAGGCATAATCCAGTCAATCTTTCCTCTCCCATAGTGCTCCTGTTGAAACGTACTGAAAGCAACTTGAATTTCCTTCTAGGATACGCCCGTGATGTTATTCCAGCGATTACAAAATCGAGTCAGATTTAGAAAGAACTTGGTATTATGAGCCAGTTAAACAACCTCTGAACTGGATACAAGCACTGATTCGGTTGGGAAGGAAGTCATAAACTGCTCGATTGAACACTGTGTGTCCAACTTTACGCGGCCATCTTCTGGTGAGCTACGTAGTTTTCACTCGGGTTGTTACCAGAGAGCGTTATGTTGATACTCAACGTCAGGAAGTACATCGATCGTATATAGACGTTTCTTTCCAATACCGGGAACGAGAGAAAAGAAGCAACGAGTGGTTAATTCATAAAGGAAATGCCGGAAGTCGGACAGGGCTGTGTAATGAAGTAGGCCGTGTGGAGTGGAACAATGAGCGGTATGTCGGGGCTGCGGATTAGATGGTCGGAGTGATACGGCGCGGCGGTGCCCCTGAAGTGCCGAAGCGTCTACAGCAGATTACGGCTCGATAGCAGAGGACCGGCACAAAGGCAAACAAAGCCCCGCGGGCGTGTTTTGTGCCGCGGGGCAGCGCCCGGCTCGCGTTACGGCCCCGGCAGCTGCCCCCCCGCCACCGCCACAATGCCGCCCCCGCTGTCAGCGCCGCAACCCGATCCCGGCCCCCGCAGGTGGAGAAACAGGCCCACCATCAGCATCATCCACCATCTGATCGGCTGTCGGCAGGAACAAGTCTCGTCCACGATCTGCTCTATTCTTCCAGTGTAACAGAGCGTGCTGGATCAGTGGAACGCTAAAGCCTCGCATTCGGGAGGGCCGTGGGTTCAAATCTTACCATCCACATTTCGGTTTTCCACGGTTTCCCCAAATCACTCCACACGAATACCATGATGGTTCCTTCAGTAGACCTTCGCCGAATTCCTTCCCGTTTTTGCCCTGTCCTTTGGGGGCATCAATAAATTACATGAGGAGTTTTTTCGTATTTCCAGACCCCCCCCCCCCTGTCTGGTGAGATTTCGTGAGATCTGGTCCGACCCCCCGTCACCCCTCTGGTGAGATCTGGTCCGGGAGAGACCTCCCCCTCCCCTAGAAGTCGCACTTGCGACTTTTTGAGGCCTTTTTTTTTCTCTCCCTTCCAAGGCCGTTTACACTCCCAGTTTTCCACGAAATACCCCCTCTAAAATCAACTTTCGCGTCATTTGTGGACCATTTTCTTTTTTTTTAGTTCGACAGTCCAAAAAAAAATTAGAAAACCTCACGTGAGATTTCCGCTGACCCCCCTCCCCCTTCGTGAGATTTCGCCGGACCCCCCCCTATTTCACCTCACGTAATTTATGGAAAGGGGGTTTCCAGACTCTAATGACTTTGGCAAGGCGTAAAGCCTTAAGCATAATAATAATAACTAGATGACCCATGCGAAAATTTCGCGAATACAATGAATGTTAAGTTTGTGGATTTATAATAGGATGAAAGAAGAACCCCCTCATTTATTTAATTGTTTAAATGTTTAGTGTAATACCTACGTAACAAAAGTGGACGCCAGTGGAGCAGTTTATTAATACCTCTGTGATATGTCCTGTTGTTATCTAGCGCCTTGGCTCTGAACTGTTTCATACGCCCGACATTCTTAGTTAATACTTTTGGCTTTTAAGGGTCAAATTCAAAACAAAAAAAATCGTTCTTAATTTATAATGTTGCCTGAGTGGAGACATTACTCTTTCAAATGTTACCTTATTTTTGATTTAGGTTAGGTGTCAAGGGAGATAAATGGATCGTAAAAAAACACGTTACGGAAATAATGATACCTTTGCCCTACAACGGTCGAATTCAGAAATATTCCTGGAAGATATGATGTGACCAAAGCAGAGACCTTAATCTTTAATGTGATAGCTCATTTGTCTAGTTCTGTTTGATATGAAGGGAGATAAATGGCTCATGATAAAAAAAATACGTTATGGAAATAACGATAATTTTGCCCTTTTAAGTGTCGAATTCCTTTTTTAAAATATAATTTGACCAAAGCGAAGATCTTATTCTCTAAAATAATACCTATTTCTTGATTTCGGCAGATATCAAGGGAGATAAATAGCTCGTGACAAAAAAAATACTTTATGGAAAGAACGATGATTTTTGCCCTTTATAGGTCGAATTTCAAAAAATTACTTTCTTTAAATATGATGTGATCAAAGCGGATACCTTAAGCTTTAAAATGATTTCTCATTTATCAATTTCTCTTAGGTATGAAGGGAGATATTGGCTTGTGACAAAAATCACCTTATCGAAATAGTATATATGATAATAATTCTGTGGCCATATCAAACGAATGGAAGAGAACAGACTAACAAAAAAAAGTGGAGGAAGAAGAAATGTTTAATTTATTTGTTTCAAAACCCAAAATTGTAATGCCCTGGTTTGTAAATATTAAAGAAGACCTTAATTTGATGGGATTAGAACCAGACGATGTTTGGACAGAGATCATTTTAGGAACAAGATAATGACAAATGGGACAAGACGAGACGAGCACGCCAAAAGAAGACGCGGTACACCTTGGACAGAAGAGCGCAAACAGGCACACTCAGAACGAACGAAGGGCTTCTTGGCCAAAAAGAAAATAAAACTCGCTGCCAATTGCACAAAGGCTTAACGTGAGATATCTTCTCCCAATTTGGACTGCGACTAGCCAGGTCTTTTCCAGGGTGGCCACCCTGGAAAACCTGGAAAATATGGAATTATCAGGGAATTTAAAGCCACCTTGAAATATGATGGAAATATCAGGGAATCCAAGTAATTTAAAAAATTATCAGGGAATTTTAATTGCAACAACCCAAAATTTGATAATTTTTTAATAATTTATTTTAAAATTGAACTTTTGCATTAAATAATTCAGCTATATATTTTTGACATAAAATAGCCAACAAATACCGCCATTTACACTAGCATCTTGTCTTGCGCCTCATCGAGATACGACAACAAGATGTTCGTGTGCGAGCGCTAACATGAACTCTCTCTGGAACTTGGCATTTGAAATTATATTTTTTAAAAAAGGTTAATGACATCTAAATCATGTACACTCAGAAGTTATATTTTTTACTGAATAAAACAGCATCGTACAGGAGTAAGTATATAAAGATGTTTTTATGTTTCACTAAACAGTTTTACAATTTCAAGCAAAGTGTGAAACAGGTGTTCCAAAAAAAATTGAATTTGTGGAGAGTCTTCGAGTCCTGTAGAATGTCACAAGCTGGTTTTGAAGTTCTTCTGAAAAAAATTGAACCTTTAATATCAAAACAAAAGTCTAGATTCAATATACCAATGCCAGCAAAAATGTGAATAGCGTTAATTATACGGCTTTATAACTTTTTTGTATTAATGATATAAGGCGAATTAAAGACGGAACAAAATAATACGTAAGCTCCTTAATAGGTAGGGTTTATAAAATTTGCGTCATTCAGAGCTCTTTCAAATGCTGAATCGATGTGACAGTATAAACATCGTGCTCGTGCCTTTGACTTGCTCCAAATAAACCGCTGCCAAGGCGAGCGGCACAGGCAAGCAACTACACAAAGTGAACCAACACGATTGCATGGTTTATACAAACTCGTGTTCATGTTGTCTTGCGTAGAACCGCGGAAACTTATGCGAAAGTGTTAACTCGGCAACAGAAGAAATTGAAAATGAAAGAAAAAAAGCTACAATAACTGAACCAGAAGATTTGAAAAGAAAAGTGTTGCAAATGAAAAAAGGCATAAAAAAGCTAAGCTTTTGACTGAATCAAGTTACTGATGAACAATTTAAAAATCTTCAATTACTTTATCCACCAAATATTGAAAGATTACTAATTAGTTTAAGTTCATATTAGTCATTTGATCTATCTTATTTTTGTGCTACTCATTTTTAATTATGCTTCATAAGATTACAAAATTAGTTATAAAATTTTCAAATAAACATTCTTAAACATGAATTAAATGTTCTCGGGTTACACATGTTTCTTTTTCTAATTTTTTGAGTTTTATACCAGATTTAATTATTTAGAATCAAAATTTAATAAAAACTTTAAATATCTTAACCATGCAAATAAAGTTTCTAAATCAGGGAAAAATTTGGCAAATTTCTCTGGAAAACCTGGAAATATCAGGGAATTTTTAAATCATTACCTTGTGGCCACCCTGTTTTCGTACTTACTTCAACCAGCTACTTCGATGTCTTCCTCTTGATTTTTTTCTGGTTACTCATTTTTCAAAATTTTCCTTAGACAAATGCAGTGTTGTTGTAGGCCATTTTTCCCGTAATTGCTTGGTAAATTAAATGTTAACTAAAGAATGCCAATGCAGCTATTTTAATAACACCAATATAAATATTCCGTGACTAATGATACCTCGATGAGAAGCGAAACGCCTTTCGGCATTAAACCATATAAAATCAGTTTTATTGGCGTTCTTAATTAACATTTAATTTACCTTTGATAGCCTCTTTCGCGCCATTGTCATCATGAAAGCAATCCATTCCAGCATTGATTCTCGTAAGATAGCTGGAAGGAATTTTTGCAGTTCTAATAGAAGCAGGACTGTTTCGCTTATAATTTTTTCTCGTTTAGTTTTACTCTTTTCTAGTCCTAGTTGGCGGAGGTGAATACAGGCGGTATAATATTGGGGACAAGGAACGGGAAGGAAATCGGCCATGGAGTTTTTGAAGGAACCATTCCGCCATTCGCATAGTGATTTAGGGGAACTATAAACAACCGAAATCAGCATGGCTGGACGGGGATTCGAACCAACATCCCCTCGAATATCATCTGGTCTTATGTTTACTTACTCTTACGAATTTCATTTCGGTCGCTTCAATGTTACTACTGTCCCTTGTAGTCAATGTGGCAGCTTCTGATCCAAAGAAACATTCACTTCCTTTCGTCCCATAATTAGAAGTGTAGAAGTAAGCAACTGTTTTTAATCGTATTGCTTTTAATCAGCTGACATAACGCTTCCGAGTTTTTAACAGTTTCATTCACCTGCCGTAGTAATTTGACTGGTGTACCTTACTTCATGGGCTCAAGGTTACTCAAAACCCAATAAAAAATCAGCTAGTTGTTTCTGCATGAATCGCGTTCATTCAAACAGGAAGACAAATGTTCAAAAACAAAAGGTTCCTTCTTTATAGCTTGTTAACAGAGCATAACCTCATTGGTTCAAAAATAACTTACATGTTGTAAGCTTTAAAAAGTTGTGACACTACCGATGTTTTGTGTTGCTATAATTATAAAGACTTCAGTTCTTTCGATTCAAACAGTTTTAGTTTATTGTATATTATTTTAATCCACTAGGGATTACATCGAAACTGGGTAATCTCCGAAGATGCAGGTTCTTTTTTGGCAATAATAATCACAAGCACCCGATCTACACTTCTACGCCGATAGCTAACATCTCATGAGTCTCTATTTCCATAGCAACCTATGTCGTCTTGCTTTTAATCTAAGAGTATATATTATTAACTTTCATCCTTGCACAAGGAGATAAATATTATGCTCTTATTTAAAAAAATATCTCCGTTATGTCACAATGTGTAAGTTCATTGAGAGCAAGAAAAGAAATTACCTAGATGCGACACTGTTTAATCTCATCAATTTTATTTTTAGCAATTATTTAGCAATTCACTCCTATAATTCACTCCGATAATTTACAACTTCACGATTATCTTGTCTTTACCTCCGTTGCAGGCCTTTTTAATAGCGTTTTTCCTCGCGCTGTGCTAAAATGCGATCTTCCTTTCTCAACTCAGAACTCCACCATATTTTTATATTCCTCTCCCTCACAGATTCTTTCCTCTAGTGGCATTCTTAACGTGAGACTCCTCGCTCCAGAAATATTCTTTATACAGATAAAACGTACACCGAAAGATTAAGAAGGAGACAAGCTGTCTAACAATGTACAGGCATTTTCTCTATATTTGTAGCATAAGTTGTTACGAGCGCAGTTGTTGAGTTGCTGTGCTTTTGTATGTGTTGATTGTGTGGTCGAGGTGTGTGTTGACTGGCGCGGCAGGAAGCTGTCAGCAGGTTGTTCTAACGTGTCCCGTTATCTTGTCTGTTGCAGGTAAGCAGGCTGACTGGCTCGCTCGCTGGCAGGTTGGTAAGTAGCGCATGTGTTGCTAACGATCGCTTTAGCATCCATTACCGTGATTACAAGTCGCCTCTCCACTCGTCCCCCGCTCGCAATAAATCTCCGGTCCCCGAGGTAATCAAATTTGGATTCGGACTAATCCGATGTAGTGTCTGCCGCGGCGAGGGTGCTGCCCCCCTTTTCGCCGCCGGGAATTAATCCGTCCCGGCGCCACGCCGTCGCTGTTTTAATACTCACTCGCAACTCTCATTGTCCTCTCCAGCTCTGGTTTGCTTACAAGACGCACAATTCATCATAGAGTGATATCTGCGGTCAGGTTTGAGATGTCACCCTGAAGGATCACACAGAGAGAAGAATGTCGACTAAATATAAAGCAGAGCAAGACAAGAGTCATGAAATGTAGCAAAAATGTTATCAAGAAAACGTAGAACAAATATAAAACAAGCGATGACAAAGCATTTACTAGATAATTCAAGGAAACTTTCTTTTCCCTTAAGCGCCAAAGGCACTATACAGCCATCATCCGTTTGTACATGTAATCGGGTGATTTTACACATAAGGAGGTCATTGAACATGCAAGCTAGTCATTATAAATTAAAGGCAGTCATTGTCCGGCATAATTATACATAAATCAGATAGAACACATATCATATCAGTTAATACATAGGTAGATATCTTTATGTTTGTAAAATCCGCAGTTAAGATGATGATAGATGCGGCACTATTTTCAGGTAGTAGGGAGATCAAGACTCTTCATACATACACACAGAAAGTAAAACATAATTAAAATGTAAAGTATATTTCAAGGAAACGTATATATCCAAAGGAAGTAAAAGAAAAATTTGAATATATGATAAGTGTTCAAGGAGAAAAAAAAAAAATATACTACGATATTCTGATAATATGGTCCTGTTAGCAGAATAGACAGAGGACATTGAGAAGTTATTGAATGGTATGAACAAAATACTGAAAGAAGATTTTGAACCAAATATAAACCAAAGCAAGAAAAAAGTGTTGAAACATAGCAGAAATGATAGCAATAGTAGTAGATTAAATATAAAAATTGGAGTGGATGCAATAGGAGACGAAAGTGAATTCTGTTATTTAGGAAGTAAAATTGCAACTGGTGGCCGAAGTAGGAATAATGTTAAAAGCAGAATAGAATTGCTCTAATGGTGAGAGTGTTCTTAAAAAGAATATTAAGGAATCTTTTAGTTTCAAATATTGATCAAGGACTCTGAAAGTACTTTTTAAATCTCTCTTTTTCGAGCACAACACTTTATGATACCAAAGCATGGACTATAGGAATACCAAAAAGAAAGAAAATTGAAGCGCTTGAAATGTGGTGCTATAGAAGGATGATGAACATCAACTGGAGAGATAAAATACCAAGTGAACGTATTTTGGAAACAGCGGGCGAGGTAAAATGTATGTGAAGTCTTGTAGAAAGAAGAGAGAAATAATGGGTCAAATTTTAAGACATGCGGGAATGGTAATTAGTAAGTCGATGGAACAGTGGAAGGTAAGAACTAGTCGCGGAACTAATGACAGAAAAGAAAATATCCTTAAGAACTCCTCTCCTTCTTTTTTTGCTTGTAATCCTGATGAATAACACTGAGAGAAGGATTTGTATTAAACATAGATCAAAGAAAGACAAAAGCCATGAGAAGTAGCAAAAATGATGATGAAAGAAGGTGATTAAATATAAAAAGAGCAAGGATGATGCATACTGCTTCTAAACTATACCAGGAAACGTTCAAGTTACACTCGCTACCCAATCAAGCCCAAGTTAGACACTGCAATACGGTAGTCAAACCGGACTGCCGTAACTATATTTCACACAAAGTTTAACTCAGCTGACAATCTTTCGCTTTCTTTAGCGATCATCAACAGTTTTCGAACTTCGATATTAAATGACATGCAGCCATTCAGTTTTCGCTTATATTCTCCACACGAACCCATATTTCTGGTTATGAAACGAACAGTTTGAAACTCAAGCAAAACTCTGCCGAATCTAATCTGACTGCTGTAGTTAAACTCGTCCTCTCCTACACATTAAAAGTCGCCGCACTTTCAGACACTGGAATTAACCACTGGGCTTCATACAATACTCTGAACCCTGAAGAATTTTTTGAAAGACGTTGCAACCCTAAACAATGCCAAAGCTTCACTTTCTCTCCATGAAGAGAGAAGAGGCGTAAAGCCATAAGCAAGCGCAAATAAAATTAAAGCAGTAATTTATTTGAAAATTTCTGGTTAGCCAACCATTGCTATGGTGGCGACCATTATAACTAACACGTCGGGAATCATCGGAATCTCCGAAGGTTGCCGAGCTGTCGAAGTGATGTCCAGTCTCCAGGCATAACGATTTTATTTTTGATTTTTTTTAAGTAGATGAAGCTACAGCGGTCCAGTTAGGGCGAGAAGAGTGTCACTGACGTCACACTGTCCTAGAGCACGTGTGTATATTGTAATGTGTGTGTCTACTGGCAGCCTGCAGGTTGACGTTTTAAGCAGGCACTCGCGACCCCGGTGGCTGGCTGGTCACAGTTCAAGCGGCGCTGTGCGCTCAATTAGTGGAAGTGCAGAGAGCAGAAGCCTCGCTCCCAAAGGAAATACCCTCGGAGTGCAGTCTCGCTAGCCTCCGCAGATAAACCAGCTCGGTATTTAATTGCTGGTTGAATGTCCTGTTAGCGCAACTGTAATGAAGCTGACGTTAATATGTTTATTTTAATAAAGCGGCTGACCTGTTGTGACACAACAGAAATAGTTTTTCGATTGAGGTAGGATTTAATAGTTTTTATGAACAACATTATATTTTGTTCTTGGAGCTTGGATGCAATTGAATAACGATTGCTCTTAGAGAGAGCGGGGGGGGGGGGGGGGGCGGACCGAGCGTGGTGGGTGAGCGATTAACGCCCTGGCCTCGCTTTCCGGAGGACGCCTGTTCGAATCCGACTCCAGGCATCCAGATTTGAATTTTCGTGGTTTCCCCAGATCACTCGAGCCGAATGCCGGGATGATTCCTTCAAAAGGCCATTGCCAGATTCCTTCTCGTTGCTAAATTTTTATAAATTAAACTGTTATCGAGTGACCGAGCGTTATGGATGACCGCTAATGCTCTGACCTCGCCGTGGAGAGGACGCGGGTTCGAAACCCCGTCCGGCCTTCCAGATTTGGGCTTCCTATGGTTTCCCCAAATCACTACAGGCCATGCTAGGATGGCTCCTTTAAAAGCCCATGGTCGAATTGTTCTCCGTTTCTTACCTCTCGGTTCGAATCCCCGTCCGGGCATCTAGATTTGGGTTTTCAATCGTTTCCTCAAATCATTCCAGGCAAATGCCGGGATACTTCCTTAAAAAAGGCCATTGCTGAATTCCTTCTCGTTCCTTGTCCCCAGTCCTTTCCCGCCTCTAATTACCTCGACGTCGACGAGTCGTAAAGCCATAAGCAAAAAATATTTTTTTTTTTACCGCCAATCCTTTCTCGCCTTCAATTTCCTCCAATGAAGCATAAACACATTAAAGGAAAAAAGAGAGAGAGCGTTATCAAGTGAGCAGATATGTTAAGATATTTTATCCAAATATTTTATAGATACCCAGTTGGCAAAAGCTAATTGCAATTGTATCGGCTAATTAACCAGTTTGTGTTTGAAACTTATTGATTTTTTTTACTTATGGCTTTACGCCTCGTCGACGTCCAGTCATTAGAGGCGAGAAAGGACGGGACAAGGAACGGGAAGAAATTCGGCCATGGCCTTTTGAAGGAAGCATCCCGGCATTCTCCTTGAATGATTTAGGGAAACCATGGATGCCGGATGCCGGAACGGTTAGAAATCTATTGAGTTGTAGCTTCCTTATTTCATTCTTGTAACTGCCTTTGGAGTAATATCTTAATCCATATTCCGCACTGTACGTGCCGGTACGAGCCTGTCTGCTTGATTCATCGGTTGGGAGTTTTAGATTAAGGATGAGCTTCTGGATTACGACGCCTGCGCTCGCTAGCGGTATCGGATATCTCTTCAGTTTCGCCTGACACGCATCGTTTGTCCTCATTTTGCTCCCTCCGAGATCGCTTCCGCAAACTGCCTCCTGCGGCAGGGGAAGCACGCACGCATGCACGGTCATTTGTCTGAACAAAAATTGCGTCTTGCGAGCTACTTCCCTGATTGCTCTGTATTGAGCGGCTCAGTCTACAGTGACTTGTAATACCGCCCGGAACGTTGCTTAAAACTTTCATCAAGCACCCTGCTTACACAATTATGTCCCGTAATCAAACCTTGATCGCTTAACACACTGATACAAATTTTTTTGTTGTTCTAGTTTTCAAACTGCTGATAATCACTATTTTTGTCTTTTCTACCAAAATTTTAATTGCGTAATATCTTCTAGGGCTTTCCACCGGGATAGCGCGTCAGTAACAATACATAGCGATGTTTTTTCGCCCGAAGATGCAGCCAGAGGCAGGCTCCGAAACGTCGATATGTATTGTTACTGACGCGCTATCCCGGTTGAAAACCCTAGAAAATTTTATGCAACTGACTCGCCGAGAAAGCGTAGATTCTTTCCAAATTTTAAGTATTACAAATATTCATTTTTTTTTTTCCTTATCGCTTTACGCCTTGTTGACTTCGAGGTTTTTAGAGGCGGCTCGGAACTGGGATCAAAGAACAGGAAGGAATTCGGCCACGGTATTTGGAAGTAACTAACCCTGAACTCGCCTGGAGTGAACTGAGAAAAGCATGGGAAATCCAAATTTGATGGCCGGATGCGGATTCGAAAACGCGTGGTCCAGAATGCGAGGCCGAACGTTACTGCTCACCCACCAGGTAGATTTTAAGTTTTAAATTCCATCTTGTAACACGTGGGAACTTCATTCTTGTGGGCTTTATTTCGTAACTAGGGAATCGGACAGCATCTATTCGACAATATCGTAAATCTACAATCGAGATTCATCTGTCTGACGGTGTGAAGAAGCATCACGAAAAAAATAAAAAAAAGATTTGTTTAGGGTTTTCACGGTTTGAAAGATTGTGGTCTAACTTAAAAATCTGCGGAATATCTGAAAATTCTGTGAGATCGTGGAACGGAGCAATAAATGATAATTCGACCGTACCTGGAACAGATAAGCGCCACAGATCACAGTGCATCTCACATGAACACTCCTTTACGAGGTACCCACCAAAGATAATGTTGCAACACAGATAAAAACCACACCCTTTGACTCCATTAATTTTTTTTTTACTTCGTAACTTTGATTATTTATTTATTCCGTGTTCTGGAATGTTGTACGTTAGAATACGCGGAAAACGTTGATGAAACGATCACATCAAAGATTAACTCTGCAATAAGCGTAATGAAATTGCGGAATTTAATTTACGGCGAAGGTTTGCAAAGATACTACATACAAACGTTCATGCTTTGCTACAGGCAGGGTAAAAGAAGGCAAAAGTATTACTACGTGAAGCAACGGGAAAATGGTAGCATTTAGAAGCATCGAATTGGATATAAGATTTGCGGTGACCAGTGTTAATCGTAATAACTTAAAGCCATGGTTAGTACACATATTCTCAGTTCAGTGTTCCTCTTCTGTCATCTTTTGACTATAGGTAAATACATTGCTGTTTCCGAGAATTCTTTTACGACTGTTCCGATGATTTAGATGTCTCAGTGCACTGTATTTGTGGCAGGTACATGCTCTGAAGCAATAGGATGAGAGTAAATGTAAACTTATGGAAATGTAGCTGTTACTTTCGTCAGTTTTCACGTTAATATGTATTCCTACGGTCAAGTAAGGAATTCGACACAAAATCCAGTGTAAGGTAAGTACTTTGAGTATATTTTGTAATTGAAAAGATTCACTGATGTATGTCTTTACTAATTAGCTTAATAAAAATGTATTCAAATGATATTTTCGTCTGATACGGTGGCCTATGAAAGATAAGTACCATTACAGTAAATTATAATTTCGATAGTAACTAACTCTAATGTGTAACGTGTAGTTCTCTGATGTAGTTGAAATTTATAACAACTTTTTTTGCGTGTACTGTGTTTCATTTTCACGTGAATAAGCTGTAGAGCTATTGCAGATGTAACGTTTAATTTATACAGAAACTGAGCTCGGGGTACCAAGTTTACACGTCGAAACGTCTACTTTGGGCACAAATGCTCGTAAGTCAATGAAGATAACGTAAAAATCTGGAAGTGTGGGTCTTGACATTCTGCTCAATTTCTTTTAAGTAGTTTTACTGAGATTATTAAAGATTTCAGCGTATTCACAGAACTCGTTCGATATTGTTGTCCTGATTTTAAAAAAAAAAATAAAACTTATGTATTTAGTAGTTAGTGCCGTTTACGAAAATATTAAAAGATTTGGACAATTTATTGATAGTTACCAGATGAGGATTACAATAACGTGATCGTACAGCCCTGAAAACGCATCGAAATATGGTCAGTTAGAATTTACTTACGAAACTAATATTTTTACACATCTTTTTCTCATGTTCCCTCTATAACGTCTTTTCTAAATTTGCTGTTCGTTCCTGGTAAAAACATAGTTTGTTCTTTACTGTAGATCACTGTGCAAATGAGTTTGTAAATTTAAAAACTCTTCCATTTTAGTTCTCATATAAGAATCCACTGTAATTTTTTTTATATACATACATGCGCCCATATTTACATATATCCATTACACATACATACAAGTCACTGTTCATTAAAACTTTTTTTTACAATAAAACAGTAACCTTCTGGTGCTCTGTAAATAATAATTGTTTGAAATATTGCGGAGTAGAGTGGGTTTTACCCGGTTATATTCCTATATGGTTTCTTGTTATGAAGTGCACCATCGTCTGGTATATTGCGATATTTGAATTGCATAATTTACACTTCATTTGATTATGACTTTACTTCTGACATTGAGAAATGTCTTTAAAGACAAGTAACTCATGAATATTCATACTGAAGGTTAGAGAGAGTACAGAGGGAAGTTTAGACTGACATCCAATGCTTGGTTAATAGCATTTAGACTATGTGGAAGCTAATTACTGATAGACCTATATATTGCCATCAGAGGGACCACAGTGAAGTATCGTGATTAATTTCGAACATTCTAAATATTTCTTCCGGGCGACAAGAATTTCAATATCCAGCATTGCGCGGCAGTAAATAAGGCTGCGGACATGAATGGGCGCACAGCCGATTTTATGCTACCTGTTACGTTATAACTACAACCATCAACAACTCCGAGATGGGGTACGTGCTCATTAAACTTTCAACCGCCGTTTCCGCTTCGTAAAATAACTTAGCGCAAATTACACCGGTGGCGTGGGCGATGGGATCTGGCTAAGTTACTGTCGTCCTGATGTGATACGGCGTCTAGCGTGGCAGTGACCGCGCGATCGATAGCAGTCCAAGTAAGTTTCTCTTTTCTGCCACAGAGAGCGCTACACGTTATGAATTATACTTTATCATCGCAAAAGGCGTTGCTTACGTGGCAATGCTAAAGTAAATTTCACAAACTACATTCGTCTCCCAGTGAATATGGTCGGAAAGTTTTCTTGATTTCGAAGACAGAACAGACTTGTACATAATGTCTCCAGTTGTTTTCTTTTCGATTACGAGTCTCTCGACTGGTTTGATGCAATTCGCTATCTCTGCATCTCAGTATACCCATTGCAACTTGCGGCCTTAATTACGTGGGTTCATGTATCATAATTTTTGTCTTCCTCTACAGCAGGGGTGGCCAATCCGCGGCCCGCCAAGAACATTTTTTTCGGCCCGCCAGACTCGTCACACTTTTACAAAATAGGTTTA
This sequence comes from Vandiemenella viatica, assembly GCA_031002005.1. Classification (NCBI taxonomy): domain Eukaryota; kingdom Metazoa; phylum Arthropoda; class Insecta; order Orthoptera; family Morabidae; genus Vandiemenella; species Vandiemenella viatica. The sequence continues at coordinate 213,613,345 of JARYHS010012519.1, read as the reverse complement.
TTTTATAATGGCCAAAGTAGCAAAAATACATTATTTGTGCATCCATTTATTTATTTGAGTGTTATCTATAGTATTATATGTGTGTTTAATATCATTTTAATTATGTTATCTATATTTACATGTATGAATAATATTTAACACAATAATAATAACTCATTATGTTTCAATTTTTCATTCCATAGAAAATGTCTGTAGTGGGTCTAAATCTAATATGCGGATATATAATTTTATATGCGGACCGCGGAATTATGATGCATTTCCAAAGTGGCCCGCAAGACAGTTGGTTTGGCCACCCCTTCTCTGCAGTTTCTTCCCTCTACTAACAAGTTAACCAGTCCCTGCATTTCTTAAAATTTCACCCATTATCCTGCCTCTTCTTGTTTGACACTCTTCCATAAACTTATACCCTACTCGGCTTTCTTCAGCGTATCCACTCTTCTTTTTCTTCTTTCGTTTCGCCCTCTTTGGGGTACGAAGAATCAGTCACTTCTTTGCATGCTGCTCCTTCCTTTGCGCCCAGTATTTCTTCATCCTCACGGACCCCCTTTTTCTCTCCTCTTCCGAGATGATGGGTTTTGACTTTATTTTAGATTTTTTTTGGATACTTATCTTTTCATCTTTAAATCTTATCTGCGCTGTTCTATCAAGTAATGACTTTTCTGTAATTTTTAAGTGTCTTTTCCAATTTCTGTGAACTAATTAGGCTTTGTTATGCGGTTCCGGAAAAAATTAAAAAATTGTTTGGTTAGTCTACCAGAGTTTATTCTGAGCAGATGTCCGTAGAAATATAGTCTCTTTTTACGCATAGTATCTGAGAGTTTTTCAGTCTTTTTGTAGGGAGTTTCATTCTTGATGTGTACTATTTTATTATCTTGAAATTTTGTTCCTATGATTTTTCTTAAAAAATGTCTTTCTTTTAATTCCAGTTGTTCTATCTGTCTTATGCGATTCATGGTTAGAGTTTCTGCTGCGTACAATGCTTCCGGCTTTACCACTGTTTTGTAATGTTTAATTTTGGACCCCCACGAAAGAGATTTCTTGTTGTATATCTCTCTTGTTAATTGGAAGGCCAATTCAAGTTAATTTTTTCTGGATTCTATTGCCTTGTGTTCTATTAGATTCCAACTAATCCATTCACCTAGATATTTAAATTCTTTCACTATTTCTATTTTTTGTTCTTGAACTTTTAAATATTTATTTTGGTGTTTGTTACTCCACTGTTCTATTACAACCGTTTCGCTTTTTTTCCTGTCCAAGCCTCACTTGCAGAAAAGCTTAGGAACTTCTTTCTTAGTCCAACATCAACGTTTAAAACTAAAGGATTTCTCTTTTTATAGAATGATAGTTTCGCTAGTGCTAATGTACTTTTGACGTCATTCTTTCTTCGGCAGTCAGTAATGATTTTATTTCATAAATAGCTTATTGTTTTGCCTTCTTCTATAACGACCCTGTTCAGTTCTGGCTTTGAGAGATAAAATAAAGAAACACGAAATTTGCAAAGAAACAGTGTAAACAATCTAGTATTGTTTCTTATCAAGCAGTAGGCGCAGTACAAATACTTAATCAAAAAAACTGAAAGTAAAGAATTTTACCAAACTTGACACAGCTTTAGGTACATATTTTTCTCTGCTTGCTTTGTTCCCATTTCGTATTATTGTCGATGAAAATTTTTATTTTTGCTTCAGCTTTTCTACGTATGATACCTCCCATTCTACTAAATCCACCTAGATCGTTTAAGGAATAGTGGTGTTTTATCTGTGTTCTACCATCTTATCGTATGTTATAACTGTATCAGATACACAGTTCAGAAACAATACATAATTCGGAGGAACAGTGCCTTGAACAAAATTTCTTGATTTGCGCTGTTTGGATTAAGGTTGTTTCTATTTGTAGGAAAGAAAGTTGTTTTCATTTGTATAACGCTCTGAGAAGCATTGCGTGCATAAAGGTGGTTAGCTAATTGTGGATTCAAAGTTCGAATCTTGCCTGGACTAGGAAGTGCATTAATGCCATCGCTCCACTGTCTTTCTGTCTGGCTTCTAGTTCAATTTCAAACACTTCAGATTCCTATTTTATGTATTTCCTTGATCTGAAATTGGAAACTGTTTTTAAAATTTTGTTCTACTCTGTTGTTTACATTCTGTGTGGGTACCATAGAAGTAAACTGGTCGAAAAAATATTATTTTTTTCTACCCCATGCTTTGCGGCTTAAATGTTTTAAATGTTTTATACCTCGTTAAATAGAGGAGTAAAATATTTTCTTCAATTTTTTGTCACTACAAAATTAATTTGTGGGTGGGCGTCAAAGTTGTCAGTTTTAGATAAAAAAATTTCCAGGGCTATCTCAAAACCTTAGCCTTCATACCTAAATTCGATGATATTTTGTATTAAAATTATTAAAAATCCTTGCAACTAATATACTTTGTAACGTGTGACGAAAACGAGATTTTTGTTGATATGTACTAATATTATTGTATCGAAAGTGCTCTTAACTAAGAGTACATGTACTTATAATAAACTAAAATGTACCCCTACTTCCCACGCAGGAACCCTGGTGTGTCTAGAAATGTTTTGACGTTTTTATTCTAATACCAAATATTATCGTGGAGAAGTAAAAGTTAGGTGGAAAACTAACAATATTAATACGTAGAGATGATAATTGTTAATGATTGCAATCCTAACTCCCGAATAAGTATAGAAGCATGAACTTTGTTAGGATCACATATGTGGACACAAAGAAAAATATTATTTCCGTGACAGTTAAATAAAAAATCACATTTTAACGCTGATGCGGAATAAAAGAGCAAAAAGCTGTCAGGTATTATTATCGATACTAAGCACAAAGATGTTTACAGTAGGTAAATTAATTTTTTTATTAGTTTGACTCAATTATAACGCTTATTTTAATGAACTACTTTTCAGAAAACTGAATAAATAATTATACGAAGTCAAAAAATAAAATGGAATTCGAAGAGTTGTAGTGTTAGCTTTTTGCACTATTTTTCGAAAGGAGTATTCATCTCAAATACACAGTGATCTGCGTCGCATATTTGCTCCATTTCGAAATGATTGTAATTTCTTGTTCCGACTCTCTATATAGGATCGTGCTATGACTATTAATTGGGTGTGCCAGGATGACTGACACGTGGGTTCTAAGGAGTTAACCTACGATGCGCCATGACTTGCGCCGACATTCTTCGTATCTTCTGCTCTTGACTTCTTCTCTCTTGAGCCTATCCTCTTCTTCTCTTGCGCTAGCAAATAAACATGAGCATCGGGGGTAACTTGTAATTAGGAGAGGGAGCGGGCAGCTACGAGCTACTTGAAATAAAACAATGCCTCTGGAAACCCCATTTAATCTGCACTGGACCATAAATCAACTACAGTCGATGTTGTACAAGATTAGAGGTATTCCGTAACCCGTAATACTGGCCCTAGGGATGAAACTTAGCCCTACAGTTCACAACTAACAGAGAATGGTGAGGTTGGTGCAGCGAATATCTATCTCCGAGGCCTAGATGTTATCTTGTAGATCGTCAGTCAAGAAGTGAGAGTGATCAATGTATTCTAGCTTGCTGGAAAAGTATTGGCTTCCATGCTCAGCACTGCACGTGTAGCTTGCAACCCGAACTGTCGATCGGCAGAAAGTCGAACAACAGGCCGTGCTAACTCGACGTCTGTTTGCAGTGAAAATTAGAAAACTTACACGATTTCGGTACTAAAAAATTATAATAAATGACGTCCCGTCACACTATTTTCGCAGATTTTAAGCTAGACCACAATGTTAGGGTTCTCCGGGTGGTTTAATTACTGCATTAATTAATTAAAAAGTCCACCAAAGAAAAATTATGTTGAGATGTTCGTTTATTTTGATCAAATCAACAAGTCAGCGATATTCAACAGTTTAGGTACAATACAGAGATGCACAGTCGCAAACTCAACTGAATGATTGAAACTCTCTGTAACACTGAATACTGTCAACTAAACTGACTTACTAACTGAATGCATGAATGAATGTCTCTGTATCAGTTTATATAGTCTTTATCGAAATTACGAGAATTCTTCAAAGGCATCCGCCCGATATTTCTCGATCATTAACAATCACTCAAACAATCTAACATATTAAAAACAATCGGAATTAATACAAAATTAATTAACAACATTACAAAATGATCAGAAATGGTAATTATAGATACTTAAATACAAAATTATTTACAGAAATCCTTTCAAACGGTAGAAAATTGTCCTGTAGACATCGTAATTTACATTAATACATGGAATTACAAACATTTAAGAAATTCTCTTGCATCATTCGGTTCTTAAACATATTAAATGGCCTTTGAATAATTTTCTTACCTAAAACAAAGTCTATATACACTGATTTACAAGAAATTACAAAACAAACATATCAAATCACTGTCAACCAAACATTAGCTCACTACAAATACTTCATACAGTACAATGCTATTCAAAATTCAGGTATTAGGGCTGTTACAACAAGCTCTCAAAATTTTAAAATAACTTCGAAATTGCTGCTGCTGTTTTTGTATGACGCCATTTCAAACCCTCGGACACAAGCAGCTACCAGTATGATTATAACTGAACGATAGCATTAGCAGCGTGGGCCGCCAAGTGTCGCGGCGTTCAGAGGACTAGCACCAGAATATCCAGGCATATATATTTTTTTTCTCTCTGATGGCTTTACACCTCGTGTAGGTCATTAGAGACTGGAACCTACTGGGGGCAGAGATCGGGAAGGACTTCGACAATGCCTTTTTTTGAAGGAACCATCCAGGCATTCGCCTTCTGTGATCTGGGCAAAGCATGAAAACCACATAACTGGATGGCCGGAAGGGGATTCGAACCCGCGTCCTCCCGAATGCGAGGCTGAGAGTCGATTCTCGCGATTGTTTTTGGTATGTGTGATTTTCTGGTTTTTAGTATACCAAATGTATTTGGTACTCCTTCTCTGTATGAGGTTTGTGTCGACGCAGTGTTGGGAGCCGTAGTGTGGGTGCTATGCTGAGGGGCGCCCTCTATCATCGGTTTATGTGGCACCTCGGGAGGACTAATGGCGCTCCTTGAGTGCGAGGGGAGAGATAAGGAGCGGCCACTTAAATATTTAATAAACGCGGCAAGTGGCTGCGGAGGATATCGCCTCCGCTAAGTGCCGCGGCCAGCTGCTGGCGTCGTCTTCAGCTCGTAATGGCGCCACCGCGTTAGCCACATGCGACCACCGTCTCAGCTCCTAACCGTCTCTCAACTCAGAAGAAAATACGAGCTGACACGTGTGAGAATTATCACACCGTAAGTCTAACCTCACATGCTTCAAAATTACTGACCAGGATAATTTTTTAATTTAATTTAATTGCAATGGAGCACAGGCTCCGATGGCAATTTCCCTACACACCCATCTTCCCCCTATCCTGCACCCACCTACATTTGCCCTCTACAAATTTTATCTTTAAATTCTTTCAAAGTTTTCGGTAAATTATTCATCATTTCTCTTGGTAACTCATTCCAATCCCTGACACCCTTAACTAAAATAGAGAATCTTCCCACACCCTTGTGCCTGAAATCGAGTGCCAGCTTGTGGTCATGGTCATCTTTTGCCTTCCATGCACTACTTTTCATGCCTATTGCAATATCTTTCCATGCCTCATCGCCAGTATATGCCCTGTACACGCCCATGACCCTCATCATCCTCCTCCTGTCTTGCAATGAAACCCATTCCAGCTCCTTTATCATATCTGTCACTGATTGCATTCTGCGATAATTTCCAGAAACAAATCTAGCAGCCCTTCTTTGCACCCTCTCCAACTCCTGTATTTGATACGTAAAATGAGGTTCCCATACTACACTACCATATTCGAGCAATGGTCTGACCAAAGTTTTGTAACCCAATTCCTTTACTTCTCCCGTACATCCCCTCATCACTCTCTCCAACAAGTGCAGAACTTTGAAAACTTTTCCTACCACCTGTCCAATGTGTCCAGCCCAGTTAAGCTTGTTATCAAAAGTAATGCAAAGATATTTACATTTATAATACTCAGGGCATTTATAGTATAGTACAAGAGATTGTGACGATGCTGGTTTGCTGTTGTAGAGCTTTATTTGGAGAGAAATTAGTTACGACGGGCACTTTTATTGAGGTTGATAACGATTAATAGTAGTCAAGAGGAAATAATTTTCAGGGATCAAACAGCTTTGTTGCATAAGTGCTAATTGTTAGGGATTCTAGAGATTTCGAGAGTCATTTTCGGGTGCAGCCAGTGCACTATAGAGGCTCGTTCGCACTAAGCTAGTAATTTAGTCGGGTGGCGAGCAATTTAGTAACTAAACCTGTGTGAACAATGAAAATTAGTCGAGCAGTTTAGTCGAGTCGATCCGTTTTGTTCTACTGTATCGGGCGAGTAGCACCCCCCACCACGTGCCACTGCCCACTCGCTCATCGGCTAAACACGTCTGAACCTATTGTTTAAGTCGAGTGCATTAGCTGCCGCAAAAATGTTTCGCTGGAGCGAGGAAACAATTTTAAAATTTGTTTCTAAATATGTAGAACATGAATGCTGTAGAACATTCAACGCACTACAAAAACAAACAAAGGAAGCAAACTGTACCCATGTATTTGGAAAATACAATAAAACATATCTGGATTTGGTGAGAAGTAAATTGAAAATTAAAAACATCCGCTTAGTGCACAATTTTATTAATTATTTTATTTATTACAGCAGCATCTAGATTATACAATAAGATATTATTCCAATTGTTATTAGAAGTACTACCTAAGGCGATAAAAATCTTTTTAGAATTATCTACTCGCAGAAGTTAAACAAAAAGTAGTCCAAAGATTTAGGCGCAGGTACTGAAACAGTTTACGCTCCTTCAGTAAAATTATTCAGTTTACTGGATGCATCTCTATGAAATATTACTTCAATTCCTTTAATGTTCCATAGATTCCTCCACACTGTGATGAATTAGGAATTACCCGATTTTCCGTGTATAAATACGAGGTGTGTATTTAAACTACATCTGGTGCAAATAAAGTAGAGAACTGCCTGTAATTATGTAATTGCCGAAATTGCACTTCTTAAATATGTATCTTCACGCTGCATTTGCGACTGCATTTTCATTAACACAATTTTTGGACATTCTCAAACTATTCGTAGGGATCTTCTAATGCTAATTCCTTCAGAAAACAACGGTTCGCGTTCTGGCCTTGCATTCGGGAGGACGGCGGTTCGAATCCCCGTCCGGGCATCCAGATTTGGGTTTTCCATGGTTTCCCAAATCACTCCAGGCAAATGCCGGGATGTTTCGTTTAAAAGACCATGGCCGAATTCCATCCCATTCCTTGCCCCCCATCCTTTCCCGTCTCTAAAGCCCTCGCTGTTAAGAGACGTTAAGCAGTTAAAAAAAAAAAAAAAAAAAAAAAAAAAAAAATCCTTCAGAAGACAATTTTTAGCTTTTAGTTCATCCCTTCTACTAACCCATTTTCGTACACATTACTTGTTTTTCTTTCATCGCATAAACTTCTTCATCCATCTCTTTTAAAATAGCGCTTAACATAAGCTGTATCAGCTCATTCATTTGATTGCGTTGCAGCCAGTTCATCTGGCAAAATACCACGAAACTTGCGTACTGTACTCGACCTCAGTGCGAACGATGTTTGATCAGTAGCGAGTAATTTAGCTACTAAAGTACTAGCCACTCGACTAAATTACTAGCGTAGTGCGAAGGAGCCTAAAGAGATTTCATTGTTATACTCTGTTCCGGTCACGCTTTCATGATGGCAGCTTAGGCGTGCAAGGGTGTGTGTGTGTGTGTGTGTGTATGTGTGTGTGTGTGTGTCGTGGCTAACATGTGGCAGAACTTGTGACTTTGGAGATGAATTTTTGATGCGCTGGTCCATTAGGCACGGTCAAATAATTCAACCATACTGGTAGTGGTGAGTTGTTCTACGTGAACTGTGAATAAATGCTGATTTGAATATTGAACCAATCATTCTTCATTTATTAAAACCGTGTTATATAACAACCCCCCCCACGCGCGATCCTCGCGAACGATCGCGTGTAGCGCGACAAGACAGTAAGGTGAAGATCAGTTTGGGTTCAGGAAAAGTCGTAGTACAAGAGATTCTGGCTTTAACATTAATACTTTAAGGGCGGATCAAGAAAAACAAAGATTCTTGGACGACGCTTCATCAATTACAGAAAGCTTTCGGTAATGTTAGGTGGGACAAGGTGTTCAATATATGCTGAAATATGGAAATATGGAAAGAAATATGGACTGAAATATTTTAATAAAATAAGTCCACTGAAACTTGTGCTGTAATGAAGTTACAAAATTATTACTTGAAGAAAACTCATCGCTAGTCAAAATAGTCATGTCATTTTTTTGAGACACAAGGTTTTTTTGATCTGGCATAATCAGATTTTAGGTGTAACGTTTCGTCTTGTGTCTGTGAGCCTTCTGCAGTCTGGTTTTGTCCAAATACAAAACTAAAATATTTTTCCTGTTCTGCATTGCTTCATCACGTAATATTAATGCAGTGTGTCAGTGTGTAATTAATCTCTGAAGGCAAATCGTACATTCAAGCAAAACAAATGAACTTAAACTGTTCAGTAAGAGGTGTTTTTAATCGAAATACTCGTTACAAGTGAGCAATTTTATTACAGCGGCATTTGGTCATTGACCAAATCAGAATATCTTATGTCAGTGGTTGTGTCTGATATAGCTTTGCTGTATGTGTGCTCCATGCTACTTGGCATGCTCCTGCGATCATTGGTATTTGTCAGCCGAGCTGTGAAGTGGAATACAGACTTCCTCTGCTTCCCTTTTTCCTCTGTCCCGGCAACTGTTGTATACGACCGCCGCTCGGCGCTGCTATCGGCTACAAGATTTCTTTCCAATTAAGTGTACGTAAGGTGCAGGCCACTTTGTTTATGGACGATCCGACGTGTTTGCAGCAATGGAGCTCCGAAAGGAACAACTTAAATTGGCCATTGTTTCCTCTTAATGAAGCTAATGGGCGTCTTGGCAGCTTCGTTTCTGATTTGTGATTCGTCGTTGGCTGCACCAACCAGCATGTGGGAACTGCACGGCAACGAGTGCTGCTTTATGGCCTTCATTTGTATGAGTATCGAATTTCGGACGGGATTGACGGTTTGCATTGTACAGACAATTTTTTTTCACCACTCTTCTAAGACAGTGGAAATTTTGCACAAATTATGCGAAAAGTTTCATTGAATTCAGTTTTGTGAGGTTTATTTAGAATCTGATGAATGGAGGTTTTATCGAGACAAATTTCCAGCCATTTATACATTTGTGTATAATGGTGAATTTTCGGAATTAGTTACTGACCGAGCGTGGTGGGTGAACGGTTAACGCTCTGACCTCGCATTCGGGAGGACGCGGGTTCGAATCCCCGTCCGGGCATCCAGATTTGGGTTTTCCATGGTTTGCCCAAGTCACTCCAGGCGAATGCCGGGATGCTTCCTTCAAAAAGGCCATGGCCGAATTCCTTCCCGTTCCTTGTCCCCAGTCCCATCCCGCCTCTAATGACCGTAGCCGTCGACGAGGCGTAAAGCAATTAAAAAAAAAAAAAAAATATAATAAATAGTTACTGAGTGACTTTTTTGGAATTCCTTCTTCTTACCTAACACCGATTCAGTTGGTTCTAGTCCTCGGCCGTATACTTGTCTACAGACCGATGATCGGCAAACTTTCGTAAAATTTGGTGCTTCGCAGTTTTCCCTATAGCAGCCATTCCCAACATTTTTCAACGGGGAACCCCTTGGGGACTAGCCACGGAACCTTTAATAATAGTGATCAACATTTACAATTACAAACTTTTAATTAATGTTTCTTCATAATATTGTCCTTGAACGTACGTATTACGCATAATTTACATTAGGGGTGGCCAACCTTCAACATTTTGCCGACCCGCGAGATGGACCACACTTTTACAAAATATATTTATTTTGTAATGGCCAAAGTAGTGAAAACCAATGTATTAAAAAAATACATTATTTCTGCATCCATATTTTGAAAAATTAATTATTTTTTAACGATTTCATTTTTTATTTCATTTATATTTATGTATATTTTATATTTGTTTTTTTTGTGTTAGAGTATATATTTCTTTACAGTGTACGTTTAGTACTATTATTATTATATTATCTATGTTTATATTATAATAATAAACACAATAATAATAACTCATTACGTTTCAATTTTTCACTCCAAAAAATGTCGGTAGTGGGTCTAAATCTAGTATGGGGATATATAATTTTATATGCGGCCCGCGGAGCTGTGATGCATTTCCAAAGTGGACCGCAAGATCGTTTGGGTTGGACACCCCTGATTTACATTGTTTTGCTCCATAAAACAACGTTCATTTACATGACGAATATACACAAATCCACAATTAATCAAGTCATATTATTAGATTATTGGTGGTTAATTAATATGATAAATAACCAGTCCACCGTAAAGTTCATTTTAAACTTGATTTTATTTTTATAAACACGATGTCAAAGATACTGGTTATATGAATACATACAATCCAGCGATTGTATACAACACTTCTTCCACTGACAATACAGTCCTTGGCCGTCGTAAATTCAGTCGGTAAAAACTGTTTCTCTGTCTCGGATGTTCGCTTTGTATAATCTCTATCGAAATTTCTAAAACACTTCAAAAGCTTCCTCCATATATTTCTCGAACATTAACAATACTTAAAAAATTGAAACGTATTAAAAACAATCAGAATTAAAACATAATCATTTACAATTAATACAGAATGGTCAGAAATGGAAATTGATGATACTTAAACACACAATTATCCACAGAAACCATTTTAGACTGTAGCAAATTGTCCTTTAGACATCGTAACTTGCATTAATATTTGGAATTACGAACATTTGAGCAATTCTCTTGCACAATTCTGTTCTTAAACCTATTAAATGGCCTCTAAATAATTTATTTTCATAAAACAAAGTCTATATACATTGATTTACAGGAAATTGCAAAACAAACCTACCAGATCATATTCAACCAAACTCTAGCTTATTATAAGTGCTTGATAGTTACAATATCTTGCTGTAGGTACATAATTGTTAAGACAATGTTTGATAAATGGGCTGTGGCTGTTGCGACATCCTCCTGAGAGCGCCCTCTGCTACTGTACCGTGGCACCTGTCGCGGAGTGATTCGTGAGAACAGAGTTCTCCCCCGGGAGGCAGGCCGTCACTTGAAGAGAGTAAACAGCAGCCGGCTCAAAAGGAACCGCCCGCTCCGTATCTCACGGCTTCCTGGCGGAAACGTCTTACCGAAATATTAAATTAATAGCGCCGCCGCACCCTTCCGTTAGGCGCGGAATCTGATACGTCACATTTCTCGGAAAGCTGTTTCTAGACTTCCCACAGCCGGTGCCAAATTCAACCGCACGACGGGCGTTAATGTGTCTGTGTGTATGGCGGGACTTCACTAGAAACACAGAGGAAGCCGTAACGTAACATCCGTTTTGTGTCCGAGGGCGACTGCCAGAGAATCAACATATTGCCGAGCTTACTGTTTACATTTGATAATCATCTGATTCTTTTGATCTCTGATCCGAAGTATTTCACAGTTACAGTTAAGTAATGGGCCTATGAATTTCGTTTCAAGTACACGATAGTCCCTAATATTAACTGTATATTACTTTCTTGCCAGTATTTGTTATTTTCTTTTTTCACTTTGGGCACCGAATACTTTAATGAAGTTGTTCAGCGGTGATTGTTATTCCTTTGCGATTGTATTAACGTATTTTTTTAGTATGAACGTATTTTATTTCCTTGCACTTCTTCTTCTCTTCGATATCGGACATCTAAGGACCAAGATAAATAATCTCGTGCATTCATCTCAATGTTTCTTTTCTTGACTTCCAGTAGTTCTTCATCCTTTTACTTTGTTTTTTCCTCCTTTCTCCGGTCCATATCTTCTTACATTTCCTCTTCTGCATCTCCTGGAAACCCTTGAAATTTTGGATCAATCTCCTGAAAGTTGCAATTCATTTTATCGAATTTTCTTTTGAGAACGTCACTAGACTTCTCTCTATAGGTCTATGTTCTTGTGAGCTAGCGAGCAGATCATCGTAATTCCAGTCCTGATATTAAGCATCGATTTAGGAAACGCAGACTTTATTTTCACAGTAAAATATTTCCGTATACCCGGGTAATTTATCTTTTATTCTACTGTTTAATTATTTAACTGTTTTTATGTTCCAAAAGAAATTATTGATTCACAGCATCTTCATATAAGTTGCTTCGCATAGTAGGGATGCGCGTGAGTTTCTGGGATGTTAGTTTCAATATACTATTACCTACATTGCAGGTATAAAAAAATTGTTGTCAATTAGTTTTCACTTCTTAATACATTGTATTTAAAACTAAACCTCTTGTTACTAGTTTATTACATTTTGGATAGTAGTTATAAATTAATAGAATGTTTACTGAAGGATTGCAAATGTTTGGCTACATGAAATTCGTAAGTAGTACATTTCGAATTGGTCCTCATAGTGTTCGATTCCCCATCCGGTCATCCAGATCTGGGTTTTCCTTGGTTTTCTGAAATCACTCCAGGCGAATGCCGTGAAGCTTCCTTCGGGAGGCCAGGGCTGAATTCCTTCCCGTTCCTTGACATTAGTCCTTAGCCGCCTCTAATGACCGCACCGTCGACGATGCGTAAATAAATGCCATAATAAAAAATCATCGCGTTATCCGGTACTTTGCGGAAACGTGATGATAATATTTATAATAACAAATAATATCCCCATCATTTCCCGTTTAATAACTAGTAGGGCGCTTCATTAACCAGAAAGTGATTGTTCCTGTCACCCCCACATTTAACGCGGGGTGGATTCGTGGAGGTAGAGCTCGGTACTCCGTTTCTTGATCCTATGTTAGACGGCAGGAAGCGAAGTTAACGTGAGTTGAGAAGCAGGCGAGTGTGGTCTATGACTGCAGCCTTTGCTGGGGGAGGACTGCCATATGTTTCCTGCTATTGCCATAGTGCAGGACTACAACTGTGCTAAAAAAAAATCTTGCATATTAAGCATTCCGTGGTGTGTGAAAGTAAAGAAGACCGACAGTTTTTTGTAACGCCCTTTCGTCGACCCTCATGAACCTGTAAGAAAGACTGAGTCTTTTCATTTTCAACGCTGCAGACTTGCCGTTACTGACTGTTTATTTCTGTAGTAGTTGCTGGTCGTCACTATGTTTCTGTTATCTTGTCTCTTTAGCTACGGCATTGTACTATATTTTTTCGTTGTCTTTCTGTTCCCCCCCCCCTTAAACCTCGTCGACGTCGAGGTCATTAGAGGTGGGGAATAGTGTTGCAAACTGAAAAAAAAACAAAGTGTTTTTTTTTTAAGCTTTGTGAAAAAAAAACATGAAAATAAAACCTAGCACCCTTGTTTTTTTTTCTAAATTTGATTTTTTTTTTTGAAAACAATATATTTGATAATTTATAATTTTATTTATGGAACTTACATTTTACATGTGTGTTTTAAATCTTACTGAATCAAATAATGTCTTACATAATGATTCATAAATGTATTTATATAGCCTAGGTAACATAATTTTATTCATCCTCTATGTCAGTTCCACATTCACTAGTATCAACACTAGTTCGGTTTGTGTTGGAATTTTCTGTTTCTTCTTTTGTCTCCTCTAGATCCATAACTTCAGAAATAATTGCATTTTCTTTTACTGGTTGTCCTTGTATTGTACGCAAAAGCTTTTGAGATTGCAATTTTAAATTGTGAGCAAAGTACACAGTGTGCATAAAGACTGCGCCGATAATTCTGTATTCCGGTCTTTTAAGTTTGAATTTAAATCTATTATCATACAATATAGGAGCTTTATTTATTTTTCAATTGTTGGTTTACGCCAACGGTTGCAAGGAAACGATTCATAATTACTCACAATTTAATGACTCAGTATCACTATACGCTGAGAGTTTAGCAAGTATATGAATAATAGTAAAGCACAATATTATAAGTAATAAAAAGAGGCAAAAAGCCGTAGATAAATTTAAAATTCCTAATTTTTTGGAAAAGATCCGTAGGTCTGCAGATAAATTCGCAGGGTTGGCAGCACTATTTCAAATAGCAAGTATCAATCCAAAAAACAAAAAACGGGGATTCCTTCTCGCGCAACCTAGCCTCTTGGGGAAGTCCCCGTTTGTAAAAGAAAACTTGAGTCAATGTTGCCAATATTTTCGTAATTTTCTTTTCTATTGAACCAGAAAAATATTTAGATTTAAAAATTAAGATAAGTACTTAGTATAAACTCTAAAACAGTCATATTAAACGATCAATGCTTTACAAATTTCAGATTTAGTAGTTATGAAAAAAAACGTGTTTTTTTTTAGTTTTTTTTCGTGTTTTTTTTTTTCAAGTCAGAAAAAAAACAGTTTTTTTTACAACACTAGTGGGTAAGGACTGGGAGCTAGGAACCGAAAGAAATGCGTTCATGGCCTGTTGAAGAAATCATTCCAGCATTCGCCTGTAACGATTTGAGGAAACTACTGAAAACCGAAATCTGGATGGTCGGCCTGGGATTCGAACACGGGTCCTCCCGAATGCGAGGCCAAAACGTCGTCGCTCACCCTCGGATTCTGTTTGTTGTTCAGGTGTTAGAGTACACGTACAGTGGGAAATTAGAAGCACATTAACCATCCAGTGTGTATCTGCTATTGCCCATATTCTCCAGCTGGATTTTCTAATTCAGTTTACAGATGTTTTTACTTTTTCTTACAAATATGTGGTCTTGTTGATACAGCAGCAAGTCTCGTGAATATTCTGTTTCTTCCTTTGACTACCTACTCAGTGCTCCTATGGCGGAAAACGGGGAAACTTACTAGTGTCATACTAGATATATCGCCAGATATAGAAATAAAAAGACATTTAAAAAAATCTTAGTCTGTATATGCTCCCCATGTGCATTAAGCTACGTGCACTATTGAAGTAAAACCCATAGTGAAACGCTAATGCTAATACATTCTCCCTACCTCTCACCGTAACACCGTTCTTTACCTACGAAGACGTTTGTTTAAAGGTTTTTAACTGAGTAAAGGCCTTGGAGATCGCCGAAATAATTCACTACGCAGCCCATGGTCTTAATTGTCAGTGTGTGCGGGGTCCTTCTTCGCCATGAAAGTTTTCTCCTTGCCCTGTCATAACCATAAACTTCATTCACCAGAAGTAATTGTCGTATTGTACAATCGGAAATGTATTGAAAAACAGATTAAAAGAATTTGGTGGTTTGTTTGATTCCGTGTTTTGTTTAAACATACTTTAAAAAAGGAATAATGCATTCGTTCTTATAGCCATTCAGCCAGCACTCCTCAATGTATTTGTATGACCGTCATGTATCTACTAATACGTCTTTCCCTATTTATCTCATTATTTACATGTAGAACAGCTCACAACGCACACGAAACTTACACTAAATACCCTCGACCGGACTCGAAATGGCGACTCTGTATCGTGTTTTTATTTAGCCTTGTTGTATTTTAATATAATTTTCAGTTGTATTTTTTAAGGATTTCAAATGATTCTACACCAAATCGTTCTAAAGTCATTCGGAATGAATGAACTATCAGCTTAATTCTCATTAGTTTCGTCTTTCATATTTGAAGTAAATAGTAAAACTTCTACGATTTGATTCCATTTATTGACACGTTATCTAATACTTAAAGATCCGAAGATATACAGGTCCTTTGCTAGCAGTAACTTTTACAACTCAAACCGAACACACGAACTTTTCTCACGCTCGCCCGATCTTATTGCTATCTCGTTTCTAAACGTTACCATAATTACCAATTTCTCTCTGAGAGTAATTATTTTTCTTTAAGTAATCTGTTATACTACAGCTGCTCTGTTGCTCTTACGCTACCGATGCCGGCCGAACATACTTGGTGCTACCGTGAGCAATGAGGGACGATTCGAGTGGTGGTATTTTGGTAAGCTCTGATCGTGGCAACATGAGCGGCTGATAGCAGCTGAGCACTCCCAGACGCCGCTATCTGCGGCCGGCGGCGGCGGCTCCTTTGAACCTGACACTCGTCGCCTCATTAATCGCTAAGTAGCCGCCCTGTCATCGGACAGGGGCGCGTGAGTGACGGTCACCAATCACAGCCGCCGCTCCTCCAGCGCAATCCCCGCCTTCACTTACCAACAGTTCTCTTATAATACAAACATTGTCAAAAATGGAATAACAATATTTATGCACTGGCGGGAATAGCACCACCGGATATAAGACGGAATGTGGCCACAGAGAAGGAGAAGCTCAAACAAGAGACTGACCAATAGAATACAATAGCTTCACCAAGCCTCCGCTCGCGGAGAAGTAGAGCCCTAGAGAAAACTCCAGAAGAAAGAAGAGGCGCTTACAGTCATCGGCATGGAACAATAAACACATAAATGTACTTCAATAACTGCGGGCGGCAAAGGGAAACCACAACAATTTAAATTTCTAGTACTGTCCAACTAAACTGCTTAGCAGAAAAGAAGAGGAATTCTGTGCTCAGCTTCTAGAACGCTTCCCTATGTCCAGTTGTTTCTGCACTACTGAGAGGTATGATGGTTCAGCTGGTTGTGGTGGTTGACTAGGCATCGAGAGGTCGCGTTGGTTTGAACTCCGGTCTCATTCGGAATTTTTGTGAGACTTAAAACATACCTTACGCAGTATTTGTTTTGTTCATCTGAGGAACGCTGGAACACTTGGTTGTTTGGATTTCACGCTAAACTTTTCATTGGGCGGATACAACATAGGCGTACTGCGCAGCCAAAAATCAGACCATTATAATTACACACTGAAGAACTGTCGAAATTTGAAGTTCACAGCGTGGATGTAAAATATTCGCCTACGATTAATTGCCTTAGTTTTAAACTTATTATTCTTATAAGCGAATATCAGTTGACAAAAGAAATCGTATCAACAACTAGCTTTATTTTTAAATTTCTTCTTGTTTTCCTATATATATTTTCCTGATGTTGTCATATCTGCAATTCAATTAAGTTAAGTGTGAAATGCCCTACAATCGCTTATATTATTCCCCACATTAGTATTAGAAGATAGCTTCAACAATCCGCTGTTCCATCCAGTAATTGGAAAATATTTTTTATATTCCTACGAATTTTTTCCTTTACAATTCTTACAATTTCAGTTGGGAATATTCGATTTTAAACTAAATTTTAAGAAAAATGATTAAAATTGTCTTGTCTTTATTCTGTAACTTGAGGTGCCGAGGCTTTACAAGATATGCTTAGTTAAAATTTGTAAGTTTATACTACGGAAGTGTGCGTTTGAGAGTATTCATAAATGAGAGTCTTTATTTTTCTACGTTTTAGTGTGCCACTTTTTTCCGCATTACTGCTTGACAGTAGGCGTTATGTACAGGAAACCATTAAGAATAAGTTCAGTGGAAGTTTCGATAATCATGGTCATTAGTTCGTTTTTGTGTTAAAGGGATCACAAATTTAATATCGTCTTTTATTTGTCTGGAATTAAGGGGATCCTTCTAATTTAACTAGGACGCAACATTCGCCCCAGCGGCACACGTACTTTTACATTTATTATTATTGGCGAATTCTCCTAATAAATGAAAGACGTTAAGCGAATGGCCCAATCAAGGTTTCTTTGAGTTGTTCTTGTTGTTTCAGCAGGCTTTCATTCATTCCGAGAAAGCTTGTTTGCTTTCTTCCGATATTGTTTTTCATTTGGTTGTACAGTTGTAACTTCCCATTTGTCTACTTTGTGTCTTGTCCATTTATTATTATTGTTATTATTATTTAAAAAATAAAAGATCATTATTAAGATATTCTGCTTTTTGATAGTTAATCTTCAAGCTCCATTTTTTTATATTCTATTGATAGCTGATTACATGTGTAATTTGCATCCTTACTATCTTGTGCTACGACGACTTGATCATCGGCAAATAGTAAATGATGTTGATACTTTCCATCTGTTATTTCTAAACCCGTTCTATTACACTTTTGAGACCACGTTCTCAAACTAATATCTATATAAATTCTAAATGGAGGTAGTGACATAGTGTATCCTTGCAGCAGACCTTTACTTGTTTTAAGTTTTTGTGATAATCCGTAATCAGTTTTTATTTGGCATGTGTTATTTTTATTATTTTCGTACATTTTTTGTATTATTTTAATTAAAGAGTTATCTATATGTGACATATGAAATGCTTTTGGGACAGTATCAAATGCTTTTTTCTAAATCTGTAAAAAATAATCTTATATGTTTTTTATTTTAATGATCTTGATGAACTGTACATTAATGGAATACAAATTAAAATGGGTTCAATTCTAGAAAGAGAAGGAAAATCAAACATGGAAATTAATAAAAGAATTAGAAATTAATCGGGATGCTCATTTCATTTCTATGAAGCTAGAATGTTATGAACAAAGAAAAAGAATTATATTTAAATAATTATTGGAAAGTATAGTCTTATGTGGATCAGAAACCTGGACAATCAACAAAAAACATATTAAGAAGTTGAAAGCATTAGAAATGGATTTCTGGAGAAGACCTTCAAGAATATCAAGAAAAGGAAGGAATACCGAAATAATAAGGCTAATGGAAGTGAAAGAAGAAGTGTATGAAGTTATACAACGAAAACGATTGCAATTGTATGGCCATTTAAGAAGGATCGAAGAAAATAGGATTCCAAAACTAGTACAGGAATGGGAAGTTAAAGTAAGGAGGAAAAGAGGACGGATCAAAGTGTACAAATAACAATGAGAAGATTTGGTGCAGAAAAGGAAGATACACAAGATCAAAACATCTGTAGAAATAGTCCTAGAAGATGAAATAAAGTTCTGCGTTATTGCTATGTTGGAGTAAGAAAATCTCTGTCTTAAAAAAGAAAAAGCTTTCTTACAGTTAATCGCACTTTATCGCACAGTCTGGGTAAACCCATCATCAGAGTTCCCATACAACAATATGAATCTATGACGCACAAACTTCTTTAATTTGCTGAGATATTAATTTTACTATTGCTTCCCCAGAGATAGATATCAACAAAACTGACTATCATTTTCAATAATATTTTTACATTCGTGAATCTGTAGCGGGATGTGTCTGTATGTGTATTTGTAAAGGCATCATGGGAAAACTACCCAACACATTTCGAAGGCTCAGATACTTGTTCAAAATCTGCTGTATGTCTTTTGATTAGGTGTCGGAGTAGGAAATGACGATATATTCTAGCTTCCAAAGATATTTCATACAGTAGAATCTCAACCATAGACTACGTACTCCAGCAACGATAAAGACTCCAGTAATCTTAAAAATTTGTAACAGCATTATCAGTTGTTTTTTTTTGTGCTACTATTCTGTGTTTCTCTGAAGTGTACAGAAAGTAAACTTTTCGTAGTGTATTATATGGGAAACCTCATCTGGGCAGGAGGCAACGACCAATTTTCTACTTTAGTATCTGGGCTCTATCTGAAACTTCCACGGCCTCATAAACTTCTTATTAATGAAGTTGTAAATCGTATTTCATTAACATTAATAAATTCGTTATTTTCCTCTGTTAACTTAGAAACCTAATCAGTTGTTTTTCGCCACATGTTGCGTGTGTTTCTGTTAAGTGTGGAGGGAGAGAACCTACTTTTAGCAAGCCCTCTTCTTTGTCTTAGTAACGCAGTGACAGGGCTCTACAAATTAGTTTGCTGTGAAAATTTTCTCGAGTGAAAAGTAATTTAAACTTTTAAGAAAGTTGAAAATCATATTTCATGTTTGTTACTAATTTTCGGATTTTTCTCCGTTAATTTCAAGCTTTAGGAGACGTATTTTAATTCGTTCACATGGCTGGGTCCACGCGGGAAAATGTTAGATAGGAATAAATCATAACAGTGAGTAACACATTGACTCTGCTCTGCAGAAATTAATCTTTAGTTGACGTTGCGAAAAATAATTGAGGAGTATATGAAAAATTGTGCAGCTTTAAATATTGATCCAATTTAGAATTTCCTAGGAAATATTTCGTTTTATTCTGTTTTTTTTTTGCAGTTTGAGCGATACATTTAATGTAACTGCTGTGAAAGAGTTAAGTGAGAAGGTACTGTTAGATACTTAATTTACCAGATGATATTAAAATACGGAAGAGACGAACTTAATGCTGGCGCGGTAGTACATTCTTCGACCCTATTAGGAACAGTTTATGTAATAGGAATTCGGCGCATTTACTTTCAACATACGTACTTTGTAGCAATGATAATGTGCTACGGGTAGCGGAAAAAAAAAAAATGATTTGTTAAATGAGTGAAGAGTGTGGTTAGGGGCAGGAATAATGTACAATGTATTTCGCCTTAAGTGGAATAATGTTTTAGTTTTTAATTTCGAGGCTTAATGTTTTTGTTTTTCGGAGAAAGTACTTCAATTTATTTGCGTAGAAGAATAAAATAACGTTGAGTGTTTTGCCAGCATCTTTGTCAAATTTTTCACAATGTCCCATGTGTATTTTTAAACTCTATGTTTTTGGAAAAATATTGGGAAAAAGGGAAAAACCTAATTATTGTGTTTATGGACGTAGAAAAGGCATACGATAATGTTCCTAGATCAACTATCTGGAAAAGTCTAAGAAAACTTGAAATACCAGAGTACCTCATAAGAAAGATCCAAATGCTGTACAATAACTGCAAGAGCTGTGTCAATGTTGGGGATGGTTACTCTGAATGGTTTAGTACAACCAGAGGAGTACAACAAGGAAGTGCCCTTTCACCCCTTCTGTTCATAGCGGTGATGGATAACATCTTAAAAGAATTAAAAAGAACATTCAATAGAGATCTACAGGCACTGGTGTTTGCAGATGATGTAGCAGTATGGGATGAAACATAAGAAGGAATACAAAACAAATTGAAGATGTGGAATGATAAGTTTGAAGAATATGGAATGAAATTGAATCAAAAAAAAAAAAAACTGTAGCACTAAAAATAAGCCGAAAGAATACAGACTGTCATATAAAATTACAAGACCACGAAGTTGAAGTTGTTGACCAATTCTGCTACCTGGGAAGCATAATATCCAATAATGGTAGAAGTGAGTTAGAAATAGTGAGTAGAGTAACCAAAGGAGCCAACTTCTACAGTACTGTGCGAGGCTTACTATGGGACATGAAGGTTCCCAGAAGAACAAAAATTGTTTTGTACAAATCATATCTCATTCCTATTCTCACATATGCTTTGGAAACATGCACACTGACATCAAGGGACCTTAGCAAGATCCAAGCATGTGAAATGAAGTTTCTTAGAACGGCCCTCCAGAAAACTAGACTTGACCGCATAAATAATGATGAAATTAGATCAAACCTAAAGGGAATCCATGGAAGAGAGACTTAGGTCATCAAGACTTCGATGGTTTGGGCATGTGAAGAGAATGACTAGTAAAAGACTGCCAAAAACTTATTTGGAAAAAAGGATACTGGGCAAAAGACCAGTGGGAAGACCAAGAAGAAGATGGACAGACCAACTGAAGGAGGACGTAGAGAGAAGAGGCTGGAATTGGGAGTACATCACAGACAGAGAAACCTTTCTGGACAGGAAAAGGTGGAAAACAATCGTATATAATAACCAAGGCTCGTAAACCACACCCGGGAAACTGGAGATGGTCCCCAACGATAATGATGATGATGTTTTTTGTTGGTACTAAACGTTAATTTTAAGGTCTTTACTTCCCTTCTGAAAGCGTAATAAGTCTGATTTGTTTTTGCTTATAAACACTGGTGTTTTTGTATTTATTTATTTTCACACAGAGCTGTTCTTTGTGAATGGTAATGATTTTTGTTGGAAAATTGCGCTCTTCAGCTTTTATGAAGAAATCGTGGAAGTGTGATTTACGCGCCCCTTCTTGGCGTATTACTAAATATTAATATTTTTGTGTTTCCCAAACTGAAAATTTTCGTGCCTTGCGCGAGAATGAATATTAGTTGGCTATTTTCTATAATCATGCACTTCTTCTCTTGGTAGCGAGAGTTACAATATTTTCAGACATCCAGGAATAAAGTAGATTGAATTTAATTAATTTTTTTAACTATGCAGATTGCTAAAATTGCTTAACGACGCAGGATCCCGAATCCTTGAAAATCAAAGTAACAGCCGTCTTAATGCGTTTTTCTGAGATTGTTTCAATTACGAATAGAGCTATTGAACAGGAATAAGATAGGCAATTTCATGACCGCACAAAAAAAAAAAAAAAAAACCAGACTAAAATTAAAAATTCGAATTCTGATTCTTTGAGTTCTTGTGAAATAATGTTAGAAATTAACTACATAAATTCTCTTAGGACAGTGTTATTTTGATTTCATCGATATAGCGAATTCGCCTTTGTTTGTTTTAAACAGAACTATGAGTGACGGAGATCACTAAAAAAAATGTGTTTATTAAGTCATGGCTTGTGATACCACGAAAATAACAACCAGAACCTCAGTAAGCAAGAATTCAGTCATACAAGAATAGATAAATTAAATCTGTTCGCGCGATATTTAAATTTTTTATGTTGTTTTTTATTCTGTAATTTTTTAGGTAGATTTATTGTTAACTCAAACGTCTAGAATTTTTACAAACACAGTAGCGCTGCATCCATATGCTATTACATTACATTACACGGCTCGCAAACATTTATCCATTATGGAAGGCAAAGAAAAACAAAGGATTGTATTGGAGGTTGGAGAGGGTGGGTAGCGAAAAATTATGAGTAAATTTTCTAACTATCAATTTTTTTAAGGTAAAAATCTTGAACTCCTACCTATATCTTGTTTGTATAAAATGGGGTGTTAATACTGCTAAATGATATCAACAACTCATTCAACTAGTTAAAACGGCATCTTGCGCCTGCATAGCCATGATTTTCGAGTACCTTCAGAGTTCCTAGTAACTAGTAATTATTTATTGAGTACACAAGAGTCTGCGGGAGTGCCGCAGGGTAGCGTATTGGGACCATTGCTATTCATTATTCTAATGAATAATTGTGTTGATTGTTTACGATCTGAAATTAGATTGTTTGCAGATGACA
Source organism: Vandiemenella viatica (assembly GCA_031002005.1). NCBI lineage: Eukaryota > Metazoa > Arthropoda > Insecta > Orthoptera > Morabidae > Vandiemenella > Vandiemenella viatica. The sequence continues at coordinate 213,590,267 of JARYHS010012519.1, read as the reverse complement.
TAATGCTGTATAAAAGAATCAAAACGATAGAGGACTGCAAACAGTTGCAGGATGATCTGGACAGGATATCTGGTTGTGTTGGTAAACATGGGATGAAGATAAATCCAAATAAGAGTCAGCTTATTAGATACACAAATAAAAAACAAAAGGTTATTTATGAATATAAAGTGGGGAAACAATTGCTTGCTGAAGACTTGAAATGTAAATATCTTGGCATTACATTTGATAAGAAGCATAACTGGGCAGGACACATTGGACAGGTGGTAGGAAAAGGTTTCAAAATTCTGCATTTGTACGAGAGAAATAAAGGAATTGGGTTACAAAACTTTGGTCAGACAATTGCTCGAATATGGTAGTGTAGAATGGGACCCACATTTTGAGTACCAAATACAGGAGTTTGACATGGTGCAAAAAAAGGCTGTTAGATTTGTTTCTGGAAATTATCGCAGAATGAAATCACAACAGATATGATGAAGGAGCTGGTGTGGTATTCATTGCAAAGCGGAGGAGGATGAGGAGGGTCATGGGAATGTACAGGGCGTATACTGGTGATGAGCCATGGAAAGATATTGCAGCAGGTATGAAAAGTAGTGCATGGAAGGGAAAAGATGACCATGACCACAAGCTGGCACTCGATTTTAGGCACAAGGGTGTGGGGAGATTCTCTATTTTAGGTAAGGGTATCAGGGATTGGAATAAGTTACCAAGGGAAATGATGAATGATTTATAGAAAACGTTGAAAGAATTTAAATTAAAAATTTGTACAGAGCAAATGTAGGTGGGTGCAGGAAACTGGGAAGATGGGGGTGTAGGGAAATTGCCATCGGAGCGTGTACTCAATTTCAATCAAATTAAATTAAATTAAAATTGACATATTATTTAGACTGAGCTCAGTTGCTATTAAAGATTGGGAGATAGATGTTTATACTCTTTGCTCCTCTGTTATTGCAGTGATTTGATATGGTTGTTCATTATAACATTGGCCGTATTATTCGTAGTGGTGGGATTTATTTTTCAAGCACCTGAATGCTATCAGAAATTATAACAGCGTATTATGTTTTGTGCCTGCGTACAAAGGTACTAACATGGGGGGGGGGGGAATACTGAGATCCTAGTATTTTTATTACTGAAATATTGATTTCAAATGTAACGACTCAAAGCGTTAGATGTGGTTTCGTTTGTGTTTGGTAAGTCTCAAACACTAAAATTACCTTTTTTATTTGAAGACTAGCTTGATGCCTGCACTGATGTCATGTTGACTGCAGGAATAACTTTTCCGGAATTCTGTTCTATGTTCGATCAGAAATCCAGCGAAAAGTAAAACAAGCGTTCATTCAGCTAATTCCTGTAGTGGTTCTACTCAAGAAGTTGATGCGTAAAAGTGTTGTCGGTTCGAATTGAAAAACACCCAGCCCGAACAGAACACTTAACATCCGGTGTGCTTTGATTTTATCATATATATACCTAAATATGCTTAGTAAGACTTCGTTGTTATGACATAACATTCACGGCTAAAGTGCTGATTTTTTTTTGTCTCTCGCCAACGTGAATTGATCCAAATGTTTCTTTGTGATGAATAAAAAATTATTCTAACGACACCCCGGTATAAAACACGGCACAGTAATTCAAGTTTTTAGTTTATTGCGATGCCGTAGGTAAAATTGCAGGCCATTTCAAGTTTATAATGTTCTAAGCCTGTCTTTACTTGCAGGCTCCGTATGGTAAATAAGTTTCGAGAAATTAGTTTGATGTCACGGCAGAGAAAGTCAGTCTTCAGTGGGTTGCAAGTACTATAGCTATACTATGTTTCTCTCCCTTCTCTCGTTTGTGGATACTGTGTCAACGGATAAGTGGCAGAAGCAGCAGTTGGAAGTTTAGCATAATAGAACTACGGGTTACAAAATCCTCCATTTACTGGACTGGACGATGAGGGGATGTTCCAGAGAAGTGAGGGAATTGGATTACAGAACTTTGGTCAGTCACATTTTGGGAATCAAGTACAGAAATTGGAGGGTATGCAGGTAGATTTGTTTGTGTAAATTATCGCAGGACTCGTACAATAACCGATATGATAAAGAAGTTGGATTGGTGGTGAGGGATATTGGTGGAACAATTAAGAGTAGCGCATGGAAGGAAAAAAGATGACCACGACCACAAGCTGGCACTAGATTTGACGCCTGTCGGAATGGAGAAATTTTCTTTTGTGGGAAAGGGTGCCAGGGATTGGAATAAATTACCAAGATAAGTTATGAATAATTACTAAAACCACTGAAGGAATTTAAAATTAAAATACTTAAATAGCAACAATATATGAGTGCGGTATTAAGATGATAATAATAGTAATAGTAAGAAACGGGTAAATAGATGACTAGTGAAATTGCCAACGGAGTGTGCGGTCCATCGCAATTACAATTCAGTTCAGTTAATAATTAAAGGGTTTTTACTAGACTACATTCTTGATAGATACTGTGAGGCAGGTAGAACAGTTGCCAGTTATCGATGTAGCGGACAATCAGTTCGTTGTATTAAATAACTACTCTGAAAGTGTTTACATTTTTGTCTTCCGTCAGCGATCTATCAAAAAATCGTATGAAGATATTTTAACATAATTTGATTTGTCATTTTCTAGCCAGTCCTCCTCTGTTCATATTTTACGAAGTTTGTAGTTTTGTGGTGCCTTCACGAGTTCTCTTCCTGCTGGGTGATGATAACACCGTGTTGTGGTATTTCTTACTCGAGTAGTCTTGTTCTACGATATGAAAATGAACTGAAAGTTTCTCTGATAGCTGACGCAATGAGTGTGGTACTCAGCGCGGTTTGGCCACTTACCCAGATCTCAGCGCATTATACGAATAACAGGATATTTTTAATAGGATTAATTATATATAACGAGAATTAAATTCAGATCGATTATATATTTGGACGCTGCGATAGGCCTTACTAGTAATTTGTTTCTGTGAGCTTTTAGACGCGATCTTGAATTTAAGTGCACTGGTATTAAATTGCCCTACTTTAATAAGCAAACTGTTTCAATAACAATGCTTTGCTTTATCTGTTGCAAGTGGTGCGTGCACCTCAGATATAAGCCAATTTTCAAGTAATCGCCTACCTGGAAACTAGATGTTAAAGGATCATTTTCTTTTTTATACGTCTGGTGTTTATTGTACTGTAGATGCTGTCACTTTAATAGTGGTCTAAATTCTTAATTGTGGTGGTGAGTGGTAGATAATGCCTTTTTTCTTAGTACTCGAAGTGGATTGAGGGAGGGAGGGAGGACTTACACCTAATGGGTTAAGATACTAAAAAAAAGTAAAAAGGGGGGGGGGGGGCATAGGTCACTAGGAAAACTGCCAGCAGAGACTGCGCTCCATGATAGTTAAATTAAATGAAATCATTGGTTTACAAATTTAACCCTTCCATCTGAATTTTTCTGCATTTTACATCATGAACCCTTTTTTTTTAACTTTCTGCGTTAATTTTCTGCACATAATTTTTTTAAATGATATATGAATAATGCTGAATTTTTCTGCATTTTACATCATGAGCCCTTTTTTTTTAACTTTCAGCGTTAATTTTCTGCACAAATTTTTTTAACACTTCCATCTGAATTTTTCTGCATTTTACATCACGAACCCTTTTTTTTTAACTTTCTGCGTTAATTTTCTACACATAATTTTTTTAAATGACATATGAATAATGCTGAATTTTTCTGCATTTTACATCATGAGGCCTTTTTTTTTAACTTTCAGCGTTAATTTTCTGCACATATTTTTTTAAAAAAATGATATATAAATAATGCTGTATAGTGATCAGAATTTCTTCATGTAATTATTATCTCTGGTTAGTAAATCATTGCAGAAATTACAAAACATGACAAAGGTTTGATACTTTACTGATTCTAAACAGTATCCTTATTTGCATAATACCGGATGTTAAAACTTTGTAAGCGTTTCCATGTTAGGATATTGGTACCTTAGACACTACCAGATATTTTGGTTTTCTGCTTTTGATAATTCGTTTAACTTTTCGCTGTTGCTCCTGTATTTTTCTCTGTTACTTCTTGTATCTCAACGAAGCCCAAGTCGAAGCAACATCATACTCCGGAATCGGTGGCAGCTGAAGGTAATTTTATTTTGCCGTTTTAGAAATATAATGTATTTAAACTGCTTCTGTGGGAAATTGATTGCGAGGCTTTAGTAAAACTGAACTGAACAATTACAAATTTGAAATATTTGCAGCGTTGAGTATAATAGATCCCAGACATTCTAAAAATTTGTTCACTACCAAGAAAGCATTTGCGCACTTTCAGTATTTGTTTTACTCGGCTTTGTGGGACCATAATTTGCCTACGCGATTGGGACGATGTTAAAGTTTATCATGTAATTATTAGACTAATAAGGCATTTTAGTTTTTTAATTAATATCGCCGTAGACGAATAATTTTCCTATTAAATATGAAGGGAATGGAACGTTGTGCAATGATTTGTCTAGTTCTAATTGCGTTTTGTACAGGATCTTGTTGCACTGTATTTCTTTCCGCAAGAGAGATTTTATTTCATTATTTAAATACAGTTTTTCGTCATTATGCTTCGTGTTTGTTTCAAAAGTTGAGCAGTTACTCACCTTTTTGTCTGTTAAATTTAATTTTCGCTATGATTCCGTGGAAAAATGGTCTACAACAACATTGGAGCTCAAACCGCGACACTCATGCTTCATTCTATCTTACAGTTTCTAGTGAAAAGAAAAGTATTAGTGAGTGGTTTTATATGCATTTGGTTAAAAAGAACTGCAGGTAAATAATATTGGGCGTTGTTTCTTTTCCATCGTGCACTGGATCAAGCTGCTGTGAAAATTCCAAAATAGTAATTTCCTAGGCCGACACTAGATTACTGAGCTTTAATTTAATATCTCATCTTTCTGGTCACTTGAGAGTTTTCACTCTTTTGAAGAGACTGTCGTTATTGCAACTTTCAGAAGTTTGTCTTGAAGGACTTGCTGTTCAGATTCCCAGTTTATTGGTACAAAGTAACTCATACCTGTGGTACACTATGCCTTGTGATTGGTGCAATGTTGATTTTAATCCTGTATTTACTGTCGTATGCCACTTGGGTGTAGTGAACATGCAAAATTGCCCATTGTACTTATCGATGAACTTCGTTCTTTGGGAGGCAGATGCCGTGTAACCTCAAATTGTTGCAACTGTTGATTATAAATCTCGTTTTCAACAATATTTCCCATGGAACTAGAAATGGTAAACGTTTAAACTTTTTCTGGCACAGTATTTTTCAATCATGTTTCTGTGTGATTGCGACTATTATTCGAATGACAGTGGTATATTTTAACACTCCCCTCCCCGCCTCCCAAATAAATGTAATATTCTATTTGTGGGTAATGTAGTCTCCACGGGTTTGCAGCAGGGTTGTATCGTGAAGACTGTATTCCATTTACATGCCGGAAAAATCTCCGTTCACACTTACTATTTTGGAGATCATGCAGAAAGTTTTCCCAAAAACCTTTTTATTTTTTTCCGTACCGTTGATGGATAGGAAAGAATATTTAATGGTAATTGTGTAGATTGAATTTATTCTTTTCAAAAATAACATTCTCACGAAGTGAGAAATGGTCGATAACGCTCATGGTCACAGTAACGTAAGAAATAATTTGTTTTATTTTCTTTAAATTTGACATTTAAGAGACTATTTTCCATATACAAGATCTTAGCCCGTATCCCCCTGCTAAGGTAATGTCTTTCCTGTTTATTATATCAACAGATATATAAGTGTTACGAGGAATCATAGTTCGTGATGAATATCTGTCTACCTGATTGACCGAGCACAGAGAGCGCCCTGCACCTGATTGGTTTACTTTGCACACCAATTAACAACCATCGTCTTAACCGACTATTGATTTGAGTGAAATATTTCCCTGAAAGAGAAGAGGTCCTTACTGAGCATTATAATCTGAAAATAAACAAGTTCTAATTTGTGGCAGGGAAGTTAAAAACAAATACAGTCATAATTAGATGAACAATTAATTCGGCAAGTTAAAGAATTAACATATCTCGGTACTATAGTCACAGAAGATGGGAGAAGCAGAAAAGATATATGGTATCCAGAATCAACCAAGCTAAACTTGCATTTAATAAACGAAAGAAACTTTTCACTACAAGCAACATCAGTGTGTCAGCGCGTATGAATCTTATAAAAACATATGTCTGGAGCCATAGCCCTATATGGAAGTGAATCGCGGACCATAGGAATGGCGGGAAGGAAAAGAATGGAGGCAATTCAGGTCTGGTGCTTCAGACGAATGCTGAATATAAGCGGGATGAATTATGTCGCTAATGATGAAGTATTCAGAAGACTTTCTGAGGAACGGAGATTATGGAAGGAATAACAGAAAAGAAAAGACAAGATGATAGCCACGATGGGTTGCTCTATAGCATTATTGAAGGGAAGCTAGAAGGAGGAAACCATAGAGGAAGATGAAGTTATATCAAGGAAATTAAGAATGCAGCAGCTAAAGAGGAATGGAGAGAAGCAAACCAATTTTCGGATTAATAACTGAAGAAGAATTGACTTGCTACTTGAAGTAGAACATTCATATAGAAATATATTTGCAACCATATTTAAGGGGAATTGAACTCAGGCGAATTTACACTTGCAATATTTACATAACACGTCAAAAATTATTTTAGATGGTGATAAAAAAGTCTTTCTACCGTCTAAAAGTTTCTGGTAACTATAAAAATAAATCCGTCTCTACTGGGAACATTAGAAACCCAGATTATCTGACTTGAGGAATGTATGTGGTACTTCTGCAGGTTATATCTTTCCATCTTTTATGATCGCACTGTTTTTATCAAATTATCGTTTATCTACTCTCAGTTTTGACTTTTTTTTTTTTAAATAACAACAAGCTATTTTAAAACAGACATATCTAAGTTTCACTAATGCAGCGTGTTATATACGACTCGACAAATGCTGCGAAAATTTACTGCGACTATTTTACAAGCAAGAACTTAATAAAACTTTACAGCGACTATTTTCTTCTCGGTTTGTGGATACAGTTCCTATGTTATTTGTCTTTTAAACGTTTGTCTTGAGAACAGATTTCATTAATTGTTTGAAGCTTTGGTAGCCTGTAATATAATCAACGGTACTTTTGTGACTGTTGGTAAAGATGTATTTCGGTGTTCTGCAAAATAAATGGTCTGATTTCGAAAACAACAATTTTGAACTCGGCTGAGTGAGACTCCAATGATATTCCTTTAAAAATAATTAAATAATAAACCTTAGTTTTCGCTGTTTAGTGTTGACTGGACAGATCATTACAGAAATTTTCCATGTTTTTTTCGCACAGGAGGATACATAGTAGAAATATTTACTTCCAATCTTTCTGGGGTTTTCGTATCATATTTTGCAGTCAAGAAGTATTCGTTCTTTTATTTGCATATTGATCAATATGATTAGTTATTGTGGGTTTAATAAGTATAAATAATTGGGGTTTAATAGGTTCCTTATACTAGATGGTGGTTCATGGTTTGTGTTCTTCTGCTTAATTTGTTTAGCTAATTTTATATATGAGCGATTAGATGATAGTAGACTATTATTAATTAATAAGGAATACTTAATTTGATGCTTTCAATATGTCTATGATGATTTTTATTAAGTTCATTTTTTTCTCCTTTTTTAAATTTGTTAGGTGGAATTTCTTTAATAAATAGAAATTTTTCTCTATCTATTGTAATATTACCTTTTTTTTAGTGCTGCCGCTTGTAAAAGCACTAAGCCGACTCCTCAGTGACGTTTTTGTTATTTTCTCACCGACTTACCGACGAATATTGGTTTTGTTATTTTCTTTTCATATTCTTTCCCGTAAGGATCTAGATCAGCGATTCGCAACCTGTGCTCCGCAGGAATAACATTATTAGTTATTTGGTTAAAAAAAATTAAGAGTCTGTTCAATATATAATTCACTTTTAATAGTTTACTTCCAATTTCTTAACTGTATTTTCGTAGTAGTTCAAAACATGACTTATCATGTTATAATGCTACAGTGTAGTATGTCCCAAGTGTTAAAAATAACATATTGTAATTGAAATACAGTAAAGAAATGAGGCCCATATAAGTTAGTGGTCCGTAGAATTATTTTTGATGCTTTATTGGTCCTCGGGTTGAAAAACCGATCTGTATCAACTCTAGAATTGACACCGCATTTTACTTTTGATACAATCCCGTTGACTTCAACTGCCAGCTACTAAAGAGGAATCTTAGTTCGTTGGTTTTCGATGCGTTGCGTTGGTTCTTAACCCTTATTGACGGCACATGCGTTTTCAAAAGGAAGTTATTGTGTGTTCATTCGTTAAGTATACGCTGACAGTGGACATGTCTAATAACTTCATTTCGGCAGGTATCATTTGATAATGGCTGAAAATAATTCTTCGCTGGTTAAATTAACACAGACACCTATTCCTTCCGTACATACAAGTAAATATTTTGTGACTATGGAGTGGAGATTACTTGTATAACTACACGGCAGGGAAACGGAAAATTGAAATATAATCTTCACGGGTGTTCAGCCGGATGGTGTCAAAGTAACACGACGTTTCGACAGCAAGCTCGGCTGTCTCCACTCAAACGGAAAATTGTTTGTTGTCTTGTCTGCCCTCGTACAAAGCTAGTGGAAATTTAAGAGAGGTGTGTTGAATTTGAGGTGTTACAGCTTTGCGTGTGAGCGGTGATGGCTGCAATCGATCCCTGCACTGTGCACGGCTTTCCTTGCACATAGCCTTCTGCTTTAGTGTTTCATCTACTCTAGTAATATTCGTATTATAAATGCGAAAGTAACTCTCTCTGTTTGCTACGTTTTCACGACTAAACGCCAAACTTATTTTGATGAAAATTGACAAGGAAATGCTATGTATCATTAGGAAAGACATGGAATACTTTAATTTTAGGAGAACTAACAAATTTTGTCATGAAATTCTGAAAACTAATCGAACGGTGATAGACAGATTATTATATCGGTCACTCAATCTTTGTTTTTCTCGCAGACAGTTTGTGTGTGATCTGTTCATTAATTTCACGTAAAGACACTACTTTTTATTATAGATGGGTGGTGCCTTTTCCTCAATACTGTGTGAACGTGTTTAATGCCCAGAGCAATGTTAATTCATACAGTTCAGTGCGTATTAGCTGTAAATAACATATATAAAAATGGATGTTGGTAATATATATATGGAGAAGGTTTCTGACCGAAAAAAAATCCACAAACCATCCCCTCTCCCCCTTTACATCCCTGAATTTTTATACGAACCCACAATTTTTATCCAATTTCAATAGAACTTTGCACGTGTATATTTTAAAACAAAAAGAAAAATACTGTCGACATCAGTTTTACAAAAACCGAGCGCCTCTACCCCTGTCCACCCCATTAATTACTGTAATTGTTCGTTATATTAAATACAGTTTCTATCTGATTTTTATGGAAGTTTACACACGTATACTTTAAAACAAACAGAAAAATGAAGTCTCCGTGTTGTTTACAGAAACACAACCCCTCTCCCCTTTTCCACCCCCTCAATTTTTGTCATGTCCTCTGTACAATGCTACAATTTCTATCCGATTTTGAAGGAACTGTACACAGATACGTTACAACAAACAGAAAAATACCTCTCCCTCTTTACCCCCACCCCTCTTAATTTCCAATATTCTTTATAGAAATCCACAGTTTATATAAGATTTCGACGTAACATTGCACACGAATACTTTAAAACAAAGATAAACATATTGTCTACATTCTGTTTACAAAATCCAACCCCTCACCACCCTTAATATTAGTTTTTCCAACTGTTCTTCATACAGAGCTACAACTTTTATCCCATTTCGATGGACCTTTGCAGATGTATATTTTAAAACAAAGGGAAAAATGTTGCCCACAATGATTTCACAAATACCAATCTACTCTCCTACTTTACACGCCCTTAATTATTGCCATTGTTCTTTATAAATAACCATAGTTTTTATCCGATATCGATGGAGCATAAAAATAGTGTTCGGGTAAATCAAATTCAATTACACCGGGCAACGCCGGAAACTCTGCTAGTAGTTCAGGCCATATTCAATTTTCACAACACAGAACTGATTCCATTTATGTAACTGACAGCTTTCTATATCCATTTCTGGTAATAAAACTGTAAGTCTATACTTATGAAGTCGTGGGTAACAGCTAGTATTTTATAAGCGTACATACCAAACGTGGTGGGTGAGCGGTAAAGATGTAGGCTCGCATTGGGCAGGACGCGGGTTCGAATCCACGTCTGGTCATCCAGCTTTGGGTTTTTCGCGTTTTGCCTAAATCACTCCATACGAATTCTGGGGGGGTTCCTTCAAAAGGCCATTGCCGAATCCCTTCCCGTTCCTTATCTCCAGTCCTTTCCCCCTTCCCCCCTTTAATGATCACGACGTCGACTAATTGTAAAGCCAGAAGCAATAATAATAATAATAATAAGCGTTCATTTCTACGAACGTACTGTGAAGCACAGTCTAAGCATTATTAGTATTTTTCCGAGTACACTTTTAACGATCATTACATGTTTTAACCTGGCGGTCTGACTCAGTGGCTGTGAAAGGCATTAATCTGAATGACACGAAAGGGAATTACAGTTGCAAACGGCCACGTCAAACTTTACACACGTTTCATATTTAGCTCCGTCCTTTGGCCTTCCACTATATTTACTATTTCCATACACTCATAACAAATTCAATGTCGTAAAACTTTTTTTTTTTCTTTTCCTGTCACACTGGTTAAGCACATTTTTTCTTCTGCAATAGGTTTAAGTTTACACGAATGTATTAGTAAAACTGTTTGTATGTAATACCGATGCCATAGCAATATCAACCTGCTCCCCTGTCGGGTCCCTTTCATAAGCCTGCTGGTACTTTTTATATCACAATGATTCTTCTTCTACTACAAATCTATGATATCATTGTTTGAAGTCCGTTTACTAGATGGAGTTTATAAAAATTACTCTATCTTTATAACGAAATATTATTCTTGTTGAGTGGAGTTCTTAAGAAATCATTTCGCCAATATTCTTCTCTTCGATATCGGCCATCTAACGACCACGAAAAGTAATCCCGTGCTTTAATTTTAATCCTTCTTTTCTTGACTTCCAATAGTTCTTCATCCTTTCACCGAATGACACGTTTCTTCCTTTCTTCAGTCCGTATGTTACCTACATTTCCTCCTTCTCCTGGAAACCCTCGAAATATTGAATCTGTCTCCTAAACGTTTCTCTATCTTGTATTAAATCTTCTGTTATTCCGATCTCAATCATATCTTTACTACTTGGATCCACTGGTTGCCCTTCTTACTCTTGTAAATATGGTTGAAAATTCCTTTTGTAAGTCTGTTGTTATCCGTTCTCATTATTCGCCAGTTTTATTAAATACATCTACGCGTGTACCACCTTCGGTTGATTTAGCATAATATATTTCTTGTTTTATATTCAGCTGAAATGGTGTGCCGGTATATGCAGTTTCAGTAGCTGGGCCGTTAATGGCTTCCTGTTCTGTATGTTCGATCAGCCTTGCTTAACTACGCACTTGAGAAGCATTTTATGCTAACAGGCAAATCGGCTTGTAGTCGACTACACAGGCTTTTGTAGTTGTATGGCCTCCCATAAATTGCAGAGTGGCGTCGCTTTCTTTGGTTGCGTAAGGAACGTAGAGAAATGTCGATGCAGCAGTGCATGATGGGAAGTACGGCTCAGACTTCCAGTACATGTGCACTAAAATGAATTAAATGGAGATTTTCCGTTTTTTTCTGGTGTTTTTTGGTATTCCTCTAACGTTAACTGAATTGAATTTTAATTTAATTGCGATCTAGCGCATGCTCCGTTGGCAATTTCCCTACAGATCTCTTTTGCTCTTTCTTGAACCCGTATACTTTTGCCCTGTAGGAATTATAATTTAAGTTTTTTTTCAGCATTTTTGGTAAATTAGTCATCAGTTCTCTTGATAACTTATACCAATCCCTGACACTCTTACCTACGAAAGTAAATCTTCCCCCACCCTTACGCCTGAAATCTAGATCCAGCTTGTGGTCATAGTCATCTTTTCCCTTCCATACACTACTCCTAATTTTTACACCAATATTTTACTACGCCTCATCACCAATATACCCCTTTTATATTCCCAGCACTATTTGCACCCTTCTCCTGTCTTGCAGTGAGTCTCATTCCAGCTCCTTTATCATATCAGTTAATGATTGTGTTCTACAATGATTTCCAGAGACAAATCTAGCAGCCCTTCTTTGCACCCGCTCCGACTCCTATATTTTATATATATTGATCCAGTACTTCATACCCAAAACATTTCGCAAATAAAACAGATTCGAAACGTTTCGGCAACATTGAACGAAAATTTTTGGTTAAAACTTCAATTGCAATGCGCTAATGTTTAAATTATGTTATGTTGTGAATCCCTTGTGTGTTCATTAGCGTGGACTGTATTTGCGAGGAACGGGAAGAAACAAAAAAAAGGTTTATTTTGAAGAACCATCGTATCGTTCGTCCTGTCACCAAGGAAGCGAATGTTATCGTGTGCTGATCGTGTAAGGTTTGTGCGGTGTGTAAGTTTTGTAACAGTCTCCACTCTTTCACTTAGCACGCTGGAATTACTTATAGTGCCTTTGCAGTGAAGGGGCGTTATTAGAATTAGTAGCATTCATTGTTATCGGCTTGTTAAATTCTTATTTAAATTTATTTGACCCATTGTCTATAGGAATTACGGCCAAAGCACGTTCCATACGGTTTTTTAATTTAATTTTGTTAAAATAATTCATAGTTGTCATAGAAAATTGGGCTACGAAAGCTTGTATGTGTTGTTTTTCGTTAAAAAAAATGATTTCGAGGTATTGAAAAATTTAAATAACAGAGTTATTTGCAATAAAGTATAAAATTTACATTAGTAAAAAGTCTATTTACAATATGATGTAAAATCAATAATACTCGAAGTCGTTTCCAGGACGAACGTTTTTTTTCAGTAAAAAATAGAATTAAATCGGGGGTAAAAGAAGAATTAGAAGGCCACGTACAACTATGTTTTTGTTTTACTCTTTGAGATAATCTATTCAGTTGAGGAGTTTACCAGAGCGAACAGATTTTTAATTTGTATCTCATTGTTTTAATCAAATGGGACGCTGATCCTTATGGTTTTATGTTTTTCAATCGTAGAAAAGATGATTTTCGTTGTCTTCTGTTCTCAGTCACGTTCACGTAGTGTTGTGAAGTTTGTGTTAATTGCTTCTGACTCTCCCAGACATCAAGTTTAAGACAGAAACCATCGATACGATCTTTTTCACCTGCGGATGCTCTGTTAGAAAGCGTTTCACCTCGTGTCGGGGAGTCGGTGGAATAATATCCGTCGCTAGTAGAAATTTTTACAGTTTGCAGTTCGATGCTAACATTTCTAGCGAGTCGGCCCTGTTTTAGCCAGTACGTGAAGAACGGTCCTTTATCCTACGAAAGAGGCATTCATTCCCTCAACGTTTATGATAATCATTAAATTAATCCTTTAAAAAATAACCGTAATGAAACTTTTAGTAGTAATAATTAAGGTAATTGGGGGGTGGTGACATTAGAATGCGTGTGGTCTCTGGCGTTTCAATGTGCGTGGTAGTTATCCGATCAGTATGATCAAAATACAATACATGATAGTAAAATATAACAAATATTGTCGTTTGCTTTTCTTTAGATTTTGTGACAAGTTTGTACAAAAGTTTCTATCCATTGTCTTTATTTCCTAAAGGCTAACCGTGAACATTTTTATAGAATCAAATCTTTTAGTTATAAACCAAAAACAAAAGAATTAACCATTTATTTGTGATCTGAAAATCCAACATCCGCAACAACGGCTATTGCGTTTGTCGTTAAAAACCAGCGACAGAATGGATACGAAAGTTAAATCGGCCGATATTCCTTCGAATCAGTTTGTGTAATCTGAATGCATTTTACGTAACTGCATGCGGGTTGCTTTCCAGACTATTTTTTGTGGAATTCCTGCTTTCATTTTTGATTCAATTTGCTTGTTGACTTAATGCTGGAGGGTGTGATAGTTTTTGTACGATTCGCTCTTTGCACCTGTGGACCCATGTTATTTTAAACAATTGCGTTACGCGAGTGGTCAATTCTCTGTGAATTATTGCGATAGACGGCAGTACGGGATATTTGCCTGTTTATTAAATGATCTTGCTGGAAAAAACAAAAATAAAATGTGTAATGATTTACAAAACTTTGGTCAGACTATTGCTTCGATATGGTGGTGTGGTATAGGACACACCTTTTTGGTATTAAATACAGGAGTTGTAGGGGGTGCAAAGAAGATTTGTCTGTAGAAATTTCTGCAGAACACAAGCAGTATGTGATGAAGGAGCTGTAATAGGACTCAGTGGTATACAGGAAGAGTGTGAAGAGAGTGCTGGGAGTGGACAAGACGCATTTTGGTGATGAGGAGCAGAAAGATATTGATGGAAGAAGTAAAAGTAGCGCATGGAAGGAAAAAGATGACCATGACTTTGAGCTGGTGCACTATGTCAGACACATGGGAGTGGTAAAATTTTCTTTTGTGGGTAAGGGTGTCAAGGACTGGAATAAGTTACCAAGGGAAGAGGTGAATAATTTACCAAAGCCGCTGAAATAATTTAAAATTAAAATCCGTAGAGGGAAAAAGTATGCGAGTACAAGAATTGAAAGAAATGGGTGTGCAAGGAAATTGCCACCTGAGCGAGCACTCCACTGCAATAAAATTATATCCGAAAATGTGAAGTTGTCACTGCCACTTGGTTAAAAAAAAAAAAAAAAAAAAAAAATTTCTGTGTGAAATGATTTTTGACCGGTTCGTATACAGATCTATAGTATTTTATGTTTATTTATTTAAAAAAAATAATATGGCATTTATTGTTTTGAACTTAATCTTTGTTCACTGTTTAGTTTTATAGATATATGTAAACATTTGTTTCGGTTGTTTCGTAGCATAATCAAATTTCCCACTGGCTATCTGCAGACTCTAGTACTTTTAGGATGGTAAACTACTATTGAAAACCGATATTTATTATTAAACAAAGTGCAGTTCTGTTCGAAATTTTTAAAGTAATTCTGTAACAGCTCGCTTTACGCTGTTGATACCCCTGAGGCCAATTAGGTTCTGCAATTTTTGTGTTGTGTATCGGCGAAAGATACGATACAATCTTTTCCACATACGCATTTCCATTTCGTGGTCGAAGTAATTATACATGTTAATTACCAGCGCCACAAAAATAAAAAGATATTTAAAAATTCACACACCACAAGGTAGTTACAGAACTTTTAGCTTAGCATTTTAAATTGCCTCCATTCTTAAAAACATTTGTTTTGTTAACCATTCGATGTTGCAAGCGTATATAAAACTCTCTCTAGTATCAGTAAAAATAAAGCTATTTCCATTTTGAGACTTTTGGATAAAGTTTCATTTAAGCTGATAGTTCTGCGTAAGCAAAAAGATTTTTTGTCAATGATTCACGCTGTCCATTGAAAACAATAGGTTAACCCGTGTACTCATGGTCACATTTTGATTATTATATAGAATTCAGCAACATTTACTAAAATTCTGCATATATATATTCTCTGGGTTGTTATAACAAAAACTAATCTGTATTTTGTGCATTCAAATCTTTAACCTCACGAGGAAAGAAATAGTGCATATAGGCAACAGTTCCCTGATATCTGTCCTGTGATTGCGACCCAGGCTGGCCACAGAAATATTTCCCCGCATTCATCCACGACAAAAGTTGCTAACATGTTAACAAATACATGCGGAAACCAAGCCGTCTGTGAAGTAGATAATCACAGTTCATACTCCTTATCAATTCTGTGACTCTTTCATACGAATTATAGAAAGCGGCCGCAAATAGCACAGCTGTTCTCTACACGTTCTCTATTATATTAATCAGTTCCTTGTGATAATGATTCCGTACAGCACAATATCTCGGATCGGAACGTATGATAGTTTTATACGCTATTTGCTTTTGTTACAATTTTTTTTAAAATTTGACCTATTAATCGTAGTCTAGAATTCGCCTTCCCTGCGACCGATGTTATTTGCTGATCCCATTTCATGGTCAGGATAGCGAAGTTTCTTCATAGCGCTCAAGCATATCTTAAGGTCGCAGCGAGAAACCCTGTCTCCTGGATTGGGTATATCTAAGGAATTGTATCAAAAACTTTGTTTACTTTAACATGATCCACTTAAAAATGAATTACAAACATTTTAGAGCTACTAACTTCCTGAAATAACCAACGTCACTGTTACTGATCTTTGTTTTTGTTTGGAAACAGAATGTTACGTTTTGTGGATATATATTTTTTAAAAAAAAGAAGAAGTTATCAGATTGATCAGTATAAAGTCTTCGCTTTTTGAATATGTGAAGAGGAAAGCCACGCACCTAAACTAAAATATTTGAGGTAGCAGACGTTGTCGAACGATGTTTTGCACCTTGTCTTACTGCAGGCGATACAACTATAATCTTGATTATGTCACAAAGATTGTCGTAAATCTTAAGCAATAATAACTCAGTGTATCTGGGTTGGAGTTATACAGAGTTGGTGTAATCCATCAAAGATCTCATATTTACAATCGCCTCGGTGTCACTGAAATTGTATAAACGTCAAAGATTAATCCCCGCTTCCTCGAAGTCCCGTGATTTTTAGTTTTCTTATTTCTTCTCTACCTCCTCAGCCTTGCTTCCCCTATGAGGGGCGTGTATTTGCGTGTTTATTGTTTCGTGTGGGTGACTGTAACGAGTGTTGGTCAGAAATATTACCTGAACGCATTCTACACATGGAAACAATAAAAACATTTCGTCTGTCGTAGACACTGAATAATATGCTTAAGGAGATATCCAGGGTTACACGGCTGAGCAAATTCTGAACGAAATGGTAACTGTTGGTATCATGGTAAACAATTACTTAATCTACTGACAGGTTGTGCTTTGGAATGGACTCGTATCTTTGGTCATTCAGATTCTGCTGAAGGACCCACTATCATTTTCACGAAAACACGTCCCGTTGTCTGACACACTTTTGTGTTTTTGCAATGGAATGTCGGATGAGCCTGCTTTTTAAACAATTTTTTTATCGTTGTTTCGCAATTACGAACAGTTAATTAATTCTAGTGCCATGTGTGCATCAATTTGTTTACAATTATCTTTTACATGTTTTTCCCTGATCTTTCACCGTCTAGTTTACAAGATTACTTGCTTTAACTGCTGGTAGAAATGTGTTAACCATTGAAGCCGAAAAAAAAAAAAAAAAAAAAAAAAAGAGATAGAGAGAGAGAGAGAAAAGACTCTCAGTAAATACATTAAAGTGGACCTAAAATGCTGAATTAGCAATGGGCTACTCAGTAAATAAAATACATGGATGCTGAGAACTTTTGAGGCTAAATGAAAATTAATTTTCATCCTCCACTGAAGTCCGATATTGTTAGCAGAACAGAAAGGTGTTAATATAGGTTGTTACTGTAAAATGGCGCTCCTTAATGCGCTCTATATACCATCGTGAAAGCTAAGCTTTTAATTAGTGTTTGTAAAAGAAAATCAGTACATTTAGACTAAGCGTAGAGCTGTGTTAATATCTGGAAGGCGGATTTAAATATTTAATGATGGTTTGTAGAAATGTTCGGATACTGACAATACCATTCAGTTAATAACAGCACATATATTTTCCACATATTCCTATGCTTGCTGTCACACAGACAATCCTTGGTAAATACGCTAAAATGCCTACTAAAATAAATTGAAATAAAATTTGCGCGAATTAATGTCATAATGTCACCGCCCAATGAAAGACAGCAAATATATTGTTAACATCTGGACATTTTGGGCCATTTCCTTAATTGCGGTAGGATCAATCTTTTATGAATAATTTTCACGCCAATGCAATTGAATATATTGTTTTGGTTTTCATAAAGCCATCAAAAATCAATATCTCTAGTGCAGTGAAAGTGACACGAAATTACTCATAAAGATACAACAACTATCTGTAATGCAAAATACTGCTATTAGATACAGCCGATGCTGAAACACGGTACAATTACAAGCCAATGTGAACATGTAAAAATACAGAACCGCTGAAGATACTTCAGACAATGAAGTGAAACGCACACGGAAAATAAAAACTAAATATTCAGTTGCATTGGCCTGAAAATTATTCATAAAAAATTGGTATATATTGTTACACTATCGGTACTGGAATTAGAAAATTAATTGTGTGTGAATTTCTTTTGAATGTTACATATGTTCCTTGGAGACTTTGTAAAGGAATAGAACAGAATTTGGCAATGTGTGTTTGCTAAAATGGGCAACACTATAAAACATAATAACTTTGTTCCTATTATGTTTACGTTTTTCCTTATTCGAAAAGTTTTGTGTATTTACTGCGTCAAGAAAAAGATATTCACACGTTTAAGCATAGCTCTTATCTAAATACTTACTGTCTGAATATGTGTGGCATTAGTGAACAGACGAATGGGATCAGAATAAAGAGAATTCCTACATTCAGATCTTTAAAACCGACTCCCATTACTCATGGTTAAAGTTTTATACGCTGTTTCAGTATTGGCTGACAGGTTATCTGAAAGAAACGTGATGTAACATATTCATTACAGAAAGTAACAATGAAATTTAAACGTTTTTGGGGTTGTATTATGATTTTCAGCTACTGAAATTTACAGATTTCATTTTATATAAGCAGCGTTCCAAAGTTTCCTCTCATTGTAATGTCTGTGTCTGAAACCCAAAGTATCAATCTTTTGACTGTGGATTAATGGTAATTGTTCTGATAGAGATCGCTATCGGATTTAAATATGTTTGTGTCTATAAGTTGGTTATAGGATATTGAGTGAAACAATTTAAAACGAGGTGTCGCCAAATGAGAGGTTACTTTTGACAGGAAATTTGTTGTTTTTCAGATTATTGACTCAGTTCGATCTTATTCTCTGTACAATTTCTGTTATCCGCAGAATATTCATTAATATATGAATTTTACATAATTATTTTGTGCCGGCTTTCTTTCTCTCTTCAATTCTTGCGCATTAGTCCACATAAGATGAAGGAAGCTTTGAATTTTGGGAATGAATTTGACAAATTTTCTAAGTTTCGATCTGTAGGATATGCATTAACAAGAGTTTTACCGGTGTAAAATTTGGTCTTGCACGTACTACGGACTAAAGCTAAAGCCATTTTTATTTATTTTTTATTTTTGTTACTGCTAAAGACATTTTGTTGATCTCTCCAAATTCTTCTGGTGTTTAAGATTGTAGATGCAACATTTTAAAATATTTTTTTAACGAAAATGTGTTTGATTTCTGTGTCGAGCTGCAACTGTCGTATAATTCTCGAAAAAGCGTAGTTAGTTTTTTGAATTCGGATTAGCAAATCTTTATTCGGAGCGCGTATTTGTCGTTCCTCGAAACCACCTTGTTACCATTGAAATGAAGGATGCAGTTGGCGGTTGATATCCATGTGATCTTACTGGTGTGAACGTGTTACAGATATCATCACTAAACGATCTGGTTGTTTGGAGTTACTTGCTACGGACTTTGTACCGATCAATCAAAGACTGAAGTGGAAAGTTACAGCTGCAAGTAGTAATATTAGGAGCGCAGGAGAATAGTGTATCGCTCTTTCACGAGGAATTAAAGTGATTCATTTACTGCCAAAAACGCCTAAGGAATTTAAAATTTTTAAATTGGAAATGTAAATGGGGGAGCAATTTAACATTCCAATTATAAAAGGTAATTTTAAAAAATAAAAAGGGGTAATTCGATGACTATCAAGGGAATTGCTACCGGAGTGTTAGCTCCAACGCAATTAAATTAATAATAATAAAGTCATCGTCCTTTACAAGTTGTTGAAAACTTATTTTTTTGTAACAGTAAGATTCTCCTTTGATGTATACATTTTCTTAACGTAAATGAATTTTAATTTCGAAATACCTGCTATTTTTGTTCCTTCCAAAAAGTAATTCTAATTGTTTAGTCGAAATTTTCCCCTCAGCAGGATCAAGAGACTATATTCTGCAAGCGAAACTTGTCGGAAGGTGTTTAAATGTTCTGTAAAAATTGTATAAGTTTCGTGCCCTTATTTGCTATACCGTAAACATTAGTTTGGTGAAGAGTTACAAGAAAACTGTCACAAATACTTCGGTTTTGAAATAACTTTTGCTTAAATTAGTTTTCACAGAAACGAGCTGAGTGGCGTATCGTCTGCTTTAGCTTATAGTTTCGTAGCAGTATCGTATAAAAGAACATCTCTAAGGAATTAACAGACTGATAACACGGCCATAGTTCAGAATGATCAGCGTTCTCCATGTAGCAGCAGACTAGGAGCTCTATCAACTAAGCAAAGTTACTGCCTCGCCATGGCTTCGAAACGACCTGCTGAATCCATAATGTGAGACAAAAATATCTTCCCCGCCGCAGCAGAGAGGGGGAGAAAAAGTTATTTCATTCGGAGCTGCGACGTTTTATTCGGTACGATAACTGTACAGAATCCAATTTATTAATTGTTTCTCATGGAGTCTCTTTCAGCGAGTACATGTTCTGCTCTGTTTGCTTTCAAAGCGTCTGCTTTGCGATGGTTTTGTTTCCGCGTGAGATATATGTTGTTCTGTTTTGCTTATCGCGTTTCGTTCTCGCTTATTTTCGAGAAATGACTGGAGAGTACTAATCGCAGCCTGCAGGGATATATGGAGCTAGTTGTCATGTCTCGCCAGTATTAACACTCTGCTAATATACATCGGGACTTGGCACAGACACACAAACACTGCAGACCAGTCTGTATACAGCTAGAAACACGATATACTACCGATTGTGTATGTTTAAAACGATGCGGCAGTTGGAAGGTTAATTTCAGGAATTAAGATACAGATATTCCGTCTTCGGTCCATTGACTTTCTGTACTATCGTCTACTACGCGTACCTTTTTTACTGTTAAAAATTGGCGGTTTAAGAAATCAATGTTTATGGAAGACTTTTTTGAAAATGCTCAGTTGTATATTTTGGTTGTGTTCTTTACATAGCAAGTGGGTTCTAAGTTGCGTCGCTTGTTCTTCTTTGGTTGTTTATCGAGACTGTGTGGAAGACAGAAGGAGGGTGAAGAGGGTCATGGGAGTGTACAAGACGTATATTGGTGATGAGGCGTGGAAAGATATTGGTGTAAGAATGGAAGGGAAAAGATGACCATGATCACAAACTGACACTCAACTTCAGGCACAAGGGTGTAGAAAGATTCTCTTTTTTAGGGAAGGGTGTCAGGGATTGGAATAAGTTACCAAGAGAAATGATGAATAATTTGCCAAAAACCTTGAAATAATTTAAAGTTAAAATTTGTAAAGGGCAAATGTAGGTGGGGGCAGAAAAGGTGGGTGTTTAGGGAAATTGCCACCGGTGCGTGCGCTCCATTGCAATTTAATTAAATATTATTATTATTTTTTGGTAAACGTTATTTGTTGTTTTTGTACATTATAATTCTATAGAACTTCCAAGAAATTGTGGCAGGATGGAAATAATTGCAGATTTCTATCTCTGAGCTAATATTGGAGGACATCCACTGAGTTGAAACATTGTTCCTGTTACAACTAATTAATTTTTTCCTTTAAAAAATGCAGACAATGAATAGTGACTCTGGGTGTTATTGTAGGTATTGCACAGGTTGTATTTTTTCGTGTAACAACGGCGATATTCTTGATACTGTTTGTTGCATTTGAAGAACACAACTCTAAAGATGAAACTGAAAATATTGTTTTATGTTCAGTGCGCTAGGCGTGAAGGCAAAGAGGGATTTTTTTTTTTTAAATTCAAAACTGTCACTTGACGCGAAATAGAATCTTGTAAAAAAATGTCTGTTTTTAAAGTGCATGTTGCGGAATTTCTATATTAAACAAGTGTTAATATTTTTCCCTTGACAATCCGTAAGGTAAAATCATAATCTTTAGGCCATCAAACTGAGATCAGAGGTTTTAATAAATTGTTTCACGAGTTGCGAGCAGCTAGCGTATATATATTTGTTCCATGTTGGATTTGTTTATAGTGTTTACTCATGATTAACACAAGTTAACTTATTTTTAAAGTAATGAAAGAACTTAAGTCTTGAAATGGAATTACGTCTGTTGCATTTCTTCACTCGTTCGCGAAGAAACATATTTAAAATTCAGAAGCTCATTTTCAGTTTGCAATGAACACTTCAAAAATGTCTTCGAAAATATGAATCTTTCGAAATTATAAATGGGCAATTTATTTAAATCATCACATCAATGGTTTATTTATAGAGACAATAAAATTAATTGTAGGGTAAGCATACTAACTTGATTTGAAGAAATTTGCCATATTGAGTTATCGACGTCTTCCAACAAAATTAATTGCTGATTGCGAAGAGGCACATGCTGTCCAGTAAAACTCAGCCTCGTCGAACAAAAATATCCTTCAGAGAATGTGCCTTTATAGTAAATCTAGCGGACGAAAAGAAAACGCACTGGGGGCAAAGAATGCTAGTCCATAATCAAATAATCAGCAGTATTTCATTCTTGCAACAGAACAGCTAATGGATGTATTATCTTTTTGTCTTATTTTCTTCGAAGTTTAGTATCATGTGTTTTATGGTTTGGTTCGAATTACGCTTTAATCTCACGTCCTCCAATACACCTGACGGTGCTTTTAATTTTATAGTAATTTTCTATGCGATGAGTATTCTGTTTTTAGATACTATAAATACTTGAATAAATGTGTAACTACGTTGTTGAATATAACAGACTAAAGCAGACGAATTCTATTGTTTTATTAATCGCATAAAGCGATTACCAAATTATCAGCTTATTAATTTTTATTAATGCATTCAGTTAGGTTTCTTCTTAAGTCCAGGCATGACAGAGGTGCAATATGAAACTCAGTCACCCGATATTTGACCACAAAAATTTACTATATTGGATCGGTTTATGAAGCGAGTTTGAAATACAGCACAAACCAACGGTAGAAACAGTCTCGTAACGGAGGTTCCCTGTTTTGTATTTTAATATATTTGTTCAAACATTAAACGTATTAATATTATTTTGTCGGACGTCAAATATTAATCAGGTTTCTAAACGACTCGCTGAATGTTTTGTTGTGGTTTAACATAATTTTATTTCCGTTAAAAAAATTTTTTATCGATATTTGCCGATTCACAAAAACGCTTAATAATAATTTTGAATCATAGTAGAACCTAATTAAACTCAATTTACTGTAATTTGAAACTATTTTATTTCCTTCTTAACGGATAGTGCATTTCATACTGAAAATTACTGGATAAAAGAATATTTTTCATATTGAATTTCGGTTAATACTTTATGGTTCCCTGATCCAGTTATACGTTGTTTATTAAAATTATGTTTTGCTAAACAGTGCGAGCTGTGAACGAAAAACATCAAGCGGAATGCTATGAATGTGTCGTGGAAAAGTTTTCTTAAAAAAAAAAAAAAAAAAAAAAATTAAAATGAATCTTTTTATATGGTTGTTTGCTATAACTATTTCATCCTTCGCACAGTTCGTTGAGTTACGTTCAAAAACTTCAAAATAACAGCGATATCACACGGGTGTCGACGCGAACATGCATCAGTATTTCCAAAGTAGTCACAAATTTAATTATTTTGAGGCTGGTGAGAAATCTCGCAGTAGATTTTGAAATACTGAATCTTACAATCCTCGTTAGGCCATAATATTCACAAGAGATGAATTTCATTTTATCCAAATTCACTGTTATCAGTAGGTAATAGAAATGTTTTTTGTTATAAATTTTGTACAGATTTGTTTTCTTAAAAAATATATTGGAAGATTTTTTTTTCAAAATCTTCGTATTACTAGTTTGTTTTTGCTAATTACAGTTTAATTTATTAGTAACCCTGTTCTTGATTTTTCTTTAACCCTTAGGAAGAAATATTTAATTCTTGTGGATTAAATTTTCTTTTCATATAATCCAAAATGAAGTTGGAGACTTTTATGATTAAATCGAGGAACTTCTAATCTACAAGTTCATTTCATGAAAATATGTGATAAGGGGAAAAAATGAGTGATATTATTCATTATTTAACATAAGTGCAGAACACCAGTATAGTGTGTTGTTTCAAATTTCTCTGGAACCTTTCTTGATGTAGGAGGCTTATATTAGCGTCTAAATAATCTCATTTTCTTAAATGATGCAGTCATATATGTGCGGAAACTGCTTCGTACTCAGCGCTTTGACCCTATAATGTTTGTATCGCTAGTAACATGAGTAGTCAACTTATGAAAAAAGAACAGTTTGCTTTCTGGTGAGTTTTCAGCTACATTCGAGTGAATCTAATTTGTGAGTGTAACCCTATCTAATTGTAAGAAGCGGCATTAGCGAAGTTGAGAGACATGTGTGTTTAATTTGTACTCTGCCGCCGGGGTATATTTAACATGTCTCCAACGAACCACATGGATCACCTTTCTGACTACTATAATTGGTGCAGGGTAAATGAATAACTCATAAATGTCGAACATCACAGCTGTTTATTACAAAATGATCATACCGGTACACATATACATATATATATTCATCTTTTCCGACAAAATTTTATTGCAACAAAAAAGAAACACATATGAAAACAAGTAACAGTTTGACTATCGGCAGAAGTGTTATTTGAGTATTTTAATGTTAGGCGATAATTTCATAGCAATGCACTCTTTCACTAGGCCTAATTTTGGAACTGTTTTAAAATCTACATTGAGCGTTTTACCTCGCGTAAGAGACTGATGCAAATTAGGCCTACAGTCTTTGCTCTGTAGTCTGGTTTCCTATACTAGAAATACATAAGGTGGTTTCAATTGGCTTAGCAGTTAAATTGTACGTTACCTTAAGTTTCTGCCAGATGCGTTCTCAACGCTAACAAACTTCTGCTTTCAATTTAAAAAAAAAACAACACAGCTTCTGAATCTTCTACAGACGTATATACAGACAAATATACACAGAACACTTACACAGCATTAAATAATAATCGCTTTGTAGTTTCTTCCTTATAAAGTCTTCCTAAAGAAAAATCTAACCAATCCGTTTATCAGTTCCTAACATACAGGATTTTTTTGGGTATACACTTGCATTTTTAATGCTGCTGAATTTCCTCTTGCGTGAAACTAAATACAAGGAAAATAAAGCTCGCCAGTCAATGGCGGTATTCAGCATTTTTTCAATAATAATCGCTTAATACTTTCTTCTAAAAGTCTTCTTAAAAAAGTGGTATTGATGTGTTTATCAGTTCCTAATACACAAGTGTTTTGAGTATAGACTTGCATTTTCAATGCTGCTGAATTTCTTCTTGCGTGAAATTTAATACAAGGAAAATGAAGTTCGCCAATCAGTGGCGGTATTCACTATTTTTTGCGATAATAATCACTTAATACTTTCTTCTAAAAGAAAAATAGCGTGGACCTGTTTATCAGTTCCTAATACACAGGATTTTTTTGAGTATAAATTAAACTTGAATTTTTAATGCCGCTGAAGTTTTCCTCCCGTGAAATTAAATCCAGGGAAAACAAAGCTCAGCGATCGATGGTGGTGTTCACTATTTTTGAAAACTTTTTCTTCTTCTTTTACTGCCATTGAAGGGGCGCAGAATAAGATAGGTGATTGTTGGGTATTTTTTCTCCTTGTTTGACCGGGTGGCAAGACAGTGGTCGTGCCTAGAGCTTCTCTAGGGACCTGGTGTTGGTGAGGAGCTCCCTGGTGAGTCGCCACACCTGCTTGGCGGCGTTCTCGAGCGCGGAGGGCGACTTGCCCTTGAAGAGGTCGAGCTGCGGCAGGAAGTAGTGCGGGCAGCGGCGGCACTGCAGACACGAGATGAGCTGCAGCAGGATGCCGTTGATGCGGTCGCCCAGGCAGGACTCGTCCCACTCGAGCTCGCGCGGGTGCTTCTCACACTCGTACAGCAGCAGCGTCTTGATGTGGTATGACGTCACGGGGTTGCCGGGCAGGTCGAGGTGGCGGTCGCGCAGCGTCTTGAGGATGCTGAGACACCTGCGCCGGCAGCCGCCCAGCATCAGCCTGTTCTCGACCTCTGTGAAGCTGGCACCCAGGCGTCGCCCTCCATGGCGGACTGCTTGCCCTGCAGCGCGACGCTCTCCTTGGACAGCAGGTCGAAGCCCTCGGTCTTGACGTCGTTGACGAGGCTGGGGTGCGGCCAGGGGATGTGCGGGATGGGCCAGTGCGCCGCCGACCGCGGCCACACGCCCGAGCACTTGAAGGCGGGCGTGATCTGCACCACGTAGCGCTCCCGGATGCGCAGCTTCACCTCCGTGGTGTCGGCGATCATCTTGACGGAGTCGCGGTACGCGCACTTGTCGCACGCCTGCGCCACCAGCGTCTGGAAGCGCGAGCGGATCTTGCGCGCCGACAGGTAGCCCGAGGCGGTGATGAACTCGACCCACAGCGACATGGAACGCTTGCGGCCGTCGCTGAGCTTGAGCACGGCGCAGCCGGGCAGCGTGCCGTCGTCTACGAAGTTGAAGACGCCCATCTGGTTGAGGTAGAGCACCACCTCGAACTCGGTGGGCGAGACCACGTCGAGCCCCTCGTAGCGGCCGTTGCACTCCGTCAGCGACGAGATGAAGCGCGGCTCCTGCACCTCCACCTCCTTCAGCACGTCCTGCACCACCTTGCACACCTCGCGGATCGTCTTGGCCACCTGCACCTTGCGCGTGTGCACGCGCTCGCCGTAGTACTTGTTGATCTGGTACAGCATCTTGGACTGAGCCGCCATCATGTCCGCCGGCACCAGCATCTCGTCAGCTGACTGGAAGCGCTAGCGTGGCATCGTGTCCGCTCTGTCCCGCGGCCGGGTCGACACTGAGGCGGCCCGCGCCGGCCCGCCTGCCGCCTCGCGCCCCACCCCCACCACGCCGGCCACTCCCCACCCCGCCCGCGGCCCGCCCTCCGGCCAATAGCGGCGCCGCGCCGCCCGCCACTGCGCACGCGCGGGCCCGCCCACCGCGCGCTCGTCCCCGCCCCGTCCACTCCCCGGCCGGCAAAAACGTAACAGTGTCTGTTTGGCTGTCCGCCCGCGTGATGAATAGGTAAGACTCCCCGCAATGCCCTTCATTTGAATTATTGATTATACCCCTTTTTACCTACGTACAGTTTCGCAGCTTTTTAATTTTTGTTAAGCTGGTCTGTTAACGAGGTGCAATACTTTCTCTCCAGGGGCAGGGAGTAAATCAGGTTTCCGTTGACCCCGTTGCTCATTTCTTTGCATTTCATTAAGCCGAAAATAGTCTCATATCTTACTAGTTAAAGAAACTGCAATTTTGTTCTGACATCTTCAGGAATCTGAAGAAACAAGAAATATGTTCAGTAGTAGGATGTTGGTATCTGGTTTTATAAATCAAGGCCTTTATGGAACACTCACGGTATTATCAAATACGATTTCAATGTCACAGCTCCTCTCCTTCTTTAAAATCATCTACATCTACATATATACTCTGCAATTCACAAAATTGTGCGTGGCAGAGGGTGCTCAGCACTAAAGTTAATTTCTTTGTTGTGCATTCCAATCCCTAATGGTACGAGGGAAAAAAGAATTCATAAAAGAATCATTGCGGCACCTTATTTCTCTAATCAATCTTGGCAATTATTACGAAAACCAAAACTTGCAGTTTTATGAAATTAGCTGTTACTCAATCTTGGTACATTGTTCACATTCTAGAACAGAAAATGTATTTCTGTTCCAAGCAAAAACTATTTTTCTGTCCGAGTGGTTTTATAAAATCAAAATACTTCTCATAAATTTAATTTAATTGCAATGGAGCATAGGATGTGATTGGAATTTACCTTTTTTACCTTAAATTCTTGGGTTGTATTTCCCCCACCTACTTACTGCTGCCCGTTACAAGTTATAATTCAAAATTCGTCCAGTGGTTTTGATTTTCAGCACTTCTGTTGATAATTTATTCCAATCTGTGACTTCCTTATCTACAAAAGAAAGTTCTTCTGCCCCCTTGTGCCTGAACTCGTCGTGTTCCTCTTTTCCCTATCTTGCACTACTCTTGATTATTTCAACATGAACACTCTCAACACTATCTTTACCCTCCTCCTGTCTTCCAATCACTCCCAGCACAGCTCCTATATCCGAACCAGAAGATGTGTTAGCACGGAAACAGTGACATCTGAATATTGTGGGCCATTACCTCAATTGCAATAGGATCAATTTTTATGAATAATCGTCACGCTAATGTTTTAATTGTCATATTTCCATTGATACTCGTTTCGTCCAAAAGCTCATCGTCATAAGTAAAACTTTTTTGCGAATGAATTCTTGCTTTCATAATGTCGTTATTACTCGGTAGTACCATAAAAATGTTTCGGGGCAACAGTCAAGTTAATTTGTTAAAATATAGCAACAGAAATTTAGCACTGATTCTGCTCTGTCGTAAATCAGGAAAGTAAAAAAAAAATCAGCTTTGATTTTTCCTGGGAAGTTTTTAGTTTTCTTTACTGCATTATTTTCCATGTCCGTTCATCCGGCATCATAAGGTAAGAGGTTCAATCACTTTTTGAATTTGCGATGTTATGCGTAACATTCTTTAATTCCCTGTCAAATACTTGAAATAATGATAGCCAGTGTGATGTTGCTAGGTTTCAAACCACTTTAACCGAGGTCGGTGTATGAACGGTTGCTAACGTTCTGGCCTGCCATTCAGAGTCCCGTTTCTCTGCTTTCAAAAATTGATGCAGGCTTATGCGACTTGTAAAGCGATCCGACTTGCTCATCAGTTCTTTATCTTATGTCTCGTTCGTCTTGCAACTTAACAAAACGTGCTTGTACTATAGGCGTTAAGATATTTTCTGTGCCACTTTTGCTTGTGGTTAGAGTGTTTATTTGCTAGAATGTGTTCTATACCAGCTATGTGATCCACTGTGTATTTCTCACATGCTTTGGTAAAATTACATATCGCACGTTTCAATTTGGCAGTCACATTCGAACTATATCAACCCTGACAATAATCCTATCCCGACTAAACCTGGACCCGTCTCTCTATTTTTTTTCTCTCTCTTTTCTCTTTATTTTTTTTTTTTTTTTTTAAGAACAAGTTACACCCTCAGTAACTATAACATTACGTAGTACACCACTGGAGGTTCCTTGTTGTAAATTAAATTTGTTCCACCCCTAGTAATAGAAGTAAGTGGCAAAATGGCAGTCAATAAGGTGAAGTAGAATTGTGTCCAGTTATCACATCATTGTGTCTCATTAACTAATATCTGTTTGGTCTGGTATTTGATCTACAGTACGTCAGAGATTCAACCAGGCTGTTTTGCTATATTGCACAACAATTTAAATGTAAGTAGTTAAGTAAAGTTTTGAATGAATTTCTACGTGTATTTTGCCGTATTTTTATCATTTTTTGTGTTGCTCATTATTAATCTCTCGTGCGTCCATATTTGGACTACTGTTGACCCGTTTCGTAGGGGACTGATAGACAGTATAGAAAAAGTACAGAGAAGAGCCGCTCGATTCGTGACCGCTTGCTACAGTCATTACGAAAGCTGGGGATACAGACGACGTAGGTTTCGTTTGAACGTACAGGTAAACTTGGGTCGCCCACTTTCATTTACGAGTACGATGAAATACTTCGTCCACCAACCTATTTGGGGCGCAATGACAGGGCTGATAAGGTTAGAGAAATAAGATGCCGCACTGAGCTTATATGAATTCTTTCTATCCTCATAATTACAACGACGTTCTAGCCTGTGGACTCCTTTCGTAGAACTAAAAAATCTAGTATTTTAGTTCGGTGACACGACCAATACTTTTTCAGTAAAATTTCATCGCCCTGTCTTTTTAGCGATAATAGTGTCTTCTTAAACCATGGCAGAAAAAATGTCCTCTTAAATTCTTCAGCGAATGAGCACATATTTGAGTGCGCTGGAGTTCAGATTTGATACCAATCCACAATCTCGCCCGTTATTTCAGTTGCAGGTGGCAACCAGTAAAAATGAGAGCTAATTTGGAAGTTGAAAAATTAAAGCGGTTAAAATAATTGTGGAAGTATTCGAAAAGTTCCCGTTTCAAATACGGTGACACATCAGCATGTTTAAAAGAATTTCTTTTACGATCAACATGTCGCAGTAACAAAAAGACAGACTAGAATTTTATGAATACTTCCCTCTTGATGGAGGAAAGCCTTACCTACGTTTAGTACATCATAAAGTCTCTGACAGGTGTAGATCTGTATGTTTTTTTATATTCCTGCTTCTGACAGCAAACGAGTGAAAGAATATTTTCTACACCTTCTAATGAACTCGGAATAGGCGCTTCTCTGTTAGGTCACGCATTTCATTGGATTGAGCAATAAGATCTTAGCAGGTGTTGTCTAACCCACTCACTAGACACCTTTCTAGTGTGTAGCATTTCTCTGTGTGACAGATGATATTCGTCTCCTGACAGTAACGTGTGATCTGTTAGTCCCTGAGGAAGCCCGTGATGCATAGAGAAAACTTTACATCTCATTATGCTGTAGCGCTTGACACAAATATACTAGACATCGCATTTCAGAAATGTAGTGACCAATTCTATGTATACAATACAATACTTTACGCTTTTGGCAGGCGTCGTATTAATCAAATATTCCACTTACTTTTTCGGGATTCACGCTCATATCATCGACCAAAGCAGCGGGAAACCCGAAAAAGTAAGTGGAATACGATGTAACTTTTTCCAAGAGATCAGATTTACAATTTGCTAACAGTTCTGCCATTTTTCAGTTATGCAATATTTTTTTTTTCTGTGAAGTTGTTTAAGTCATTAATTAACTTAACTACTGGCATTAACCCATTAGAATTCTTTATTCGCAAACTTTATTATTTTCTAAAAATGTGTTTATTTTTCACTAATATTAAAAAAATTTACGCTGCATTTTAGTTAATTATAAATGGACATCTAGAAACGCTGTTTGTAGAATATAAATTCTATTTGTTTCTACCACCGACAACGGTGGCAGACGCTCTAAGAAGTATAAATAACTAGGACTGAGGAGAGTTTTTAGCAACGCTGCCTCTTGTACCTTGTTGTTACATTGCGCTGACACTGCGAGCCAACGTGCAGTAACAATCAGGCTTGGTAATAGAGTTTAAAAACAAACTGATTACAGTTTTAAAAAACTCTTCAGGTATGGTAAGCACTGGAGCATTTTGACTATCGTATTCTCGTGGTTCTTAAATAGCTTATTTGATTGGTTACTGTTTCTTTATAGGCTACATGAAATTTATGTACAGGTCATACACGAACTGACTGCGAGAGAAACAAAGCCTCAGCGACCGATATAACATTACAGAGACTTACACACACTATTCGCTGTTACTGCTGAAATATTTACGCAGTATGTGTCTTGAATTTGCAAGAATTTATAATAGTGTTGGTTACAGCTGTTTACTCCTGTCAGATACATTGATTAAAAAAAAAAAAATGCGTCTGAACAGTGACATCGGATTACTGAATGCACACTAAATATCTGAAAATGATGTTTTCTATAAGCTTCTTGATTTATTTTTTCTTCGAAGTTCCGTGCTGATACTTGATAGAAATATCAATTTCATTGATTATGGATCGAGAGCTGAATCGCTGAACACATAAAAATTTCAGGTTTCCATTAAACAATTACCTTTCGTATATGAAAAAATGGTGACAACACTGTGCGAAATGTATTTTGTCATACACGAACTATTTTGTTCATGGGACATCTGAGATTTTTCTGTAATCAGCGATTCATCTCTTAATTTATTATGCGTAACGTAGACCAAAAACAGTTTTTGGAAAGAAGCTAATATGTCTGCTAGAATAGAAATGAGAGTGATTGCCTAAGTTTTGCAGATTAGATGTTTGCGCTTTATGATTTCCTAGTGGGCCGGCTTCGTACGCTAGGACTATGTGTCATGAGGGAAATTAACACATTTTTCAATTAACTGAAAATATTGTAAAGCGCTGACGCTATCCAACGAGGGGCGTTAAGAGTTCTGACTGGTCAAAAATGAGTAGAAATCTACATTAATATTATAAATGCGAAAGTAACTCTGTCTCTCAACCTGTTTGCTACGTATTCAAACCATACGTAAACTGACATTGATGAAATTTGGCAAGGAAATACTATGTCTTGTTAGGAAGGACATGGGATAGTTTTTTCTGTGTAATTAACATATTTTGTCACGGAATTTTGATAACTAAGTGATCGGTGAGAGAGAGACGGATAGCGTGTGTAAGCTTCTGTAATGTTGTATCGGTCACTCAGGCTTTGTTTCTGAATTTCGTGTACAGACACCGCGACTGTGAATCGACGCACTGCTACAAATAACACAATTGGAGCGCAACATAATAAAAGCTTTGATCATGCCTGGAATGGCAAAAAGTAATGATGTGTTGACTCCTCGAATCCCAATGATTCCGACAGACCTACCACTCCAGTTTAAAAGACTACAGTACCTAATAAAATTAGTCTTTGCGATGACTATGAATAAAGCCAAAGGACAGACACTGAACGAAGCAGGGGTACTTAAAAAAATGACGTGTTTTTCCCATGGGCAGTTATATGTGGTTAGGTCATGGATTTGCAACCCCCAAAGGCTGTATGTCGCACGAAAGGACTGCAAAACCAAAATCGTTCTGTGTAAAAAGGTATTAACATAAGGTGACATATTTTTGATCCATAAACAAAAATTGGCCGGAGGAATTGTGGTAGGTAGCCAACACATTTAACTCCCCGTAATTTGTTGCCATTTTTAAACATGTAACAAATTGGTTTTCTTCATGAGACAAATTCATTGGTATGGTGATGACTTCCGCGTCATATGATCCCAATTGCTTTTTGGGACACATTTTACGTAACGTATAGCAGTCTATATCCAATTCTAGCAATAAAATTCTATGTTCACGCATACGAAGCCGCGGGTAAGAAGTAGTGAAGTGAATGTTTGTGTTCGGGGTACAGTTGCTGCGAGTGGACATCTCCATCAGCATCTCTCGCGCTACGTGCGCCGCATTGAGACGCGCCTCACGGGTCTTTCCTGTGTTCCAGCACGCACTAGTCGCCTCTTCACACGTGCTCCACCGCCCAAATCACACTCAACCACTTTTTTGTCTCTCCCTCTGTTTTTATATGCGGGCGTATGAGTATACAAATACTCAATTAGCAGCAGCGCAGTGTTTAATTTGAATGTCGGCTTTACGAGGAAGATTGATCAGCTGCTAAAAGATCTTGGTGAGTCGGCGCTACAACGGTTAACTCGAGAATGCCAGACACCGAGGAAAACAAGCGTGGGTTGTCTATGCAGAAAACTGTTATTTTAATACAACTGCCGAAAAAAATGATGGTACAGTTTTTTTTCTTCTTTTTAGCAGTTTTCGGGTCAGTTTGGATGACCGCTTCTAAGGTTCAACATAACATCCAACTAGTGTCTTCAGTAAATATCAGAAATTCAGATACCAGTGTCTGTAATGAGACCGTTAGTGTTTTCTTCAAGGTTTAGGCCTTTCAGCCTATTTCGCCCTTCGTTAATCTCTTCAGTTGCATCCAAATGTCTGTCTTACACCAGGCTTTATAATTTCAAGTTATTTTTGGTGTTGTTATTTCTTTCATTCTTTGGTTGCAGTTTTGTTTGTGTTGCTCCATTCTTTCGTTCATTTTGAATACACCCAGTTTGTTAAACATCTCTGTACTTCGCTGGTGGTCGTAGTATAATTATTCAGTCCTATTACGGGAACTATGTTTAAAAAAATCTCTGAAATTATTCCTTTATACTGAGTTACGAAGATATACAGGTTTTCTTTCCGGCAGAGAAGTTGAATTATATTTTTACTTAAGTATGTAACCGAATTCCATAAACCTTTCATTGACAGGTAGCTTCTCAAATGACAATAGCGTCGATAAACTTTTAACTTGACTTCTGTTTCGTAGAAACATTTCGGAAAACCATACATCGGACTTAATCTCATTAAAATTAACAAACGACGTATATTTCGTGTGAGAACTGTTCCCAGTGATCTCGCCCGCTTGCGATTTTCGGGAGCTTGTATTAGACATGATTGAATATTCTGCAACATTAAAAAAGCGCGGACAGTGTTTTGTTGAGAGCTTACAATGAATCGTACAGAACAAGTAAAACTCGTACAAAATTAGTTTACATCTTAATGGAATTAGGAAATATGTACAAGCATTTAACAGCGTATTTACCAAATTAAAAAATTCCAAACAGTCAAAATATCGCTTAGTAAGCATTACAACTTACACAATATTCTTAAATAAAGTATCTTAATTGATATTCCAAGCACTGTACCGCTTTTCATACAACTACAACAATTATTCAATTAATTTACAGCGGTTTAATCCATCAAAACACAACAGATTCAAAAGAACGATATGCAAATTTACAGTCAATCACGTTTCTTCTCTCTTAGATTTAAATTTAGGTAAATAGAAATATAGAATTGAGTTTTAACAGAACCTTGGGGCCGTAACAAGTTCTTCCTTGATTTGGTGATCAAGCTTCTTTTTTTTTTTTTTTTAAATTTAGTAGGCCTAAGTCCCTGGTATGATCTAAGAAATTTAGTTTTAATTGCCTCTGTCTTCTTCATTACCCATGATTCAGACTCATATAACAAATCAGGAGATTGTTTGCAATAACTAGTTTTTTTGTTTTGTTATAAATTGCTACAAGTGGTAATTTTTTTGTGTGTTTGATGGTTCTTCTCCGTGATGTTTTTGACGGAGGAGATAAGACTGTAACATTGAACGCGAAGAAGACATTTGAAGTATTTGCAGGAGAATGTAGTAGGCGAATTGGACACTTCAGGTATTGGTAGAGGAACAGAAATCCACGAATTACCGTGAAATCTTTCCCACTCACTAAAAAGTAGCTTCGTGTGGTCTTGCGACCTGGTGATTCCCCCTGTGGCTGGACCTTCAGTTTAACGTGGATTCTGAACCACGTAATGTCCTGGTGTAGCTGATAAGATCAGGGACAACTCTTAAATAAGTTGGTAGGAGTAGAGAATGGGAGTTGCGAGGCCTTTGTGTGTATGTTCCCGCAGCTGCAGAGTGTGTGAGTATGATATGGGTGTTGGAGGTGACGCTAAGCCGGTAATGACAGTGCTGGAGGGAGGTCCGCGTGTGAATGCGTCCCCACTGCGGGTAATCCGCAAATTACACCCTCCACTCCCACCTCTGCTTCATGCCCAGGAAGGAAATACACCCTTACAAACTGATATTAGCGGCGGCACTGTATGCGATACACCCATATCCCTCCCCACTCATCCTTCGTTTTTTTGGGCAGATGCGTCTCGTACGTGCTAGGTGAGAAACCTGATTCGCTTATTTCTGCGTTCGTCACACTGTCATAATTTCCGAATACTGCAACTTAAAAATTCGTATTTGCGCACTAGTTAAGTCTTATTTTTTAATAAGACATTTTCCCCACTTCAGAGATTTTAGTCCAACGTAACTATTAAAACTCGGAACGCGGAAATTGATTTGATCTTCTCAAAATATTTCTCCAGATATTTAGATCTTGTGTATCTTCCTTTTCTGCACCAAATCTTCTCATTGCTATTTGTACACTTTGATCCGTCCTCTTTTCCTCCTTACTTTAACTTTCCATTCCTGTACTAATTTTGGTATCCTAGTATCTTCCATCCTTCTTACATGACCATATCATTCTGATCTATTTCGTTCTATAACTTCATATATTTCTTCTTTCACTTCCATTAGCCTTATTACTTCGATATTTCTTCCTTTTTCTCTTCTCGACATTCTTGCTGATCTTCTCCAGAAATCCATTCCTTAATATGTTTTTGGTTGATTGTCCAGGTTTCTGATTCATGTAAGACTATATTTTCCAATCATGTAAGACTATGTTTTCTAATAATGACTCAATATAATTCTCTTTGTTCTCTTCATAACATTCTTGCTCCACGGAATTGAATTGACTTAAATCTTAATAACTTATAAACGATTAAACAAATAACATTTAGAAAAAATCACTGGGGTTAAAAGCATTATGTGAAGTTTATTGGGGGCCAGAAGAATAGATTTTCGTTACTTCAGATTCATGGATATCAAATCAAAACCGCTGTCTCTAAGAAGTTCGGATCTTTATTTTTCTTATACGATTTACGGAAAACCCATAAAAACAATACCATTCGCCCTCTGAAACTGCTGAACCGAAAAATCGTCAAAATTCCCAGTGATATGTAGAGGCTGCTGAAGTTTGCAGGAAACCTGTAGCAAGCTTTCATAATTTTTCTGGAAAAAAAATCAAGTGCATCATTCCATGGAGAACTTTTTATAATAAATATGTCGTGAAGATACTTAAAAATTAAGTTAATAACTTTTGCA
The DNA here is from genome assembly GCA_031002005.1 of Vandiemenella viatica. Taxonomy (NCBI): domain Eukaryota; kingdom Metazoa; phylum Arthropoda; class Insecta; order Orthoptera; family Morabidae; genus Vandiemenella; species Vandiemenella viatica. Next base: position 213,553,804 of record JARYHS010012519.1, on the reverse strand, counting down.
AGACCCACAGTCATTTCTTTTTCAGCTGACCTTTTATTTGGTGTTTGATTTGTACCTACCATTTAAATGTATAATTTATAAATAACTTGTTACTTTTTTAAAACAATAATTTTTTTTTAACTGTCTTGTGTTTAATACACAATCTGTGTTCAGAACTCTAGTGCACCCAGTTGTCATAGCTAAGTTTAACGGTATCACTCTTTAAACTTATTATACAAATGGCAAAGATAATCAGAGGTCTCTGTGACTTCAGTTTGACACGAATTGTGCTCCTTTCCGTCTCGGCGTTAGCCTCTCTATGTGATATGACTCTTTGTCAAGTTTACCATTTCTTCAGATTTCAAAATTAGAACAACAATTTAGCGGCCTAAATCTCATGTGTTCTAAGCATATGAGAGCGGCTCTAACTACGATTCGTGGAGGTTTGTTGCTGCAACTAAATAATTCATAAAAAAAGAAGGAAGTTTTCTCTGCTAAATTAATATGTTTGGGGATCATAGCATTATTTCGGTGTGTTGATTAAGGACCGCCTTCAGATCTCGGTCAAGCCAGGAGGTTCTACGGGAATTTAAACTGACCTGCGGTGGTGTAGCTTTACTTTGTTCATTTGAAGCACACTAGCACGCTCCGTGGTTTTGATTCCTCGTCCAGCGACAGCAGAAGCGGAATCTTAAACCCTTCCTGAGGCCACACGAATTGATTTATTTTAATTGCTTAAGCATTCCTATATAGTACTGAGTTCATGTTTATGCCTTTTTGTAGAATGTCGATGAGCAACACGCCACGAGTTTTTCAGAAAAGAGCCCATAACTTTTCCCGCTATATCAAAATCATTTTGGGCGGCTTCCAGGTCTAACGGGAACAAAATGGTTCCTTTCCAACATCCATCTTCTTCTACTATATAGTTTGCTTCTGTGAATTGCACGTTTTTTCCCCTTATTCCATCTGTGCAGCAGTATTTATCGAAGCCTCTTACCTTCCAATTTCAAATTATACATTTTTTTGGCATCCTTTGATCACTCACTCTCTTCATTTGTTCGTACCACTGGAGTTCTAATGTTTCATTTCTATCCTCTCTAACTACTTTGCCCACATACTCGTTTCGCTAGTTTTTCCGCGTCCGGAACGTATCTCTGTTATCATCATTTTGTTGCACCCATTATTCTGGTTGCTCATCATCCATTTGTGACGTGGATTAAGGCTTATCAGCGACGCTGAAGCCTCTTATCTATCCACTCTGCTGCTGTGTTCCCGTTCTATCGTTGATAAACGCGTCTTCCACCGCTTTGACAGCATTGCGTGTGCGTGTGTTCACCTGTTACGTTGTGAGCACTACATCAGTCCACTCGTGGAAAAGCGTCAGTCTCAGTTTGTGAACGAAACGGGTTCCACACAAACTACTACGTGCACAGTATTTTAATTCTGTGCAAATTTCATTTACGTAATAACCGAGTTAAATGGTAACAGAAACGAAATTGATGCGGTCAGTTACAAAACCGTAAATCATCGCAAGGAACGAAGAGCTTAACTTACTGTTGTGTGAACACGCAAAAGATCATATTGAACAAATTAATGAGCAACAATTTTTTACAAATATGGCTCCTTTAGCAACAGACACCTTGTTTTATCGTATGGAAAGTAGCGAGTTAGCCAATGTATCGAAAAAGATAAAAAAATTTCAGCAATAGAATCTACCGCATACTTAGAAGACTACAGTAGAACTCGAAATATCCGAATCAATTGGGACCGGTCCTCATTCGGATAATCAAAAATTCGGATAATCGGATTTTTTCTAAAAAAAATTAAGGGTCCTTTTTAATTAATTATTGTATTTATGTTCAATTTTTTTGGTGCTTTTGCACTTCAGGGATGAAAATTTCCCCATACCAGTCGTTAAACAAAGCTGCAGTCATCCGAACTTTGGGATGGTTTTTATAAAAGAGGGGAAGCCTTTTCGCACTACGTTTCCGTCTTAATTAAAAAAGCGATTCGGATAATCGGAGTTCGGATAATTGGAGTTCTACTGTATTTTTGTTCCTGTTTAGCGTTTTCAGGGTATATTTCATCTTAGGTGTAAACAGTATCCATGTGAACGTAGACTACATTTTTGTTTTTTTTGTTTCCTCATCAATTTTTTTAAAAGTGGTGAGGAGGGGGTTACTAGGTTGTATAACCTAGCCTCTTTACGTGTAGTTCACACGTCTGGTTTTTAATCAAATGTAGTAGAATATTATGTGCTATGTTTTGATTTTCTGGGGCTTAATTTTGGTTTATATCCTACCTCCCTTATTGTTTTACTTCAGTAATAAGTTTTTGATTTGTGTACCGTTGATTGCGTGTCAAGTATCTGGTTTTCTCTTCTTATATTCTTTTTTAGCTACACTGCCATTAGTATTTATCGCCATAATCTTTTTTTTTAACTATTACTATTTTGACTGAGAGGGAGTGAGCCTTCAGCTCGCTGTTGTGTTACCGTAGTGTGATGGTGGGTGGCAGTGGATGCATTTTCTGAGTATAGCTGCTCATTGTGTTGGCAGAGCTTCGTCATGAGCACTTTGAGGCCGGGGGAGGTATTGTGTGGCGCAACAGATGTTGCTAACAGCCCCAGTCTACCCGCGGCACACCTGGGGGAGGCAGACAATGACAGCTACTCTCTTTGTTCATCACGTATCTGTGTTTTTTTTTTTTACTTTCTTTAAAACTGAATGCAATCTGGAAATACTTTTCTATAACTGAATTTGATGTATTCAGGATACTATTCTTCGTACCTTAGTTGAGGTACCGCCAATGTCAGATATTGTACAGAGGTTCAATATTATCGGTCTACATCGTTTCCGTGTATGGTCGCTGCGTTTGGAGGTGATGAGTAGGGTTCGGATCTTTAGTCATATTTTTTTTCTGCCTGCCTTTTTGATCTGTAATGCTGGATTAACCACTGACTGAATGTTTCTGATTGTATTTAAATGTGTTTTATATATCATATAAATGTGCATTCAGGCCATTTTTACTGTATTTGATCATGTTACGATAGTATTTGTGGTCATATTTTGAGAAGAAATCTCGTAATTTTTTAATAGTACCGGGAATTCACTAGATATAGATGAGAAGAAATTAAGATAATTACTCACAGAACCCTACACCTATTATACATTGAAGGAAAAAACAAAACTAACTATCACCGACTTGGTCAGAATTCACCAGTGAAGAATTAAAGCTATTCATTTATATCACTCTCTAGACCTAGATCTTTTAATCTCAACAATATTCCTGTGTCAATCCATGCCAATCAATGTCTCACTGTCGCCAATACTTTTGAAAATAATCCTGAGTCATCGTTAAATCTGCAGTGGATCAGTGAGTACCACCATGCCGAGAACAAAATTATCTGAAAGTACGAGGTTATGGAGTTATGTAAAGGAATTTAGAGAAGATTATTTTAGTACAGGCGAAAAAAATGTGAAATTAAAGTGACTTCAACGAAACCATTTAAAATTTTATTTCCCAATGGTGCAGCGAGTGCACGGAAGCAAATTATGCTGTCTACATGAAAGCGACACTATCAGATAAAATAAATGATGAGTAATTGAGCATGTTACGATGTATTTAAATTTAAACGTTTGGTCATATTTTGCAGTTTTTGGGTCATATTTGCCCGTTTCTAAGGTCATATGTCCTTTTTTAGGTCATAAAGAACGGAACCTTAGTGATAATCCAATTATTGGTTGCATTCCATGGTATTCTCACGGAATACCTTAGGCGCTAATGCTACCACATTCATTAATACGTGTTCTATTCTACGCTCTATTAACGATGAAAAATATGCTCTAATATGTGTAAATGTATTGGAGAAGAGGTGTTGGTTTCATAAAATTACCAGGAATAAAGTTTGCTTCAACACTGAAGAACTGAGATGCGTTTCCCTATGTAAAATGAAACATTGCAGGACAAATTGTAATCGACGTATATATTTTATAATGCTATGTGCGCTCTTGAAAATATAACCTACGAGTCGGCACATGACTTGGGACTATAACGAACTGCATTTACGCATCAAAAATTACAGTGATTCCATAGGAAACCAGTTAGCACCCCTCGCCAACACATTCGAAAAACCTTACCAGTTCCGACCTCAGTTTGAGGGTTAATATATCTTTTCTGCAGGTTTACCAGCCCTTCGCACAATACCCAACCTGTAGGACCAGGGACCTTTCCTTCGAGCCGCGTCCATCATTGTCGCCAATACTTTTGAAAATAATCCCCAATCAATGTTAAGTCTACAGTGTATCAGGGAGTACCGCCCGCCATGGCGAAAATAAATTTTTCTGAAAGTCACGTAGTTACGCAAAGTAGTTTGGAGAGGATTATTTTAGTTCAGAGGAAAGAATTCGTTTCTGTAGATTATTTGAAATTAAAGTGACTTCAACAAAGCGATTTGAAATTTAATTTCCCAATGGCGCAGCGAGTTCACGGAAGCAAATTATGCTGTCTACATAAAAACGACGCCACTACATACAATGAATGATACACAACTGAACAATAGCAAATTTCAACGTTTGATCATATTGTGTTATTTTTAGTTCATATCTACCCGTTTTTATAGTTTTATTTGCATTCATATTTCTATATTTTTTTTTTGTCATAAAGATCCGAACCCTAGTAATCACAATGTTTACGTAACTTAAAACTCGCAATTTAATTGGAAATTTTTACCTGTTGTCATCATCATCATCCTCAACAGTTTACAGCCACTGACCGAGGCTTCATGCACAAGCCTCTCCATTTCCTTCTTTCATCCCACCACCTCTCTGTCACCACCTTGTTCCAGTCCTCTCCTCTCTTCCGTACACCCTCCTCCACTCCTTTCAGCCATCCATCTCTTGGTCTTCCTCTGGATCGTTTACCATGCATCTTAATTTCGTGGATTTTTCTTGGGATTCTCTGAGCCTCCATTCTCTTCACATGTCCATACCATCTCAGTCTGATCCCCTCTGCCCTTTCCTGTAGGGGGGTTCCTTTTTTATGTGCATCTTATCACTTCATTCCTTATCCTGTCCATTTTAGTAACTCCCATTCTACCTCTTACAAACTTCATTTCGCTTGCTTGTACCCTGCTGATGTCCCGCTTCTTCATTTTATGTGTTGTGGAGATCCAGATTACTAAAACACGAGGGCATTGTTCCTGAATGATGTCAGTTGCGTCTGAAATTGGGTATAATTACTCCGATTTCTGGAAACGAGGCCCAGTCGCTTCGGCCGATATTGGTCGCCATGTTTTGTGGCTGTACTTGCGTTGCAAATTACCGCTGTTGTGCTCCTTTGCGCTGTGGTCCCAACACGATGCGTGTGCGCACGTTAGTTTTTATTTTCGCGTCCCCCCCCTCCCCCCTCCCAGCATCGACCAGGCGCCCCTGTACCAGCGGCACGGAACGGGGATTAAACGCATGGGAAGCGTCGCCGGAATTTATGGCTGCGTTGTTTCTGCCGTATTGATCGCATCTCGATGGCGGTGCCCGTGCTACGTGGGTGCTCGCGCCGCATCCCGCCAAAGATACTCAAAACCAGGGGTGGCCAAACAACATGCGGTCCGCCTTGAACATCATTCCAGCCCGCGAGATTCATCACACTTTCACAAAAAATATTTATTTTATAATGGCCAAAGTAGTGAAAACCAATGTATATATATAAAAACACATTACTTGTTTGTCCAAATTATGAGAAAAAATTATTCTTGCGAATATATGACAGATAATGCCTGTTTTGGCAAATGGTAGAATGAAAAGCTGCCTTCAGTTACCAGAATACAAATTTTATTGTATTACGCAATGCATTTCGGACCTTGTGGATCCATCTTCAGGCTTCTCTGGTATTTACATTGGTTTTAAATTTTCCTTAAGCGAGATTCGTGCCTAGTAAAGTTTTTTCCTGTGCAGAATTGACGAGATGCTGAATAACCAGTTTCATATACATATTTATTGCGGAGCACTGTGCTAGACACGATGTCGTTTAAGGTGCACATGTTTATATAAACAGAACAATAGAGAAGTAAACATGTATATGAAACTGATTATTCAGCATCTCGTCAATTCTGCACAGTAACAAACTTTACTAGACTCGAATCTCGCTTAAGGAAAATTTAAAACCAATGTAAATACCATAGAAACCTGAAGATGGATCCACAGGGTCCGAAATCCCTTGTGTAACACAATAAAATTTGTATTTTGGTGACCGAAGGCTGTTTTTCATTCTTTTGTCTGATCTATACAGTCACGTCAGTACTGTGAATTATGGATAATATTAACTTAAAATGCCTGTTTTACTTATGAGTTTTACGAGTTCGCAGGATAATTAAATTATACCCTGCCAACTTATGATGTTTTTATGTTTCGCTCTTAAGTGGCTTAGCCTAAATCTAATATGGGGTTTAGTAATTTTATATGCGGTCCGCGGAGTTATGATGCAAGATCATTTGGTTTGGCCACCTCTGCTCAAAACACTCGCATCTCGCACGCCCTCCCGCTCTCATTTACAGAAGTATGCTATTTAATTGCAGTGGAGCATTTGCCCTCGTACCAATTTTCCTATATCTACTTTTTAATATTCGATTCTTTGAGCGCGATTTTTGTACTTTACGAAATTTTACTTTCAACTCTTTGAGTGTTTTTGGTAAATTGTTGATGACTTCCAGTGGTAATTTACACCTGAGCCGCTTATCGACGAAAGAAAATCTTCGCACTCCCTTATGCATGAAATCAAGTGCCAGCTTGTGGTCATGCTCAAGTTTTACTTTCCATGTTCTACTCCTAATTCTGCTATCAATGTCCATCCAAAGCTCATCACTGATATACGCCACATACATTCCCATCACTCTTCACCCGCCCCTTGTCTTTAATTGACTCCCAATCCAGCTGCTTTATCATATCAGTCACTGATTGTGCTGTGCCGTAATTTCCACAAACAAATCCAGCTGACTAAAATCCTCTCTGGTAACTAGCCGAGTGAGTCCATCACAGCAGTCACTTGACAATGGTGGCAGTGTGACCGCCGAAACGTCGTACTCTTGGCTGGTTACCCCAGAGGATTTTATTCAGATTCTACGCCCAGGAAATCTCCAGACTTACAAATCTAGGTGCTCTCCTTTGCACGCCCTGCAACTCCCGTATTCGATAGACAAAACATGGGTTCCATATTACACCACCACATTCCAGCAATGGTCTGAGCGACGTTTTTAAACCCAATTCGTTCAATCTTCTGGTGCATATATTATTATTATTATTAATTTAATATCGATGGAGCTAACACTCCCATGTCAATTCCCCCAGTCATCCATTTACCCCTTTCCTACTACCTGGAATTCTTGCAGGATTAATGACGAGATGTCAAAGTAGAAAAATTACAGTTGGCAAAAGTATTGAGAGGCATTTGGAATCGTCTTTTTAAATGTTATCCAACACCATGAAACAGCTTTTTTTCCCCTACCTTTAAAATGTTTTCTCTCTCTCTCTCTCTCCTTTTATATGACGATTTAAATCTTACCTCTGCTAGGTGTTATCGAGTCTTGTTTGGCATGTTTTGCAACATGTGACAACCACCACGAGAAAGTCTTATGTATTACGGATTTTTCATAAGAAACAATACAGGTATGCCCGAATAAACTTTTCATGACACCTTCGTAACTTATTCCAATCCCTGAACCCCTTACCTACGAAAGAAAATCGTTACCGAAAATAGTTATCGATTATTTGTTGTAATCTTAATACCTAAGTAACAAAGTCACTCACTTCTTTTAATGGTTCCGTAAGACAGACATTAAAAGTAGTTCGATTTCTTTCTCGTAAGCGACGTGTATACGGTGGTAATTTAGACGACCATCCTGTTCAAACTGCCAGTACCCGTCACGTGCATAAGAGACTGAAAGAAAAATGCAAGCGGAACAAAAATAACAGACCGGAGAAATTGTGTTGCGCAGCATCTTGACCTATCACGACTGATGTCTACGCTATTAACTTGTCCATTCACACCGTCAAGATATGAATGTTGGAACCGAATAAGTCATTTGCTCAGTAGTTATCCTTTAAACAAACCTTCTGCTTTCGAGATTCTTTAATTATTACCATTATTCTTTCTCCATTTTGAAACTGAAATATTGCTTAAATTGTTGATGTTGTGATTGACTCCTGTGAAATGTGGTACTGAAAACACGTGCACTGGGATGAAATTTCGCCGTAGTCCCAGAAATTACTGTGCAAATTTTAGGTGTCATAAAAATGTGTTATTGGTTCGCATACTGGAAATCGTATGTGGTTAACTGTTTAGAAAGATTCAGTTCGAACGGTAGCTTTTAATTTTATTTCCAACATTCTTATCGCAAACATGTGTAGGATTTTTCCTGTTTTGCTTCTTTTTTCCCCCTGTCATCAGTCTTTTGATTGGTTTGATGCAACACTCCTTCACTTCAATATACCTATTGCAACCAGTTCCGTCAATTGTGTGCTTCATATATTCTAATTATTGACCGCCTCTAGTGTCTCTCAAATAATAAATTAATTAAATCCTTAGGTCTTAAAATGTGAGGCTCTTCCACAAACTTATTTCATCACACATCGTTTCCAAAACATTTTCGCTTCGTACTTTATCTGTTCACTCGATTTTCAGCATCCTTTTATATCGCCACTTTTGAAACGCTCCAATTTTCCTTCTCTTATTCTTGTAAGTCCTATAAATCCATGCATCGCTACCATAAAGTACTGTGCTCTATTTATAAAGTTTTAAAAAAGATTTTTTCTGGGTCGTATATCAATATTAAAATCTAAAAGATTTGTCTTTTCAGGAATGCTGTTCTCGCCAGTTCCTTTTTGCTTTTAACATCATTCTTGCTTCTTCTGTTGTAATTTTAATAGTTAAGTAACAGAATTCACTTGCTTCCTCTGTTGCATCTGTTCCTATTTAATTTACTGTTACTTCACAATCTCTGATTCGTTTAATAACTTTTGTGTTACTTTGGTTTGTATTTAGTCCAAATTCTTCTATCAGTGTTTCGTTGATGGCACTCAGTAATTTCTCCATATCCTGTCACTTGTTTGTCAACAGACAACGCCATCGGCAGATACTGATTGTTTCTACTTGAACACTTACGCTACAATCGAGTTTTTAGTGCCTGTGTTAAAGTACTTTGCCTATCATAATCAGAAAATGTCATCCGTGATTTGTGATTGCTTTCTCTCTTTACTATCAGTTATCCTTGTTTTATTGTTAGAGTTGCAAGTCGGGTGTAAATTCGGAATTTATTTCTGTGTAAGATTCAAGAAGAAATAGCTTACTGATATTTAACTCTGGGTTCACACAAGGAAAGATGCTTAAAACATTTCTAGATTTGCTTCATAATTAAGCTTCTGCAAATGATGGGCACATTATTATCGGTTCACTTCTTCAACTCAATACATGTTTTTGAAAATAAACAAAGTCCTTTTACCATGATACAAATGTCAGTATTGTCGAGTTCGTTGTGGAAGATGCAGTTGGTAGTGCTACTCATTCTGCTTTCGAATGAAGTAGAGACTCGAATGATTTATTTGTGGGTTGTGCTTAGTGGCAGTAAAGATAGTAGGAGAGGTGTGCCAAGCGAGCGGGTACTTCTCTTGAGATATCTGTGAAATAGCCTCTAAGAGCGGCATTAATCAGGCAGGGCGAGTTATGTCGTACTGACACCAGCATCTTAAGAGATTAGGAGAGCAACAAGCGCACGTATCGCTTCTCCTCTCTGTGGTGAGGCGGCTTTCTTGTTTATTTGCGCCATCTGTCAGCCTGGTGATAAACCAAAATTCTTTTCTCAAGCCGTTGGACCGTAATTCCGCAAGTTTTCAGAACGTTTCGTGGGAGCAGGCTTTCTTTGTAAGACAGAAATAACCTCGTGTTTTTAATTCTGTATAATTACTAACTGTTACCAGCGCATTCTTAAGCGTGGAGTTAGAATTTTATTGCTAGAATTTGATATAGAAAGCTGTAACTTACGTAAAAGGTATCCCAGAAATTATGGAGTCAGAATAACACGACGGAGAAGCCATTACCACTGAACTTGTCCCATAAAGAAACCAATTTATAACATGTTTAAAAATATCAATAAACAAACGGGCGAGGTTAACTACCTACCTCAGTTCCTCTGGTAGATTTTTGTTTATGGTTTAAAATTATGTCCTTTTCTGGTGATGTCTTTGCAAATACGTTTTATACACAAGGTTTTTGGTTTTGCTGTACTTTGTTTAGGTCGTACACAAACTGACTGCGAGAAAAACAAAGCCTGAGTGACCGATATAACATAACACACGCTACCCGCCTGTCTGTCACCATTCGATTAGTTTTCAAAATTTCATGACAAAATATGTAATTTATCACGAAAATGGTCACGTGTTCTTCCTAATGATACGTAGTATTTCCTTGACAAATTTAATCAAGACCGGTTTCGCCCTTTAGTCGTGAACACGTAACAAATGTAACAGAGGTTTATAATATCAATGTAGATCATGTGCGATGGAGTTCTATTTGCCTTTTTCTGTCTCGACTTCTAGTAAAAAATGTACTTTGGAAATAGGTCACTTAACGTAGAGGCTTATGTTATTGTTCGTTGCATTGGTAATTGTGTTATAAGATACTGGTTGCTGGCATAGTAATGGTGAGAACATATTCGATCGTATACGCTGTCCAACACATACATATACAGGTATGTACAATACGAACAGCTTTTGCATTATTAGTGGTTTTGCTTGTGATTTTACCGCCAAGTACAACTAAAATATAGTATCTTTTGTCAGACGGATTCGAATATAGGAACTGACGCACAATTGATCAGAAACACTGGCAGAATTAAAAATTACAAGTGAAAAAGAAGATCGATGGAGAAATTGCACTCAAAGAATTGAAGGTAAAAAAAAAAGGTATAATATGATAGCAGGTAAATTGCCACCAAGGGATATTGTACATCGAAATCAAATTAAATTAAACATGTGTTTCGCTTCATTCAATGATACTAGGCTTTTTTTTATTTGCTTAGTACAACCCAGCCTGTAAGTGTTCTATATTACGTTTCTGTTCTACCATTTTTCTATGGTTCATCCATGCACTGTATATTTTTAGTATACAAACCACGTGTTTATCATGTCAAACTGCACTACAATTTTACCGATTTGCTATCTTTAATTTCCCAATGGTGCAGCAAGTGCACGGCAGCAAATTGTAGTGTCTACATGAAAGTGACGTTACTAAATAAAAAAATCTATATATATATAAAGATGAATGTATGTATGTTTGTTTGTTCTTCATACAAATCCACAGTTTTCATCCGATCTCGATTAAACTTTGCACACTTATCCTTTGAAACAAGGAGAAAGATCCTGTCTACAGTTGGTTGAAAAATTATCTGTATAAATAATACATGTTGTCTCATAATTTCGAAATATTACTGAACGGCGATAGACAGACGCGTTGGATATGGACGTCTCCGTACTGTTTTTCCGTGTAGCGGTCAGGCAGCTCAGTGGATAAAGCGCTTGCTTATTAATGTTTGGGTCGTGGTCTCCGGTTCAAATCTCCGTGGATGCTAAAATTTTTAAAAATTGTTTTTGATCGTAAGAGTCACGCCCGGGCCGTAGCTTAATCGGATTAAATGTTAAACTGCAGATATCACAAAGTTAGGGGTGCAATGCGAGGAAAATCGTAGGTAGGCTTGCAGTGCTGTAGGTGTACACTTGTTTACGTTATCTTGATCCCTCAGGGGTGATTCGCAGTCAGTGTGTGATCTGCAGTAATAATACTGTAAATGCGGAAGTAAGTCTCTATTTTTTGTTAAGTTTTTACAACTAAATGCGTATACCGATATTGACGGAATTTGACAAGAAAATCTGTAGGGAGTGCACAGGAAATTTGTTTTCGGTATGAGTAACAGTTGTAGTCACAAAATTTTTAGAACTTATCGAATGGTGATAGAGAGACGGATGTGTGTGTCAGTCTGTAATGTTACGTCGGTTGCTCAAGCTGTGCTTCTCGCGCATTATGTTAGTGTATAATTTGTTAGTAAATTTCGTTTAGGTAAAAAAACGTATTATTTAGTATAGATGTCGATTTTCTCTGTCCTATTACTTTGTGTCTGCTTAAAAGTTTCTGGCACCAGTTTATTTTGCCTTCTTTTTTGACATGCCTTGCGGGCGTAAACTGGCCTAAGTTGTAGCTCTAGCAGAGCACAAGCAGCTAAAGTTATTAGAACCGAAGAATCGGATGCTCATGCTGAAGAAAGAAGAAAAGACCAAGCTGAAATAAAACTGCCCTTTGTTAACACCCCCCCCCCCCTACCCTCCCCACATCCCTTCACCTTCGTTTGTTTTTAAGTATGTTGGAAATTGATTCTCTTCAAGAGACAGGTTCGATAGTAGAATGATATAGTGATGGCTCTCCGATCATATTATGACGACTCGGTGTTGTTTGGGACCAATCCTTCGCTAACAACAACTTTATATATTCAATTCTGGCAAAGAAATTCTTAATCCATGTGTACGAAATCGCTGGTATCAGCTAGTCATATATAATTTGGTATGTTTTGATGTATAGTAAATTTAGATGTTTCGTCATATTTTATCATTTTTAGCTCACATTTACCCATTTTTAAAGTGAAATTTGCCTGCATATTTCTCTATTTTTTTGGTTATAAAGATCCGAACCCTAGTTATTATTATTACGGCTACTTGTTACACAAATCGGACTGCGTCAGTTCTGAAAACTGGACTGTGGAGTCACCTTACTGTCAATCCACCACATCGTCTCCGACTTTATTGGAATTTACAAAGCACAAGAATGGACATACACATTACACGATGCATCAATCACAGCGACTGAGTGGATCAAAGTAGTAGAGCTAGAGATATAATATTATACGAACTTGTGATGTGCACATTTGTACACAACTCTTGTATACCTTGTAAAAATGTTTTACATTCATCGTACGATAGATAAATTGCGATATTTGTGGGGTTTCGCGCGCAAATAAAACTGGGAAACAAAATAAAGCTGGCTGGCTGGCTGGCTATTTGTACGTCAGTCACACAGCCCTCTAGGGCTGAAACAGAGAAGTCGGAGACTTCATACTAACACTTGTTATGCGTTTCGTCGACCCAAAACCGAACATGGTATTTAAAATTTTGAAAGATTCTATACTGTGTGGTTTTTTATAGGAATAAAGGAGAAATAGGGTTGAAGAAAATATATTTTTTGTGTGCCAACGTGTCGGATATGTATGTTTAAAGCTTAGGTAGAAAACCAAGGTATTTTCACTTGAAAATAAATACGTGAATGGACATCAAATTTAATGATGTTAGGCCATTTTCTACCCGTGTCTATCTCAAAAACAGCTTTGCTTAGGAACTAGAAATTTATCAGCAATATCCATTATATCTTGTAGTCAAAGGAAATAATAATAAAAATTCTTTCATCTAATATAGTTCATAAGATTCGAGCAATATAAGAACAAAAGTTTTATTTTGAAATGATGTTTTGGCTTATTAATACTATTTTTGTTGAAAAACTAAATTCTTAGGCCGTAAAAAAATACAGATTGGACGCAAAAGTCTGGCAATTACTTTCGAGTTTTTTTGTAACAGTGACACAGAATATAGCGGAAACATCTGCAGCGAATGTAAAATCCTTGCTGGCCTGTCGAAAATAACTGTTTCGACGAAGTATTGTGGTACTTCATTTCCTAGCAGTTGATTAAATAACAGGCTTAATCTTGGGAAACAATAGTGTGTTTTCAAAATGAATCGAGCTTTTGTGGTTAAAATGGCACTAAAGTGCATGTGTGAAACATATATAGTTAGAAAAACAAAACACTGAGGTGGAGCTGTCCCCTACTTCAGTGTAAATAGGAAATAAAAAACTGGCACGCAGCATGATTGAATAAAACTCTGTCAATTACAAAATGTGTTGTACCGTACCATACATTAAACATTTCAATCATTATATTGTTTTTGTTGATTTTTAAAGTGACATCTCCTCGGTATCTTCCGATGTACAGTGTTGCCCGGCTAATTGTTCTTGTCAGCCAATACGCTTTACGCCAGGAAACACTTTTCTGCCTTTTCTTCTTGATCGATGCCTTATTATTTGGATTCGCTTGTTCTGGCCTCGCTTTTTCTCAGACATTTTCATAAAAACTTACAAAACTTGAATTAATTCGAGATATTTTTCAGTTTTTTTAATAGAAATTTCAACAACCTTACTTTTTTTAACATTGATCGAATACATTTTATGACAAACAATTCGGTACACGTAGGAATTATAGTTAGACTAAGGACGAGATGGGAAACCGGAACAGGCCTAATCTTTTTTTTTTTTTAACTGCTTAACGTCTCTTAACAGCGAGGTCTTTAGAGACGGAAAAGGATGGGGGGCCAGGAATTGGAAGGAATTTGGCCATGGTCTTTTGAAGGAAGCATCCCGGCTTTTGCCTGGAGTGATTTGGGAAACCATGGAAAACCCAAATCTGGATGCCCGGACGGGAATTCGAACCGCCGTCCTCCCGAATGCGAGGTCAGAACGGTAACCATTACACCACCACGTTCAGTAACAGGCCTAATCCTTGTACGGGAGGAGGAAGAAGTTGTTGTCGCCTGTGTGCTGTGACGTGCGCCGTCACCTGGACCAGGCGGGCGGGCGGGCGAGCGGATCTGGCGCCGTTGTCGCCTCTAATGGAGGTAAAAATAGCGCCGGCCGGAGACGATCCGTTTAGCCAGCGGCATACCGGAACAAAAACGAGTTCCGCCCTGCCAGCCTGCCTGGGAGTGGGATCCGCACCGTCGCAAAGTGTTTCATAAATTACACTACTCCCGCCGGTACAGTCCGCACCCGAACCAACTAGACCACAGCTCCACACGCGGTCACCACTCTGGGAGCGCCCATAAGCTATGTGCTTCCATTGAACCCGCTCCCCCCCCCCCCCACACGTCCCCTCATGTAGCCTGACGTGCCTTGTGCCTCGACATTCCCCCTCCCCCCGTGTAATTCCAGAAGACATTTTGTACTGATATTTGCGTTATGTACTTTGTATAACTGTAAATATTCTACCGAGAGTGGTGTGTGAGCGGTAACGTTTTGGCCTTGCATTCGGAGGATGAGCAATGAGGAGATGAGAATGTTTTAGTAACACCTGACTGCACCTGAGAAAGAGTTTTTCCAAATAATTTATCTATCATTTGCAAGAGTGGTTGGAGTCAACATTTCATTCAGACACTTTTATTTATTTATTTATTTTTTGCTTATGATTTTACGCCTCGTTTGAGGCGAGAAAGGACTGGGAACAAGGGACGGGAAGGAATTTGGCCATGGCCGTTTTGAAGGAAGCATTCCGGCATTCGCCTGGAGTGATTTGGGGAAACCGTTGAAAACCCCATTTCGGATGGTCAGACCGGGATTCGAACCCGTGTCTTCCCGAATACGAGGATAGAGCGTTACCGCTCACCCACCACGTTACACAAACCAACTGCGAGAGAAACGAAGCCTGAGTGACCGATACAACATTTCAGAGACTAACACACGCTGTCCGTCTGTCACCATTCGGTTTCCCCAAATCACTCCAGGCGAATGCCGGAATGCTTCCTTCCCGTCCCTTGTTCCCAGCCCTCGAAACTTTTTGAGACCTTTTTTTTAGCTCTGCTCTCCAAAAAAATTCCAAAACCTCACGTGAAATTTCCGTTGACCCCCCTCCCCTTGGTGAGATTTCGCCGAACCCCCCACCTTATTTATGGACGCCCCTTACCGGATATTACCCGGCATATTAGCTTTCGCATGGCGGTGTTCCGTGGAACTCTCCATACTTTGTGAACCACCACCCTTTACCAGAACGCCAGGCAATTACCCAAACTAATAGAAATAATTTAAAACGAAATCTAAAAATTTTACAATATTGCATTGAACAAAGTAAACAGTTTATATTAATCGAAAACATGCTCAAATACGGTCGCCAGTAGAACATTGCAAATTAATGTCCGTTAAGTAAAATGACAACATCTCTAAATCCATTTAGCGCACTTAAAAAGTCTACCACGCTCAATTAAAATAGTTTCGCCTATTATACAGAACAAAATACCACACATTTACGAACCAGTCTCACGTAGTTACTATAAATAAACTATTTCCTGTATTTTACACAAACTTAATTGTTTAAACGAAAGATAATCAGACGAAAATATCCTTATAGTAATATCACATTATGTTTCATCAAAATTTGACAGTCCTACGATAAACAAATACTTAAAATCTGCCAAAAACAGCATACATCGGCGGAAGCGATCAAGAATTTTTTTTAAAAAAATTTCATAGGGTACATTAAACAAAAAATAATGAGGGCCTACTCCGATATTTTACACATAGATAAGGTATGATATGAAGTTATGATGAAAATTAGAAATTTGACTTTGTAACACTTCTGGAGTCGGAAAAGATGAAAAGGTCAATTTTTTTTATTAATATGGAAAAAAACCGTTAATTTTTTTGTAATAATTAAACATGTTAATCCTCAACGTTTGTATGTTGGGAAAACAGTGAAAATTTTGAATCTGTTTAAACGGAAATTTTTTTGGAATCGATCTCAAGTTTCTGCAAACACTACTTTCATGTCACAAAACTGGCGTGGTCTGTCAGAAACAACATTAGGGGAAGCGATCGAAACTTCACGTCTTTTCTATTATTATTATTTTGTACCACTTGTTAAACAGTTTTTCACAGATTCCTTTTATGTCTTACACGTATTTCTAGTATCGCCTGCTTTTGCGGGCGGCGAAAGTTAGAAGTTTGACCATAAATTTGCACAGGCGGGCGGAGAGGTTAATTTACTCGTATTTTAGGGCATGGGAAAAAATCGTCAAGTAGATTGAGTTCTAATTCTGCATAGTGTTTAAAAAAAATTATTCCGTAACTGAATGAATCTGAAAAGGTAAAAAAAAAAAATTGCTTTTGGATATATTTTCAAATTACCTTTTTTTTTGGTCGGCTATACACCTTTTTTAACTAGTTGTCAGTTTGTTTTGTTCAAATTTGATTTTGTTGTTGTGGTTGCTTGAAGAATTCTCTTAAGGTAGCCAAACGTTTTTATTTTATTCTGTGTTTGTTTGTTTTCTTGTGGATTTGCTGCGACTTTAAAAGCCTGGTGATGACCTCCTGACCGACACGACTCAGTGACGTAGTAATCGACCGAGTGCTCGCTGGTGGTGTTGGTTCATTGAGTTGCCGTAAGTGGTTGATAGTCCTCTCCTGCTCGTGCGGCCGACAATAGACTGTTGTGTAGCCAACGACCCTCGACGGGCCAGCGGCACTTAAGACGGCTTCTCCAGTGACACCCTCACCACTACAATACGCTTCTGTAAAGTTGTCAGCATTGTCGACAAGACGTCTCCTTTCAGTGTGAAGTGCTTAACTGTGTAACAGACGCTCGTGGTTCCTCGGTTCCCCGACCGGCTGTTAGTGTTTTTATTTCCCCTACAGTATCCTCCTATAACGACCGCAACGCAATTTTATGTGGCTGAGGTTGTTACTAAGACAGTCGGTAATTTCTTCCGCAACTGGTTTCGAATGCTGTTACGGAGCGTGGTGGGTGAAGAGTTGACGTTCTGGCCTCGCATTCGGGAGGACGTGGGTTCGAATCCCCGTCCGGGCATCCAGATTTGGGATTTCCATCGTTTCTCCAAATCACTCCAGGCGAATGCTGGGATGCTTCCTTCTAAAAGGCCATGGTGGAATTCCTTCCCGTTCCTTGCCCCTATCCCATCCCACCTCTGATGACCTCGCTATCGACGAGGCGTAAAGCCCAAGCAAAAAAAAAAAAAAAATGCTGTGCTGCAGTTTTTGTCTTCCCCACTTACGACAATGCATTGAATACGTATTATGATACAATTAAAAACAACCTGTTCCTGTATAGCTAATTGCCAGCAAATAAAGCCAGTGCAACTGTTTTTATTTCTTTCAACTCTCACCACTTTTTAATTTGCACTAAGTTTGCATACTTATTAAATAATATTTCATGTAATCCTAATAATTTAACATTTTCTAGTTGTTTTTCTCCGTGAACATTTTCAGATGAGAGGTATTAATAAAATAAAAAAAAGTCGCATTGTTTATTGAAAGTTAATAACTAAGCTCCTGCAAAAAAAAAAAAAAAAAAAAAACTGCCTGCAACAACATTGCAGTTTTATATAAAGGTTTGTAGGGCCACTTTTCGTTAAATCCGGCACAGTACGTCATTGACCAGGAAAGGTTTGTGTTATAAACTGATTTGTTCAGATCAATGTGAAATTCCGTGTTTGTTAATCAAAAGAAGTTTGCGGAAGAGTCTTATAGAAAGAAGAGAAAGGATGGTAGGTCATATTTTGAGACTTGCAGGATTGGTTAACTTGTTAGTGGAGGGAACAGTCGAAGGTAAGAACTGTAGAGGAAGACAGAGATTAGAATATATGAAGCAGATAATAGAGGACGTATGTTGAGATTAAAAAGTTAGCACAGGATGGAGGATAGCATCAAACCAGTCGAGAAACTGATGACAACAAATTAAAAAAAAATAATTGGGATATGTTAAAAGTCTGTTTGTAGTCCTTCTTAGGATTTTAAACATGTAATATTACTGATACGTAAACTTTTTCTGTATACCCTACACACTCAGCATATACCGGAAAATCTTAGCCTTCCACTCGTCTGTCGTATGAATTGCAATGATGAATCTGTAAGAATACAAGCGACATATCCACTGCGGTATGAAGGGTCCCTTCTCAGAATATCAGCCTATTGTCTCACGGAGAAGTCAATTTATTTTGTATCTGTTTCACATCTGATGAGTTTTGCACTTGCAATTTGACAGTTGTTAAGTGTTCGGTAAGCCCGATTCATTCTTTGACATGTCTGCAAATCCTACCTGTTGAATATTCACAAACCTTCGGGTATAGTTTTCCTTTAATTTTTTCGCTGTTTCAATTTTTAATGTTTTAATTATTTGATCTTTCTTGTAGCACAGCAGCTGGTAGGCGAGTTTGCTGTTGCATTGGTATTCTTTGAATTCTAAGTATGGTGCCATGACTGAGGCGATTGATGTCGAAAAAGACTCTTGCGGAGGAGTAAATTAAAATTATGGGGAATCATTACCTGTCTCGTGACCGTTATATTCATCATCTGACAAAAAATCGTTTACAAGTCTCAAAAACATATTGCCGACAGTATTATGATCGATACCAAGTTGTTAGATCACTGGTCAGGAATGGAACCCTCTCAAGTTGAAACTCAGGTCTATCAAAGCAGAAACTTCAAGGTTTGGAATATTGTCAGGAATTTTGGAATAACCTCAACAGAATCCGTATTGAAGAGGATATATGTGCCGTTAGTTTATATAAGCGGGAAACCTGCCAATAACATTTTGTGACGACGGCTCTACAACCCAAACTGTGTAGTCTCAGAGCATATCCAGATGTGACTAGAATTTATAAATAGTTAAACATGTGTTAGCGTTATGTTTGATACCGTTTCATATGCTAAATAAATAGATAAAACTTTCCTAGTTCGGGGGGACCTACTTGTAGCTCAGCAGTAAAGGTGATTGCTTTCAAAAGTTCAGTGCTTCGGTCCCGGGTTCAAATTTCGGAGGGAGCAGGAATTTTTGAGTTGTGTTTGATGATACGACCACGCCAGGTCGTTCAGTGGTTCGTATTCCACATTAAACTGTAGGTCCCAGAGGAATTGAACTGACCGTCCTACCTCTGACACAGTGGTTCAGTATGCCTCCTGGAAGTTCCAACCAACCTCCGATTTGTGGACTAAATTAGTTTTTTTATGATAAATGTACTAACTTTATACAAGATATTCAAAAGGTGTGTACAAATGTGCACATCTCAGGCTCGCAGTGTCTTATATCTCTAGATCCAGTGCTTTGGAACTCGATGACAGTGGTTTTTGGAGTGGCTTTGCCACTAGCTGCATTAAGTAGGCCTTACGCAGCTGCCCATATTAGGGACCTAGAGTTTTTGATGGTTGGTCTAGAACAGGGGTGGCCAACCCAAATGATCTTGCGGGCCACTTGGGGAATGCATCATAACTCCGCAGGCCGCATATAAAATTATATATTCGTAAGAATATTTTAAAATCAAAGTTAATTTTTTCTCATAATTTCGACAGTTAATTTTTGTATATGTGGATGCACAAATAATGTATTTTTTTTTAAAAAAAAAAACATCGGTTTTCACTACTTTGGGCATTATAAAATGATATATTTTGTAAAAGTGTGATGAATCTCGCGGGTCAGAGAAATGTTCAAGAAGGGTTGCAGGTTGGCGACCCCTGGTCTAGAATGAGAGATGTATGATTATCGTCATCCTGGAGTGTTTCTAGCCTCTAACTGGGACTGTTGGGCCCACAGACCTAGAGTGTACCGAGCGTGGTGGGTGAGCGGGAGGACGCGGGTTCGAATCCCCAACCGGCCATCCAGATTTGGATTTTCCATGGTTTCCACAAATCACTCCAGGAGATTGCCGGAATGATTGCTTCGAAAAACCATGGCCGAATTCCTTCCCTTTCTCCCAGTCCTACCATGCCTCTAATGGCCTCGACATTGACGAGAGGAAAAGTAAATAGCTCTACAATTCTCTTCTGCCTTCATAAATCCTCCTTTAACGGCATACTTTAGTTCGCTCTTCCGTTTAGCTCATTCTTTTCTATTCCCTTAGTTCATCCCGTGGTCTTTCTCGAAAAGTCTTCACTTTCCCTCTGAAATAAAATACTGTAAGTAGAGCGTAATATGTATATCATTTAATAACATTGTTATTTACATAAACATACTCTTAACAACATCGAAATATGTACAGTTCATAGCTTGTCCTAGGGGTTCCGAGGCTGTTGAATAAACGATCGAAACGCTTATGCTAAAACAAAGATTTTTATTTAACTTCACTGGATGGATAAACCACTAGAAATCCTTATTACTAAAGCAGTCTAAGGACGAAATATCAACATGTTTCTCTTGCATCCTTTGGGGGCATCAATAAATTACGTGAGGCGTTTTTCCGGAATTCCGGACCCCCCCCCCCCTCCCAACTCTGGTGAGATCTGGTCCGTGAGAGCCCCCGTTCCAAAAAATCCCCCTCGCAACTTTTTGAGACTTTTTTTAGCTGTACGGTTCAACAATAATTTCCAAAACCTCACGTGAGATTTCCGTTGATCCCCCCTTCCCCTTGGTGAGATTTCGCCGGACCCCCCCCCCCCCACCCCATTTCACCTCATGTAATTTATGGACGCCCCCTTTCATCACTCATTGCCTTAATGTGTCCACCTCACTAGAGTCTAGACCTTTAAGATCTTTGTCTGCGTTTCTCCCATACTCATTCCGAAACTTGCCTGACCTATTGCGTTATTAATTTATCATACAGCTGCAAGGCACTTCGAAACAAGAGTTAATATCTTTAGAAGTAAATCGTACCGTCTTGCGACCTGTTGACAGAGTTCTGCTTCTGTCGTGGCTGTACGTATACTTTAACGTGGAATCCGACCACGAAAGGTCCAGGAGTAGGCCACATGGTTAAGTAGGACTTAAAAATTCCTAGCCATGGCGCGATTTGCAGCCGGGATCCTGTGTTTTGAGAACCATCTACAAGACCGCTCAGTAAATTTTGTCGGCGTTATAGTTGTTACTTGTTCACGTACAGCCGTATTGACTATTGTTTTTGTATAATACAGGTAGTTTCTAGTGGTATTCGAATCGGTGCTGTCTTCGTCGTATGTGGGAAGAGAATTCGGACAGCTTTTCTGGGCTGTGCTTGTACCTCCCCTGAAGCGGATGATCTCGGAGAGATAAGTCTGTATCTGATTTGTTGTCGGCCCTTTGTAGTGTACTTAAGCCTGCCCTGAAGGGCGGAGAGGATCATCCGGGGTGTTCTGCCCTCGCACAAAGGGTGCGTCGACAAGGCTTCCGACCTGGCGGGGCCCTTACCAAGGACGCAGAGGAACATCACTGGTCAAATATTGCTCGCGTCTCTTCACTGCTTCAGTGTATTAGGCTAACTAGCTGATACCCGCGACTTCGTACGCGTCGACATAGAACTTTATTGCTAGAATTGGATATAGAAAGTTACAAAGAACGGGTCCCAAACAGCAAAAAGTTGCGATAATATAACGGGGAACCAGCACTATATCATACACAAACTGACTGCGAGAGAAACAAGGCCTGAGCGACCGATATAACATTACACACGGTATCCGCCTGTCTGTCAGCGATCGGTTACGCTTCAAAATTTCATGACAAAATATGCTATTTATTCCGAAGAAAAATATCCTATCCCATTTCTTATGAAACATTATTTCCTTGTCAAATTTCATTAAAAATGGTTTAGCCGTTCAGTCGTGACAGACAGAGTTTATTTTGTCATTTATAATTCATTTGTGGGTGATTACGCTTTTGAGCACGAATCTTGTTACTTAGAATTAGATATTGATTATCTTTTTGTATGCTTTATGTCATTCTTTTGGGCTGATATTATTGCTTTATTGTCAGCTGAAAAACGACTAAGGAAATAATATCTGATTTAACACTTGATATTGAATCTGTTTCGTGCAGCACGTTTGCGCTGGTGTCCTGATATTGTTTGCTGACTAAACTGCACGCACACCTTTGTTGAATGCTCCGAAATCAAGAACTGATAGTATTTTTTCTCACTGCCTATCGTAAAATTACTAATATTTTGAGGAATCGAAAGCTTAGTATTTCGATTTGTATGACTAATTAATTTCACGCCACTGCAAACTGATTTTTTTGATTTTTTATTTATTTTTCTGGATGCGTTTCACTTCATACTCTGAAGCATCTTCAGTGATTTGTCTGGTGAGAGTGTAGACTATACATGGAATTATTTTGTTTTTTGCTACAATTTACATAGGGAAATTATGTTATGAAAAGTGTTCTAAAAAATAAATAAGAAATTAACAAATTCATTTTTCAGTGGCGTACACACAAATTGATTATGTCGCAATCAAGGATATGGTCTATAACATCCATTTTTACTATTTCGTTTGAAATTTTAGAATTATATGCACAAAAAATCAATTTGGCATTTATAAACTTTAATTCCTTTGTAAATGAACACAAGGTAGTGTGTTGCCATTTATCCAACTGTATTTGCATTTTGATTAATGGGAAATGTGTTTTCATTTCTAAATATCTCCTTTATACTCAAATGTCTCAGTTTGGACGCATATATAATATCAGAAAGAAGCGAGTGTTGCTGTCGAGTGTCCAAACCTCCTTGTTTCCTTCAAATTATTATCTCTTGTTGTTTTTAATGTATGCCACTTTTTCTCTGAACTAACAGCATTATCGTCGTTTGACATACTGAATACCTGTCCAGTCTTATTGGAAAATCGAGTAAGAGTGTTTATGAAGTGGCCAGGAGATAATGGCTTCAAAGTCTTAAAACACCTGTCAAGAGTTCTACATAATATACGTCGATGACACCATTGCGTTCTGTGTTCATTCAAAGATAACGTTCATATATATACATTAGTTCTAGAAGGTGATTTTTCGTGACAGACCCTTTTTTATTACTTCATACGTAACTAAAATCGAGAAATAATGAACCGTTTTTAAAAATTAAGTTCTCCACTACTACTGAATTCTTAATTTGGGACCGAGGGTGGTGGTGAAAGGTTAACGTTCTGGCCTCGCATTCGGGAGGACGCGGTTTCGAATCCCTGTCCGCGCATCCAGATTTGGGTTTCCCATGGTTTCCCCAAATCACTCCAGGCGAATACCGGGATGCTTCCTTCAAAAGGCCATGGCCGAATTCCTTCCCGTTCCTTGTCCCCAGTCCCATCACGCCTCTAATGACCTTAGCCGTCAACAAGGCGTAAAGTCTTAAGCAAAATAAATAAATAAACCTTAATTTGGAATTGCACATTGCATTTTTTATATATAATTCGAAGTTTGGGATGTAGAGCGTTATCCCCGGATGCTTGGTTACGGCACCGGGGACATGATGTCTTTTATTCAATATTTCAATTAATAGCAAAAAATCATTCCCATTCCCATTTAGGTGGTCGGTTTCTTCGAAGTGTGGAATTTCAGCACGGACCCAACAGTTTGGGGTATTGGAATTCAGCTCCTATTGATCACCTAGTAATCATATCTCCTGCTTGGCACTCGTCTGATACTCTCCTTCCTGGAGTTCCGACCTGTCTCTAACTTGTTCTTCAGAGGGTGCGCACTTATGAGCTCATTCATTAGTTACTGCAGTGAGCATTAATCCTTGTTCCGTGTGACCGCCGTGTTTTATGTTTCTCTAATGAACAGTTTGTCTGGTAGTTGACGCAGAGGGTTTTTTTTTTACCGCCGTATCTGAGGGGTCGAACATATGTTGGCAGTATTTTGAGTTGAGGCTGACAACACAAGTGACTTCCGTTTTTCTTTAGGCGCCTTCCTACCAGAAGCCAAGTTGACATTTTACATTCACCACTTTAAGAGAAACATCTTATCGTCACATGTCACCTCTTGTCTAAATGCTTACAGAATGTGTTCGAAGTTTCCTAAAAATCAAAACATACAGAAAGCCCGTCAGAATGGAGGACAAAGAATCGCGACATGCGACGGATGCTGTGTAGAATTTGATGTGTAATTATTTTATTTTATTTTTAATGGCGTCGGAGCGCTTGCTCCGGTGGCAATTCCCCTACACACCCATCTTCTCCCTTTCCTGCACCCACCTACATTTGCTCTCTACAAATTTTACCTTTAAACTCTTTCACCGTTTTTGGTAAATTATTCATCATTTCTATTGGTAATTCATTCCAATCCCTGACACCCTTACCGAAACAAGAGAATCTTCTCACACCCTTGTGCCTGAAATCGAGTGCCAGCTTGTGGTCATGGTCATCTTTTCCCTTACATGCATTTCTTTTAATTCTTACACCAATATCTTTCCATTCCTCATCACCAATATACGCCTTGTACACTCCCATGACCCTCTTCACCCTCCTCCTTTCTTGCAATGAATCTCATTCCAGCTCTTTTATCATGTCTGTTACTGATTGCATTCTGCTATAATTTCCAGAAACAAATCTAGCTGCCCTTTTTTGCACCCTCTCCAACTCCTGTATTTGATACGTAAAATGAGGGTCCCATACTACACTACCATATTCGAGCAATGGTATGACCAAAGTTTTACTTCTCTTGTATATCCCCTCATCACTCTTTCCAACAAGTGTAGAATTTTGAAACATTTTCCTACTATCTGTCCAATGCGTGCTTCCCAGTTAAGCTTGTTATCAAATGTAATGCCAAGATATTAACGTTTCAAGTCTTTAACAAGCAATTATTTCCCCACCTTATAATCATAATCAACCTTTAGTTTTTATTTGTGTATCTAATAAGCTGACTCTTCTTTGCATTTATCTTCATCCCATGTTTACGAACACAACTAGATATCCTGTCCAGATCACCCTGCAACTGTTTACAGTCCTCTACCGTTTTGATCCTTTTATATAGCATTATGTCATCTGCAATCTAATTTCGGATAGTAAACAATCAACACAATTATTCATTAGAATAATGAATAGCAATGGTCCCAATACGCTACCCTGTGGCACTCCCATTTTTTACTTCCACATCTTTCTGCGTCAATTTTGTAACGTGCATTTTGAACCATGGTTGCTAGCCTTAGATTTTTTTTTTTTTTGTAAACTGTTTTCAGAATTTAAAACTGTAACAAGTAGTAGTAGTACTGAACAAAATTTCGTTATAGTTGTATAAACTGCTCTCGGGTGACTAGCTGAGTCAAGAGTGCGTTGCTACACGATATTTCGGCGACTAGAATCATTGCCGCCATCTTCTGGTGGCGGCAATGAACCTAGCCGCCGAAATATCGTGTAGCAACGCACTCTTGACTCGGCTAGTCACCCGAGAGCAGTTTATACGTTCTCAACGCCGAGAAAGACTTCGTTCGTTATGGTTCTTGCTAATTTTTACGCTTATTGTACTGTAGGCCTAGTGTGTGAACTCTTAACTTTTACTAAAAGTCTTCGGTAACTTTTTTCTTGTGTGGAATGCCGTAATTGTATTAAGAATGTTTGGTAAACGGTCGCATAAATTTTTTATAATATATACCGCAGATTTTAAGTTAGATCCTAGGCCTTCAAAATCTGAGAACCTTAATTACCTGTTCCTCACTCCTCTTAAATCTAGAAGTCCAGTATGGTATGACATATCTGATTTCAAAATCAAGGAAAATTGGTGATAAAAATGGAACTCTGCGTCTGTGAAACATCAAGATATTGCAGATTCTTCTACTGAACTTCCGGGTTTCCATGTGAAGAGGACCCAGTGAGTTAAACTAAACCGCCTAAGAACAAACCACATCAAACACTTTGCTCTGTAAGTGGGAACTTCGGGATTCTCCTTTCCATGACTGCTGAGCTCGACATCATTAACGAGTGCACCATCTCAAAATATTATCACTGCTGTAACGTCCTTCTTAACATGGCTGCAACAACTGCACATCGATTTGTGAATGCTTCCAACGTTCTTGTCCTTGTCTATAGTGTGTATTTTTGTATATCACGTTAGTTGCTTAGCCATACGATAAATAAATTTTCACAAGGAAAGTGGTCTGCAATTTATTGAGGGGCGTCCATTAATTACGTGTGCACAAATAACAAAGGGGGGTGTCCCCTAGCAGTTCTCAGTCGCCATGCTCACCAATGTAGGGGATTCAGATTTTCGATAAAACTGTTCACGTGATTAATGGAAGCCCCCTATATAGAGAGCAGCTTTTGGTGTCCTCAGGAAACTTATCCTGCCGTGGTCGCCAAATAGAAAACAGTCTCAGATTTGGGTGAGTTCTGTGCACTGCTGAAAGATAGGCGCCTCGCTGGTCGGTCTTGTTTGGAGTGGCGTTGTAGCCAATTAAGTTGTCTGGTTGTGGAGGGATGGGGGTGGTTTGAGTGACGGTGGCGCCTCGAGGGAAATACAAGCCGTGCGTCCTAATGAGAGCCGGTAAGCCGCGCCTTGTTACGGGGGTCGCCGAGCCGTGAAGACGGGCGCCACTCTCACCACTAGTGATGGATAGACTGCTGGTACGCATTAGTAGCAATCAGATGACCCCTGCGTCCTCAGACATCAACCAGGTCACCGTAGAAAAGGATGGAACTTGGTTGTTTTGTAGCAGAGTAATCCCCGTATGAACGATGATACCTAGATGGCGAAACTACTTGCTAAGAAGAATGAACAGTAGGCCCATTATCAGGTGACCCATACATTTCTGGATCAGCCCATCGGCTTAGTTAAGATTTCTCCAAATCAGTGTGGTGTCAGGCAAGGCACAAGAACGATAGATGCTATTGACGCAACACGTTTCCAATAGAAAGTCACCTTGAAAAAAGAAAACCACTCCCTATAACTTTTTTGGATCTTGAAAAGCGTTTTGGGAGGTGACCTCGTGATCTAATCTGGTAATCATTGAGACAGCATGAGGTACCAGAGGTATTTGCTAAATGGATCCAGCTTCTATATCGGAACGTTGCCAGCTGTGTCCTTCGTGCTGCAGGAAATTCCCATCAGAATTGGTGTTCACCAAGGATCAGCTTTGTACCCGCTCCTAATTATCCACTTTCTCGCCGCAGAACTATTCACTCCACGCCCATGGACATTGCTCTGTGCTGATGGTATGATCGCCAGCGAGTCTCGTCAAGAATTGCGAAAGCAAATTTAACTATGGAAATATTAGAAATTCAACCATGGAAATCTTCCCTCGAAAAACAGGGTATGCAAGTTAATTTACGGAACACCGAATACGTGTTGTGTCGAGTTTCAAGTAATGGGTCTGTTAATATTGACGGCGTTGAGCTGTGTAAATCATCTGAGTTGAAATACGTGGGAATACTAATCTGTTCGGATGGTGAGACACTCCCAGACGTCCGAAACAGAATCAACGCAACCTGGATGCAGTGGTGTCAGGTGACAGGAGTCCTTTTTGACTGGAAGGTTCAACTGTGCCTTAAATCAAAGCTTTACATAAACATCGTTCGACCAGTGGCACTGTACGGAACCGAATGTTGGACAAACACGAATTACAGCTGCATGTCATGGAAGTGAAGATGATTCACTGGCCACAAGGACTCACTAAATTAGACCGAATCAAGAATGAAACAGCACTCGATATAAGTCCGTATGGCTGAAGACCACGAGGGATACCCAGGAAGCGCTAGCTGCATACCTTGCTGGAGGACATACACCTAGCCAATGCCTCACCAGGAGAAGCACAAGATAGGCTTAAATGCAAGTAGTCCATTAAAGCATACTCTACAATGCGGCATAAATGCTAGGAAGAACAAGACTCTATCGGCTTTCTGGAAATATGTTATAAGAATGGAGACTTTCCCGGCGTAAATCTGCAGTGTGATCTTCACTGGTGTTCCGCCGGGTGGTGGCATGAAAATGTAACGTTTCGACAGCTGGCTTCATCAGGCGCGTGTGGCTTCCGATGGTTGTAATCGTCCCATGCTAAACACTCGTGATAATTACATTGGAGAATGGAGAGTATTATTGTGCTTTCTTTCTTTTCTTTTTACTAAGATACCTAATACGAGAGGCCTATCCAGGAGGTGGTTCGATGTGGTAAGTTGGTAACACGAGAGAGGTGTACCACGGTGTAGAGGCCAAGAACAGGAAATCTAGGGACAGCGCACCTGGGAAACTGCAGATGGATGAAAGTGATGATGACTAAGACGAGATACCTGTACTAACAAAGTGTCACGTAGCTTCGGTGATATTCGCAGGTGTACTCTGTAGCCTTTGACCTTCAGTTCATGTCCAAGGCCGATGGTTAAAACTGACATGGTTAATGCAAGTCCCGGGTCTGTGTCGAGTACCTTTAGCCATTTTTCTAATATTGAAAACTTGTTATATTTCAATTCCATTCGATCTTGGGAGAACAATGTATTCCATTCTTCTTCCTGACCAATGTGTTACTGCGAAATTATCTAATTACTTTGAGAGCAAAAATTAAAACCGGATAAATACTCAGAAAGAATTTATAAATGAAAATACAGACCCTTAACAACTGTTATTTTATTCCTATACGATCAGACATGTTTCGCCCTTGTGGACGGGGGCATCGTCAGTGATTGTAAATGTCCAACTACAGCTATTTCCTGATCAAGATGTGATTGCTTGTATCAAAAATTATAGGTTTAGTTTGTTAATATTGCATTTACAGTCACTGATGATGCCCTAGTCCACTAGGACGAAACGCGTCTCAACGTATAGGAATATAATTACATTTTTTAAGAGACGGTTTTTTCATTTACAAATCTTTAACAAACAACTGCGGAAGAATGACCAAAACCAACTGACTCAGAAAGAAGGTTTGTCACAACTATATTCAATCACTAATTTTTTTTTTTATTACCCTGCATCTGGATATAATGCAATGGCCATTAATTTAACCTGCGCTCCGGCTCTTCGAGTGCCGCGCCTGTTTATAGAGTCGCTATTTTATTTTGTTGGTTCTTTTAAGTTAATAGCTTCGTGAACGCGCCAGCGATAAACATAAGTTATCAACACATTAACGTAGACGCTGAGCCGCCTGGAACTCGTTCCAGGACCACCTGGAAGCCGCCATGCTTTATTTCGCGTTTACAGCGCCCCTTAATTGCGGAGGCAGGAAATACCGGCTCTAAACTTTCTGCAGCCCTCATCTCTGTTGACAGACTTCCGCGACGTTGAGGTTTCAGCAAAAGAAAATTTCTGATTTATCATCGTACTACTTGTGATGTTCATGTCATTTTTACATGGGTGAGAGGCGGGAAAGGACTAGGGGCAATGGATAAGCAGGATTTCGGCCACGGCGTTGTAAAGGAAGCATCCCGGAACTCGCCTGGAGTGATTTTGCCCCACCACGCTCGATACCTCCCCCCCCCCCACCCACTCACCTTTTTTGATCACGATATCTGGATATAAATGACATTGTTTCACTATCTTGTATAACAACCCAAGAAGTGGCTGTAGGGAACCATCTGTGTAAAACACTGAATCAGAAGACAATATTCACGTCACGAAGAGGAAGGATGACAACCTGGAAAACACGATGGTACATGGAAAAGTTAATGGCAGAAGGTTATGGGGACATGCCTCAGAATGATGGGTAGATATAATATTTTTGTTTTACTTATGGCTTTACGCCTCGTCGACGTAATTAGAGGCGGGATGGGATCGGAGGCAAGGAACGGGAAGGAATTCGGCTATGCCCTTTTGAAGGAAGCATCCCGGCATTCGCCTGGAGTGATTTGGGGAAACCATGTAAAACCCAAATATGGAGAAATAAATCATGACTGCCATAAAGAATCACTGTCCGGAAGACCGCGAAGCATGTCGCTATATGCTATAACGAACCCTTGGGTCACGATACTTGGATATAAATGACATCGTTTCACTATCTTGTGTAAGGCTTTTGATTACCATTTATCACTTTTCAGTGAAATACCGTATTCACCACTTTCTTCTGAAATTATAAGCATTAATATGGGCACCGAGCATGCTAGGTGAATGGTAACGTTTTATCCTCGCATTAGGGTAGACAATGGTTCGAATCCCCATCCATATTTCAATATGCTATGGTTACGCCAAATCACTCCACAGAACTGCCGGGAAGGTTCCTTCAAAATGCCATGGCAGAATTCCTTCCTGTTCTTTCTCCTCCGTTCTTTACCGCCTCTAATGAACTCGATATTAACGAAGCCTAAGGTCATAGGCAAAACAAAAACAAAAAATCATAATTTCTCAGTGTATTGACTTCAAATACAAAATAACAAATACTCTATTTTACTAGTGGGATAGCTGGTTGAACAACATTCGAAATCGCTTCAAAATCCTACCTATAGTTTTTTAGTGAATCGCGTTTCGGACGGGGCCGGACGGAGATTCGAACCCAAGTCCTCGTGACAATGAGTCCAGAGCGTTGCCGCTCACCCACCACGCTCGGTTTTACATTCGCACTGCATCCACTCTTTATAACCAAAATGTGGCTGGGCGGGGAGAGGGGGGGGGGGGCTCAAATTGTACTGCTCTTGTGCCATCGGTCCTGCCTACAATTTCCTGAAAACAGCAAAGGTGTAAAGGAGAAAAATAAATAAATACCTGTGCCCGCAACTTGAGATCTGTGGTGTTAATTCGCGGATAAATTACCAAAGAAATATAGCCTGGGTAGGTTAAAGCAGAGGAGCTGTAATTTTTTTTTTATTTTCTTCGATTTCTGCTCTCCGTCTGCTTGTATATTGTGCGCAACGCTTCTATCACCATTTGAGGGCATCATTTGAAACTACCACTAATTGGAAAAGTTTTTCGATGATGGCGTGTAGACACATTTTAATATTCTTCACACGACTTCTCAAGGAATATTACAGCTGGTGTTACCTGGGACGTGTACGAACGGTGTACTTTATTTTGTATGTGTGTAAACTGTGACAAACTCCCGCAACGCCGAACACATCACTCGTGGTAGACGTTTCGACTGAGAGAAAGCTTCGGCAGACAATATCAGTTGTATTCCTGCAAGTATGAGCAAAATCCACCCATAAATATAGAAGTTAGACTCCAGCGCCTCTTGTCGGTATGAATCATATCTACAAAACGTTAGTCGCCACCTCAACAACATACAGGGTGTCCAGAAATGGAAAGTTAATCCTACAACCCCACATATTATGTCCTACTGTATGACAAAATTTTATTTTAGTAAAAGTCTCGCCATTTTCGTGATATTGATTTTTTTTAAATATTTTTTCGAAACATGTAACTTTCTTCAGCTTATTTCGTGCTATTTTTACAAATTAAGACTTTCTGAACCCCATTTTTTTAAAATTTACTCAAGGATGTTTTGAGTCATCTAAAACAATGTTATTTTTTTCTTAAAACGTTAAAAAAAGCTATTAAAAATCTTATGTAAAAAGTGTATACAAATTTATTCAAACAGCTGACTTTGACAGCCTGTGGTGTAAAAAAAATGTAGTAAGCGGATCCTACCAATTATATTAAACAATTGCTTCGTTATTACCAATTTTAAAATGGTATAATTGTTCAACATTCGTTTTAAAATTATGTTTTTATGGTAGATATAAACAACGAAGGTTGGTATTTTGCATTTTATTCAAATTAAGGTCTATCGAATTGAAGTTGCCATGCAAATATTTTTTTTTAAGGCATGGAATAACCTGAACAAAGTAACATGTTTCTAAAAAACATTTAAAAAACTCAATGGCTCGAAAATGTTGAGACTTTTACTTAAATAAAATTTTTGTCGTATAGTAGAAAGTGGTGTGACCTATCTGCGTTTGCGGGATTATACTTTCATTTCTGGACACCCTTTATAGTGTGAACATGGCCTCAATAGGCCCAGCGGTTTGTCAGTAATGATACGGTTTACTCCCTCATATCGCATTTTATATCTAAACATAATACTAGGATCAGCTGCAGGGTGATCTGGACAGGATATCAGCTGGGTTGCTAAACATGGGATGAAGATAAATGCAAAGAAGAGTCAGATTATTAGATACACAGATAAAAAAAAAATAAGGATTGATTATGATTATAAAGTGGGGAAAGAATTGCTTGTTGAAGACTTGAAATGTAAATATCTTGGCATAACATTTGACAAAAAGCTCAACTGGACTTACTTGTTGGAGAGAGTGATGAGGGGATGTATGAGAGAAGTAAAGGAATTGGGTTTCAAAACTTAGGGCAGGCCATTGCATCAATATGGTGGTGTAGTATGGGACCCACATTTTGGGTATCAAATACAGGAGTTGGAGGGGGTGCAAAGATAGGCTGCTAGATTTGTTTCTGCAAATTACTGCAGAACAGAATCAGTAACCGATACAATAAAAGAGCTGGAATGGGATTGATTGGAAGACAGGAGGAGGGTGAAGAGAATAATGGGAGTGTGCGTATATTGATGGTGAGGCGTGGAATGATATTGGTGTAAGAATTAAAAGTAATGCATGTAAGGGAAAAGATGACCATGACCACAAGCTGGCACTCGATTTCAAGTGATTCTTCGGGAGTAGTTATTTCATCCAACCAAATGCGTATCAAGAGGCTGTGCTCATTTTCAATGCTCGGTTCCATAGGCCTGTGATAGTGTTGAGGGGGAAGCGGATGTATTGCATTTGACTGTGAAACGTGTATCATGGATTCTATGTGATAAGTGTATTTTTGTTAGTGCAGTTTATGAGGTGAAGGTTGTGGACGGTCCCAGAATTCGCCTACATGATTGCGGAAAACATCGTAAAAACCCCTAGATTTGAACCTGGGCCCGTTGTATTAACTCCCGATGCAGCGAGGCGGTGCTTAAACGAGTGCAGCAACACTGGCGGGTGGCTTGTCTGAATCCTGCTGGAATTCCAGTGGTGGTTACATCGGTACTTAATTGCAATTTAAGTAATGATCTTCGCGATATTATTTACCGTTTCTGTTCCCACCTATGTTACACCTCTTTTACTCAATTCAGCTGTTAGCACGACCTCCGGTACTGATTTTTATCAGCCAAACATTTGGTTCGTCAAGCAGGGGGTGACTCACCCTCTGTTTGAGCTGCCGGTGCTGCGCGGTGGCTGATACGGTAAGTCTGGAGGATCTGGCGATAAGCACGACCGCAAACACAGCCCATAGTGTCGTTCAGCCCGCAGCTAAATCAGCGATGATTAAATCTTAGCGTTACGGGTTTTACTACACCCTCCGAAGTGAAAAATTTGTCCAAAGGATTACGGTGCCCTGTCCATCCAAAAAGGAGCAGATTTACTGTAACCCTGTCAGTTGTTATATTTAATTTCTCTACGTAAATACGAGAAGGTAAGCCAAAGATACCGTAGATAGGTTGGAAGGTATTGGAGAAGGCTAGTTGTCAGAAGTAGGAAGGCCAATCCCTTTCCTGCGAGAGATGCTGTTTAATGTCGAGTCAGCACTTGGCATAAGGAAAGTAATCTCACCAGAGTTAAAGGTCAGAACGTGGGGTCTCCAGTTCTGTAAACAACCTCTCTCCCACCGGGTTACTACTGTACCGATCTGCAGGTCGTGTTACCCTGGTTCCGCTCCACATCTCGCTGCCCCCCCCCCCCCCGCTTTTCCTCCCTCTCCAAGCAGATCGCTGTGTCAGCGAAGACTAAGAAATCCGTGCGTTTATCAATGATCTCTCAATGAAACTCGAAACTGTCACTGGCGTTGCTTCAGTCTTCTTTTTAGAATAAATTCTTTTACAATCTGATTCATGAAATATTAAACTTTACTTAATACAATTGCAAGTTTCCCTGTACATTAAGTTATATTCAATTATTACTTCTGATATTTTTCACGCAATGCTTGTTATAATCAACTCTCTCCGTTCTAATCCTCCATTGTTCCAAAGATGTTCCTTCTCTCTTCCTTCTTCACGTGTCTTACCAACCTAAACACTTAATAAGATGCCATATTAAAAAATTACTGTAACATATTTCACTGGAGGCAAGCCCGTTGTCTCCAAGACTTATAATATACACTGAAGAGCCAAGGAAACTGGTATAGGCATGCGTATGCAAACACAGAGATATGTTAACACTCAGAGTACGACTCTGTGGTCGGCAAGGCCTATATAAGACAACAGGTGTCAGATCTGTTACTTCTGCTACAATGGCAGATTATCACGATTTAAATGAGTTTGAACGTGCTGTTATATTTGACGCACGAAGGATGGGACACAGCATCTCCGAGGTAGAGATGAGGTGAGGATTTTCCCGTACGACAATTTCACGAGTGCACCTTGAATATCAGGAATCTGGTAAAACAACAAATCTCCGACATCATGGACCCTACATGTCAGCAGGGGACTGCTCAAGCTGGTGGAGGCTCTGTAATGGTGTGGGATGTGTGCAATTGGAGTGACATGGGATCCCTGATACGTCTAACGACTTTGATAGGTGACACGTACGTACGCATCCTGGCTGATCACCTGCATCCATTCATGTCCATTGTGCATTCCGACGGACTTGGGCAATTCCAGCAGGACAATGCGACACCCCACACGTTCAGAATTGCTACAGAGTGGCTCCAGGAACACTCTTCTGAGTTTAAACACCTCCGCTGGCCACGAAATTCCCCAGACATGAACATTATTGAGCATATCTTGGATGCCTTACAACGTGCCGTTCAGAAGAGATCTCCACCCCCTCGTACTCTTACGGATTTATGGACAGCCCTGCAGGATGCATGGTGCTAATTCCTTCCAGCACTACTTCAGACATTAGTCGAGACCATGCCACGTCGTGTTGCGGCACTTCTCCGTGCTCGCGGGGGCCCTACACGATATTAGGCAGGTGTATCAGTTTCTTTGGCTCTTGAGTGTATAAGCCCAACGGCCCGCTGGTGACGGTATACCTCTGGAGTCTCGAAAGCATGATACCTGATGAAGACAGCAGAGAACGTCGTAGAAACATCCTACTTTTACAACACAATCCGGTTGCAAACCTGAAAAACTTATACTGCAACGATGACTGACTTGTTAGGTACAATCGCTAGCGTAGTAACATGCTCATTAAGGGCATTTGAGTTCCGTTGTGTTGCGGGATGTTTTTGTGAGGGTCCCGGGATTCTGGTGCACTCGTGACGCACAGTATATCACGGAAGTATCAGATTGTTGTGAAGTATGCCCCGCTATCAGATGGCGTCTGTGTCGCGGCCGGGGCGATAAATTGTAGGGAACGAGGCTGGGAGCGGCGTGTCAGCAAGGCAGCCACCCCCTTTGTTTCGCTGTCGCCAGGCGGCCGAACCACCCTCTGATCAATTAAGGACGCCGGCCAGGCCCGGCGCGGGCAGGTGAGGAATGCGGGCATCCGTCTTGTGACGCCGAGATGGGCCGCGAGATAGCATTGTGTCTCCACTAAACAACGCACGACCGCGCTGCACCATCTGATCACCCACCAGGGACCATAGTACCTGTGCGGCAGTAAGGGACATGGTTTGTCGAATTAAAAAACTTTTGGCTTGCTATTTTTAATCTTATTCGATTACTAGCCGTTACCCGCTATTTAGTACGCGTGAACTTAGAATTTTCCTACAGTACTAGAATCGGATATAGAAATATGTAAATTATCTAAACGGTGTCCCAAAAATAAGGGAGTGTGGAAAAAATGAAGTGGATGCCAACACCGCACTCTTGTTCAACCATTAACCCTCTCACATGAAGAGAATCAATTTGCGACCTGCTTAAAAATAGCAAAATACTAATTGGGGAGGGGGAGTTAGCTGTCGGAAACTGTATTAAACCAAGTCCCTCCGGCAGATTGTTTAACTTGTGTCTGCACATGAAATTTATGAACAGATCATATACAACTTCTTTTTCTGGCTTTACACCTCGTCGACGTCAAGGCCATTGGAGGCGGGAAAAAACTGGGAACTAGGAACGCCAAGGAATTTGGCCATGGCCTTTTGAATGAAGCATCCCGGCATTCGCCTGCAATGATTTGGGGAAACCGTAGATAACCCAAATCTGGATGCCCGGACTAGAATGCCTGGATTCGAACCGCCGTCCTCGCGAATGCGAGGCCAGAGCGTTAACCGCTCACCCACCACGCTAGATGCAGTCAACTGAGTCAAAAGGGTGGGCTCGTAAATCAACACATTTCAGAATCAGAAATAAAATATAAGACCAAAAGTTACACGTTTCATAGGCAGATAGGAACAAACACATTCCACCCTTATGATAAATGCTCAAGAGTTAATAAACATGACTGTAACTATTGTTACCGGACCTCCTAATCCCCCCCCCCCCGTCTTGCCCTCTTGATTCACACTAGAAGGCTCTGCCAAATGGTATCTAGAATCTGCGTAGACCAGAGTGAATGTAATGAGAAGAAAACTGTTAGCTCGTTTGTGGCACTATATATATTTTACCTGCTAAACGTCTCTTAACAGCGAGGTCTTTAGAGACGGGAAAGGACGGGGGGCAAGGAATGGGAAGGAATTGGGCCATGGCCTTTTGAAGGAAGCATCCCGGCATTTGGGAGTGATTTGGGAAACCATGGAAAACCCAAATCTGGATACCCGGACGGGGATTTGAACCGTCGTCCTCCCGAATGCGAGGTCAGAACGCTAACCGTCACACCACCACTCTCGGTTTCAGATAACCATACTCCTCGTAGTTCTCTGGAGCTACAACAAACTGGATTCTGAGAGCATATTTTACAAGAAGTCTGCTTTGTCACCACAGAAATTCATCATCAAA
Source organism: Vandiemenella viatica (assembly GCA_031002005.1). NCBI lineage: Eukaryota > Metazoa > Arthropoda > Insecta > Orthoptera > Morabidae > Vandiemenella > Vandiemenella viatica. The sequence continues at coordinate 213,516,512 of JARYHS010012519.1, read as the reverse complement.
TCATGAGAACAAACACTATACTTTAAATTAAATTATGCGTTAGGTAGTAATTTATTTTCTAACTATAATTAATCTATACTAACATTTTAAATGAGAAAGTAACTCTGTTTTTTACGTTTTCACGACTAAACTGATCTTGATGAAATTTGACAAGGAAATATTAAGTATCATTAGGAACGAGATACGATGCTTTTTCTTGCAATATAATATAATATTATTAACAAAATATTATTTTGTCATAAAATTTTGAAAAGTATCCGAACGGTGACAGACAGATGGATAGCGTGTGTAGTCTCTGTAATGTTATATCGGTGACTCAGGCTTTGTTTCTCTCGCAGTTGGTTTGTGATGGGTAAGCGGTAACACTCTGTCCTTGCATGCGAGAGGACGCCGGTTCGAATCCCCGTCTGCCCATCCAGATTTTAGTTCTCCATTGTTTCCCAAAACCACTACAGGCGAGTGGTGGGATGGTTATTTCACAAAGGCATAAGTAAAAAAAAAGTTGGCTGCGGTACCGTAATGGAGCCCAACGCTACAGAGCGTGTTGGGAGAGCGGTAACGCTCTGGCCTCACATTCGGGAAGACGGTGGTTCGAATACCCGTCCGGGCATCGAGATTTGGGTTTCCCAAAATCACTCCTGGCGAATACCGGGATGCTTCCTTCAAAAGGCCACGGCCGAATTCCTTTCCGTTCCTTGTCCCCAATCGTTTCCTCCTCCAATCCTGTCTCTAAAGACCTCAACGTCGACGAGGCCCAAAAAATGTTCAACGTTGACACGAGGTCAGCTGGTTCAAGGCCAGCTGGTGGAAGACGTTTTCATCTGAACTTGGCCGGCAGTGTGTGAGAGGTGATCACGCACAATTCCTAATCAGCAGATTGTGCGCCAAAGTCCTGAGTTCAATCCCAAACCTCTCCACAGTGTGTAAGGAGTGAGGGCATACCACACAGTTGATAGTGATTCGTCTTAGGATAGGGGCGTCTTTCGGTAGAGTAGGCCTCAATGGGCCGGAACCGGGTTTCAACGTCTCTCCTCTTTCATCTCGTATTCGCAGCGCAAACAATACACTGAACACACACACTATAAAAGTCATTCACATTCATCCATACTCACGAAAACTGTCACTCTGCGTGAGACGACTGAAATCCACCCCAGCTCATCTTCCGAGACGCTACCATGGCAACCGCTTACGCTCGCACAGGCTCAAGGCGTTCACAAGAGGCGGAGATTGAGCACCGTCGCAGCATTCGCCTGACTCCCGGAGCCACACTGGTCGGCATGCGCCACCTTACACACACGAGCCACAGCGTTACGTTGACTGATGGTATTTCTAGGGGTGGACGGTGACGTTTTGTGTCGGAATGTTATTATCAAAAAAACAATACGGTTAAGATGCCCCAGTCTATATATTCGCCAGACATGGCCCCTTGTGACCTTTTTTTTCTGTTGAAGGGCCGTCGTTTTACAAGCACTGATGAGATTAAAAGTGCATCGCTGAATGAGCTCAAAACCATCCCAAAGATCGAGTTTCAGAAGAGTATTGGGGATTGAAACAATCACTGACATAAGTGTTAAATATCTAATGGGGACTTTTTGAGGGGGATAACATCGATGTACACGAATAAATAAAATTCTTACAAAAAATGAAAATTCCCGTTATTTTTTGTACAAACGTTGTATAGCAGAAGGCGCATCCAATTGCAGGGGTAATGAAGGTGTCACGTAGCCAATCGGAGTCATCCACTGGATGTTGTTGCGCGCATTAATGGCAGAGGAATGGAGGGAGGGCTTGGCCATTTTGGGAAGGGCCGGGAGATGAGTCTGCAGTGGGGTGGCGGCCGTGTAATCCTGGCTGTCCGCTCTGGTTTGGCGCGGCCTACTCGCGCGGTGTTATTGCACTGGGACGGCGGCGATCCCTCCTCACCGAAAATCGTTACTGCAGGCCGCTCATGCGCCCGCCTCTGCTGGTGAAGCGGTATACGCACAGCACATCAGTCAGTCCCGACGAGACTCATCCACTGCCTTCTACCCTGGCTCTCAGTGCCGACTGAAGAAACTTTTTTGCTTAGGGAGCGTCCATAAACTACGTAGCTCCATTTTGACCTGCTGTGAAACCCTCCTTCCCCGTCCCCTCTAGGTAACCCGGCGTGCCTTTTGCCTCTACCCTCCTCCCCTCTCCCCCCCCCTACGCGTGTTACGTAACTTTTTCCCCAATATTGGTTGCAGAAGACATTTTGGACTGTTTTCTCTTGTCATACTATGGGAAATTACATACGGAGATAATAAAATGACGGAAATGAATATTCGCATGCTGTTGTTTCTTCTGTACCTGTGACAAATAATATGAATGAATAGCTACGTGGCTTGGCCCGGACGCCCCCTCACTTTCCAGCCAATCTCTTCCCTCCCCCTCCATCCAGACCGAGCCACGTAGTTCGTGGACTCTCCCTTATGGCTTTACGCCTGGTCGAGGTCATTAGAGGAGGGCCAAGAAACTGAAAGCAAGATGATGGCTCTATACAGCAGTGCGGGCCCGTATGTCGAAAAACATTTCGCATGGTTTGAGGGTTTCCGAGAAAATATCAGAAACACAGGTAAATAATTTAAGCAGGAGAAAGAAGGAAAGAACTCAGTGAAACGAAGAGGAAACATTCGATGCAAATGAAAGAAAACACAATTTTTTATATGATTCATAGTTGTAAAAAGTCAAGAAGAAGTAGTGATGCCTTGAAGTTATGTACAACGTGTCCACATAACACCAACGAGAATACGACCAATTCATTTCTTTGCTATGTTTCTCATTTCAAATTGATTTACTTCAGCGACAGATCAGGAGCAAGAGGATTGACCTATCTGACTCTTCTTGCTTAGCTGAAGTTTCCAACTTTTTTCCTTGCAAATCCTTCCTTTGAAACACACACACACACAAACGTGATGGCTTTCGCTGAAGAACTGCGTAGTTCAAAGGTAAATTAACACCTTATCATTTTGCTTTGAGGGGGGAGGGGGAAGGGGACAATAATACAAATTGGATTCACGAAAATGACAAACACACTATAATTCACAGAACATAAAAGCGCTAGTTTATCTTCCTTTGTAAGAATTCTTGGATAACCATGTCATTGCTTAGGCCATAAAGCAAAGCAAGACCTATCAGTAATGCCCTTTTAGCACAGTGTGTTCCATAACCCGCCATAACTGCTTCGGCCAACCGTCAGCAAACACGGCTTGTGAAGTCATTATGAAACTTGTATGCTATTGGCTGCAGCGTAGTTATGATGTGCTTGTGAGAGCATGTTTCAGTATAATGATGGTGTAATTGTGGAGGCACTTGGGAGCTACGCATGGAACTTCCCGTGCTGTGCTACTTTTAACCAATAGAACCCTGTACATTCGTTTCCCATGCTAAGTAGTCTACATGGAGTGGTTACTCTTTGTAAGATCCACTAATCAAGCCTACGAGACATGTAATTGGAATTCTGGTCCTAGCACTGTATGGTCACAAACATGTTCTCAATTTAGTCGCCATACGAATTAAAATGTGAAAAAATTGTACCCACTTTCCTAATAAACAGACTGAATCCTCGAAGTAACAGGTAGAAAATGATTCATTAACATAAATTGATTACGGGATTAACTCTGCGTTGAAATACTCCCCTCCTTCTAGTTCCCGACGTTTCGACCAGAGCTTAGGTCTTCTTCAGGGGCCGTCTACCGAATCTGCTACAGACTGGGATCTGCTGGAGACTGGCGTGGTTGGTTGTTTACGGGAAGAAGAAAAAGGAGGAATATTTCAGCTCAGCGTTAATCCCGTAAACGATTTATGTTAATATGACGGGTGCGAAAATAGCAAAATCTTTTATAAAATGATCCATTGTTTATTTCGTAGTTGGAAGTAAGAGAGAGAATGTTTTCTGCACTGCCTAACATCTTTGGTTTAATTTTGTAATCAGAAACGAAAAAGAAATGGTAATTTCATTGATACTACGATGAACACTCTGGGCGTGATTTCACGTCACTTCATGTCGGACTCGGGGGCTGACACCTGAATGCGAGCCTGAGCTCCTAGACGTGTGTTTATTGTTCTTCCTCTGCGCTAAACCACAAAAAGAAACTCGAACCGTTGTGAGGCTGGAGCACAATTAACGACTACAATCAAGCCTCGCCTTTTGTTCCAGGCAAGCATTAATGCAGTTAAGTACCAGACCCACGATCCCACTGCTGCTTTGAACGAAACAAAGACGTCCTCGTTCAACCCTGATGCTTGAACAAAGTATCGTGTTACAAGGTGAGAAATGTGAATACACACCGAAAATCTGTGTATTAAAACATTAGAAAACTAATACCCAAGCGATAATTAATGTTTTGACAGTTACCTTCTGGATCCTCAAAAATACCATTTTCTCAATTTGGTAAAAAATAAATGTTTCATATCGCTTCTGGCTTTGGCCGGAACTAGGTTTTAAATGCTGGCATTTTCGTGGCAAATAAATGAATTTAGAAATACACTCCTACCATTGCTCATGAATAATTTTATGTGTGACATGAAGGTGTTTCTGAAATGCATGTCAGTAACAAATCTTATTATCTGACTGGTCTGACCCTTGTATTCTGGGCCGATATAATACTCAATCTTCACACCAGCGAATTTGTAAGAATTAGTTACTGTACTCCTCAGAGTAAAATAAATTGACCGCACAGAACGTAAAGAACTTTGGGGGTGCGATAATGCTGCGTCATTCGGAAGGACGCGTTTTTTTTTTTTTTACAATTTCATTCCTCCCAGCTGAAGGCTGGTAGGCGGGCTGCTGGAGGATCACGGAGATCCTTTTCAGCCTACCACACTACGGGGAGGGAATGGGGATGGAAGGTCGGCCGTGGCCTTGTAGGGAACCATCCCAGCATTCGCCTAGAGTGACTGAGGAAAACCACGGAAAACCTCAGTCAGGATGGCCGAACCGGGTTTTACCCCAGTCCTCCCGAATGGCAAGTAGCAATGCGAAATCGCACTGCCCAAGCCTCGGTGAAGGACGCGGGTTTGAATCCCCGTCCAGCTATGTAGATTTCTGTTTTTCATAGTTTCCCGAAATCACTCCAGGAGAATGCCGGGATGGTGCCTTCTAAAAGTCATGGTTGAATTCCTTCCCGTTCCCTGGCCCTAATGTTGCGAAGAAGAAGTAGAAGAACGGAACAAACGTTGATTCCGTAATGTTCAGCGGAGAGGATAATGTAATGCTAATTATTGCCAGCATCTTTGTTATTGCAGTAAATAAACTAAAAAAATTCGCTTGGGATCATCTTAGACGCTAGTAAACCAATATAGTGCTAGAGGTATCTGGTATAATAATGGTAATTGATAAAACTGCTATGGAGCGCACGCTCCGTTAGCAATCTCCCTACACACCCCTCTTGTTCCTTTCCTCTACTTTTGCACTCTACCAATTTTTGATTTAAATTCTCTCAGTGTTTTTGTTGAATTATTCATCATTTCTCTTGGTAAAATTATTCCAGTCCCACCCCCTTATGCCAGCTTGTCATCACGATCTTCTTTTTTTTATTTATTTATGGCTTTACGCCTCGTCGACGTCGAGGTCATTAGAGGCGGGATGGGAACTGGGGACAAGGAACTGGAAGGAATTCGGCTATGGCCTTTTGAAGGAAGCATCCCGGCATTGGCCTGGAATGATTTGGGGAAACCATCTTTCCATGCTTCATCACCAGTGTATGCCTTGTCCACTCCCATGACTCTCTTCACCCTCCTTCTATTCTCCAATGAATCCCACTCCAGCTCCTCTATCATATCAGTTACCGATTGTGTTTTGCGGTAATTTCCAAAGACAAATCTAGCAGCCCTTCTCTGCATCCCTTCCAACACCTGTGTTTGGTACCCAAAATGTAGGTCCCAAACTACACCACCACATTCCAGCAGGGGTTTTGTACCTCAATTCCCTTACTTCTCATCACTCTTTCAAACAGACCAAGCGTGGTGGGTGAGCGGTTAACGCTCTGACCTCGCATTCGGGAGGACGCCGGTTCGAGTCCCCGCTCGGGCATCCAGATTTGAGTTTTTCATGGTTTCCCCAAATCACTCCAAGCGAATGCCTGGATGCTTCGTTCGAAAGGCCATTTCTGAATTCCTTTCCGTTCGTTGTCCCGCCTGTAATGACCTCGACGTCGACGAGGCGTAATCCAACAGGTGAAGGATTTTGAACCCATTCTCTACTCCCTGTCCAATGTGTCCACCCCAGTTAAGTCTGGTACTAAATTTTATGGTATTCCATGCAGAGTGCAGCTTAACTTCCAGTAACGCATTTCTGGAATAAAACAATCCTTTTTATATGCGCTAGCTGCGGAATACTGAAGAAAAATCTGTCAACGAATACTTGTGTGTGATATATTGGGTAAACATTTTTTTTTTTGTGGAACTCCAGTATTGTTGAATATTTAAAGCATTTTTCAGACGACTGGACAAAGATCTTTACTGGAAGGCGCCTCTCCCACGATTATACCAAGTCAGTCGTGCGTTTCAGCGGCGGTGTGGGAAACCCGCAAACGACGGAGGAGTGTTTTGTCTGATGTCACGGATCACGCAGTTCTTTCGCCCCGAGAACACCGGCGGAATACGAATAAACACGAAAGAGACAGTGGGCGCATCGTACTGGCTCGCCAGCGCTCGGTCTGTCACCGATATGTCTAACGCAACGCATTATGTCTGAGCAATACACTCAACACAAAGTCATGCCCTTCTCGACAAGGGACCGAGCGTGGTGGGTGAGCGGCTAACGCTCTGGCCTCCCACTTCACTTACGAGTGCGGTGAAATACTCCGTCCACCACCCTATTTGAGTAGGAATGACAGGAAAGATAAGATTAGAGAAATAAGGTGCCGTTCAGGATTGGAATGCACAACGAAGAGATTAGCTTTGGTGCTGAGCACCCTCCGCCATCCACAATTTTGTGAATTGCAGAGTATATATGATGATGTAGATACGTATTACTGGATACCACAACAGTACCGGAGTCGTGTAACGTCCCGTCCGCGTGGGCAATGCATCATTTCTGCCGTCGGCGGGGAATTCCAGGAGACGGCGACATCTTTATAGCGTCTGCGATAGCATCTGCGTTTCCGCCGTGGCCGAGGAACAGCTCATCTGGATTCGGGGCGCACGCGAACTTGCCCGCCGTCCGTCCCGGCCGCTTCATAATTCATACTCTCTGGAATTAGCCCGGCGCGGGCCCGGCGTCGGGTAAGGAATCGCGCTGTCCGGGAAATTAAACGCCCTCTCGCGGGCGCCGCGCCGCGTCGGCGTGAAACCGAGTTTGCGCCACGCCGAGGCACGGCATAAATATGGATCGTCCGCAGACGTCGACTTGGTGTTTTTTAATGAGAATGGTAATGGGGAAACTCGACCAGCATGAGAAATCGGCGGAGAGGGCCAAAAAATATGTAGAGGAGTGTTGCAACAAATGTACGGACCTTTATAAATAGTACAAACTTGAACTGTGACGGGCAATTTTACAGGTAACTTTCCACCAACACACAGTATCAAAGCGTGCCTAGATGCTATTAGAGAAGAAGTAGAAACAGTACATTACAAATATATGGTGCTACTATAATTTTGGAAATAAACGGCTTACAGCTTTAAAATGAAAAATATGCACTTTAATTATATGTTCATTAATATGTAAATAAAATAAGATTTTTTCTGTCATTATGTCTCTCGACTGGTTTGATGCAATCCTCATTCCCTTCCTCTCTTGCGCTAACCTGATCTCAGTATGTCCTTGACAAGCTACATCTTCACGTACTCTACAGTCTTACCTTCGACTGTTCCCTCCACTAACGAGTTATCCAATCCAGCATGTATCAAAATATGAGCCACTTTCCTGTCTCCTCTTTCTGTAAGGTCCTTCCACAAATTTGTTTCCTCATCCATCATATCTAAAATACATCCATTTCGTACTTTATCTGTCCACTTAATTTTCTGCGTCATTCTATAGCACCACATTTCAAATGCTTCAATTTTTCTTCTTTCTGTTATTCCTGAAGTCCATACTTCGCTAACATAAAGTGCTGTGCTCCACACATAGAGCTTTAAAAAAGTTATTTCTTAGTCCTAGATCAATATTTGAAATTAAAAGATTTCTCTTTTTCAAGAACACTCTTTTCTCTAGTGCTGTTCTGTTTTTAACATCATTCCTGATTCGACCATCAGTCGTAAGTGTACTAATAATAGTGTACCCAAAGGAATGTTTAAGATATTTTTACAAATATTTTGCTGTCCCAGGAGAAAAATAGGATATGTTCCATTTTGATTTGAAGTCAGATAGTTGAGAAATTTAAGAAAAAAATGTCCACAAACTAAACCCCCCCCCCCTTTTTTTACTAACACGATTTAGGAAAAATACATGTGGGATTTTGAAGGGATTTCGGATGATGTTAAACCAGTTATCCCACTAGTAAAATAGAGTATGTATCATTTTGTATTTGAAATCAGTACACTGAGAAATTATAATTTTGCTTATGACCTTACGCTTCGTTGATATCGAGTTCATTAGAGGCTGTAAAGAACGGAGGACAAGGGAAAGGAAGGAATTCGTCTATGGCCTTTTTAAGGAACCTTCCCGGCATTTGTCTGGAATGATTCGGAGTAACCGTAGCATACTGAAATATGGATGAGGATTCGAACCATTGTCTTCCCCAATGCGAGGGTAAAACGTTACCGCTCACCTACCGTGCTTGATGCCCCTATTAATGCTTGTAGTTTCAGAAGAAAGTCGCGAATACGGGATATCGCTGAAATGTGATGAATGGTAATGAAAAACCTTATTCAAAATAGTGGAACGGTGTCATTTATATCCAAGTATCGTGACGAAAGGGGTTCTTTATAGCATATAGGGACGCGCTTTGCGGTCTTCTGGACAGTGATTCTTTATGGCAGTCATGAATTATATCTCCAGATTTGGGTTTTCTATGGTTTCCCCAAATCACTCCAGGCGAATGCCGGGATGCTTCCTTCAAAACGTCATGGCCGAAATCCTTCCAGTGCCTTGTCGTCAGTCCCATCCCGCCTCTAATGACGACGACGAGGCGTAAAGCCATAAGTAAAACAAAAATATTATATCTACCCATCATTTTGAGGCATGTCCCCATAACCTTCTGCCATTAACTTTTCCATGTACCATCGTGTTTTCCAGGTTGTCATCCTTCCTCTTCATGATGTGAATATTGCCTTCTGATTCAGTGTTTTGCACAGCACTTCTTGGGTTGTCCGTTTTGATACTACAGTACATATGGATTTGTACCCGTGCCGTTTGTTGTGTGTAGAGGATGTTGCAGACGCCGTCTCGTCGTTTGAGGGTTGGAGGCTACGACGCCACCCTAACCCGTCGCCGGCGTCTGGCGCTATTAGGACGGATGGCCGCGGGCGGCGCAAACTGTTTGCATCGTGCATCACGCGCGACAATTGGATTATAACGACAGCCTGATTGAATCAAGCGCCCTCTACACGCGGGGGCCTCCGGCGATGACCTCACCCCGCCAGACGACAGGCCTCGTGTTCTGTAATGTCTCTCGCAGACAGTCGAAAGGCCTTCACGTATCATAACAACGAATGTCTATCGCCGAGGTATCACCGAGATGGGAGGAGGCCGTTTTCGGCCTCCTACCTATCATTGGGCAGGACGAGGGTCAAACCTCGTTCGGCCATCCTGGCTGAGGTTTTCCGTGGTTTTCCTCAGTCATTCTAGGCGAATGCCGGGATGGTTCCCTACAAGACCACGGCTGACCTTCCATCCCCCTTCCCTCCCCGTAGAGTAGTTGGCTGAAAAGAGTCTTCGTGACTTCGCGCCTCTCCAGCCTTCAGCTGGGAGGAAAAAAAAAAAAAAAAATCTCCAAGGTATATGCTGATGAGAATTCATCTGTTGCGTCTGCGGGTGACAAAATCGTACCCCAGCAATCATTTTTATGTTGTTATTAAATTAGTAGGAATTAGGGATGTAACTCATATCCGCCAGAGACAATATAAATATATAAAATCCTTAAAATCGGATTTCGCAAAAATATGGAAGAGCGTATGAACCACACATTCATATCTTACATAGAGACCATCAGAAATGGAAATGTTAAGAACGGTTTTTGATCTCCAGCATGTATGTTGAAGTGGATTGATGACATATGTTTGTGGTACAGTCGTTTCATAAAATGAAGCCTAACTTTTTTTTTTAGATATTCGCATGCAAAAAATCCGAATGGTTTTTAAATTCCAGAATTATTTGCGTGTGTTTTCAAGTGGCAGTGTCGTCTAGGCGGAAGGTATTTGCTCCATAGTTTGCGGAACCGGGATCGAATCCCTAAACTACCATTTTTTGTCCTAATAAAAAATTGTTGGGCACGATTTTATTTCCGATTCATTAACACACTTTTATTGCGTGAAATAATATTGTAATTTGTTTGCACTAGATTATTTCAAAAACCATAGCGCACTTATATATATATATATATATATATATATAGGGTTGCCTAGCAAGTCTTCTTCTACCTCTACCTTTTCTTACTCTTCCTCTCTTCCTCTTCCTCCTGCTTGAGGTCGGTGGATAATTTTTCTTGTTTGTTGTTTTTGTGCGTTTGTTCAGTGCAGTGTGTGTACGTGTTATGGATAAAATTAGTTTAATGTAATTGCGATATAGCCCCGATGCTAGTTTTTCTACAAACCATCTTCCCCCTATCTTGTATCCGCCTACTTTTACTTTCTACGAATTTTAATTTCTTTCGGTGGTTTTGGTAAATTCTTTCTCGCTTCTATTGCTAATTTATCCCAATCCCAGACTCCTTTACCGACGAAAGAAAATTTTCGCACGCTCCTATGCCTGGAATCTAGTGCCAGCGTGTGGTCGTCGCCATCTTTTCATAGAAGAGAGAGGGTCGAACCCAGTGGCGGGCCACTAGCTCTCCAGGCCTAACATCACCATCCGATGGACGAATCACCGTCAAGAATGTCGTTTGCCCTGACTCCATACACACTGCGGGGAGGTTTGGGATTTAACCCAGGACTTTGGTGCACATTCAGTGATTAGGACTTGTGTACCACCACCTCTGCCGGCCAAGTCCTGTTGACGAAAATTTCTTCCACTGCCAGGACGCGAACCAAATAACCTCACGGTGCGGCAACCAACTGAGTTAACGGGACAGATGCAAGTATTCTTTATTTGTAATTTCACTCGTTTTTTTCTTAAAGAACCATATCCATGTGTTTGCGATTGTAACATTTAATTCTGGCCTCGCATTCGGAAGGACGCGGGTTCGAATCCCCGTCCGGGCATCCAGATTTGGATTTTCCACGGTTTCCCCAAATCACACCAGGGGAATGCCGGAATGATTCCTTCAAAAAGACCATGGCCGAATTCGTTCCCGTTCCTTGTCCCCAGTCCCATCCCGCCTCTAATGACCTTAACCGTCGACGAGGCGTAAAGCAATAAGAAAAAAAAAATATGAAAAAATTAACATTTAAATGATTCGAGGCGCGACAATTCGCGTCATAACTGTACTTGCGTCTTTAGTCTGGCACACAGACTGAACTTTTTTTTTTAACTCATTTATAATTTTTCTAAAGTTCTGAAAACAGGTTATACATTTGGTATTTTATTCTCGGTTTAAAGGATCCTAGCGCAGAGCCATTCCTTACACAACTTGACTTATATCACGCCTCGAATTGATGAAGGAAACCGTTAAGCTTTTCCCCACCTTTATTAGCTTCATTCCAATGCAGCGATCTGAGATAAAACGAGTTTGAGACGTAAAATGTTAAGCTACTCGTTTAATTGACTCCTTCGTACGGAAAAGAATGCAACGGTGTTTTGTTTCAGTGTTGGGGCTGGACATTTATTGAATACTTTAAACATTAATTGACTTATATTTCTATATTTTTCAGTCAATGAAGTAGTTTTCTTTTGTTCTTCTGCAGAATTTCAATACATTTACATGATATCATTGGATTTTATTTCTAATTGTGTGTGGTTTGGCTGTATAATCTGAGTGCACAGTAGTGCACCCGCCAAGTCAACGACGACACTGCCTACCCTTTTCTCGAAGCGATTTGGGCCATTTTAGTACCTCAATTTCTTCAGTCTCAATGATGCTACTACATATTTCAAACTTCTGTTACACATAAATGTCAGCAACTTTAGTAAACACGGTAAATTATGTTTCGTTCCTGTTTTTAGTTTGGATGTTATTCACACGCAGATATCACTGATTTTGGCATTCACTGACTGACTGATGAAGATCGTCAAAACTCTGAGGTACTCCCCGTATTCGTATAAAGCTGAAATTTGGTACACGGATAACATTTTACCCACATATTATAAAAAAAATCTAGAACTCGTAAATTTCCATATATCTACCCCTTACATACCCCTAACTTGAAATCGCTTTCTACCCTAATAACTTTATGCACCTCATATTTTCATTGTCGAGTGAGATTACTGAGTTTAGCTAAGGTGTTAAATTTTACTTCTTTCCTTTGCTTACTTTGGAAGTTAGTGAAATTCAGAATTTTATTTGCGACCACGATACCCCGACATCAAAATTCAACTGTACTTTCAACAGTACTAGAAACAAGTAATTTGGCACTGATATATGGCTTCGTCCAGAAATTATAAGAAAAGTCTAATCTTGGAGTTTTACCCCGTAATTATTTAATTATAACCCCAAACAAGAAACATTCTTCTGTCCACAGAAGATCTTATCTGGCGGAATACCCGAGAGGATTTCTTGTCAAGTTACGCCCTATTTGCGGCAACGAGTGTGGGGAGAAATTGATTACCGGTGGGATGTTTGGCGCATTTGAAATGGTAATCACATCGAACCAAAATGACACCTGACATTTTTATGTGAAACGTGAAGTTTTTTGCTAGAAAATGACATATCTACCGGTTCTGTAAGTTATCTCAGTGAATTTCTATATTTTCCCAAAGATGTAAAGTACTTTTTGCCTCATCCTGTGTAATGGAATAGAAATATTCTTAACCTGTCAACTATGTGTGCTTGCCTTACTTGTATTAAGCATTCAGTAATTTTCATCATCATTTTAAAGTATTTAAAACTGATTTTAATTAGTATTTGGGTTAGCAGATTGTTGTGTAAGATTTTAGGAATCTGTTCAACGAGATATCCATTGTCGTTGTGGAGCACGCTTTTCAGAACTTTTATCGCTTTGACTTAAATTCAGGATGCGAAAATTTTCAAGGTTGTGAACTGGCTGATGCGGCGCGGTTTTCGCCATGTAGGCGATGTGTAGTTTCGTTTAACGAGTGAGGAGAACATTTAGTCCGTCATCATGAAATCAGTACAGCAAAGGGTAGAATAAATAGTTAGACAACATCGTATAACTTAACAGAAAAAAGTCTTATAGTAACCACTCGATCGTAATTTTTGTGAAAGTACAAGCGGTGATCAAATGAAAAGGAACGAAATGACACGGTGGGTACAAATGTAGACTGTATTCAAAATATACACCATAGGCCTGAGCACAACGATCCCACTGATGAACAAGCCGCAGGATTCCTTGTTCCCAGAATTCCTGTGGCCGTGACGAGACCCAGTCCTTCACAGCGTCCTCGAGTACGTCGTCCGAGTTGAAGCGCTTCCCTTTCAGGTGTTTCTTCAGTGGACCAAACACACGGAAATCGCAGGGCGACATGTCCGGACTGTAGGGCGGATGGTCCAACGTCTCCCACTTGAACTTGGCCAGTTCCATGTGTGTGACTCTGGAGACGTGTGGACGCGCGTTATCATGGAGCAGAACCACACCCTCCTTGAGCAGCCCCGGTCTTTTGTTCTTGATGGACCTGCGTAGGCGTCGGAGTGTCTCACAGTACACATCCCCAACCTGTACGCCATCCTGTCCTCATACGGACTGCCGCATCATTTGGACGCCGCTTTTGATAAGAGCCTCTGCTCTCTACTGCGCATGCTCCGATCACAGTCAGAGACTCCAATCGCATACAGAGATGTCTCGCTACGTTCTCCCATGGCGGAATATGCAAATATTTAACTGTTACGTTTTTACGTCGTTTTGTACTTTTTCATTTGATCACCCCTTCTATGTGTGTCATCATTTGTATGGCAGCAACCTGTCATTTAATTAAGGAAATCACTAACTTATAATTACTTATTGTGAGGTATGCAACCTTCCGTAGTTGATGGTAAATGTCGACTCTTGTTAGGATTTCAGTGCAACATCAAGAAGACTAATTGACAGAGTAGATAATTAACAGCCACATTAAATACCTCATTACATATGCTTAATAATGAATCTGTTTTATAAGCTCCACACGTCTTTAAATCGTGTCTCTTTACCGTTGCTAGAGTGCTCCGTTTTGGTTTGTTAGAAAGTTGAGGTCCTTGGAGAAGAAATTGGAATGAATTAAGGAATCATCAAGTCGCAAGCGGTTTCGCGAAACAATGGAAAAGAGACATTAATATAGTTTGAACTGTGATACAAGTAAGAAGAATTAAGCCATTCAACTACGTCTATCATTAATTATGAACCTATATGCCCTGTTTAGTAAACATTAATGCATTTTGATGACTCCAGCATGAAGAACTGAATCAAGTTCCTTAGAAATTTGTAGAGCCTCCAAAGCCTTCAGAAAGCTACGGTGAGCCGTTGTATCTTCGGATCAGCCAGTGATATGATGTGTCTGAGGGGGTCGCCCACGACGTGTCGTGTTGTCGGAGTACACGCGTTGTAACTCGAGTGGCGACCGTGAAACGCGATATGAAGACACTTGTTAGTGAGAGGCCGCTGCGGTATGTCGCACACAGACCACCTCTAGTGCAGCGTATGTCATTCACTACATTTCAAGTATATTGTCCACTACGGTTACTAAAACACATTGAATTCGACCCTAATCATCATCCAATAAACACAACACTTTCTCAAGATTCGTTGTTTGCTCTACACAAACGATAAAGCCCTAATTTAGACCACGTCCCAATGGTTATTTTAGATGCTCCTGAAGGAGGCGTACTAAGTTAGTATATCAGAGGTTGGACGGCGTTTCCTTTCCTCCCAAACCTACAGGCTAATATGGAATCTGAACACCGGAACAACCTGGTCTATGTCATACGTACAAAGCAAAGCCCGTTAAAGTTCTTAGTCACAGAGGGATTTGAACCCCTGATCTAGAATTCAATTGGCGAACGCCGTATCCATTGAGCTACCAGAAGATAACTAAGGGTAAGAATGTAATGTGCTCTTTCAGTGGGAGGTGATTGTAGGACGGAAACGTGTCACGTTCAATTTCTGTTCACATGACCATGACCACAAGCTGTCACTCGATTTCAGGCACAAGGGTGTGGGAAGATTCTCATTTTTAGGTAAGGGTGTCCGGGATTGGAATGAGTTACCAAGGGGAATGATGAATAACTTACCGAAAACATTAAAAGAAGCAGGATAGGGGGAAGTTGGGTGTGTAGGGAAATTGCCACCGGAGCGTGTTCTCCATTGCAATTAAATAAATTTTTAAAAAAACTGTGAATTTACTCAAAATGTAACGTTCTTCAAAAGAGATGTTGTTTTTATAACGTCTTTTTAATCTGGTAGGCCTCTTTGCAACTAGCCAGAAAGACAATTTGTTAGTTCGGAGGCTTTCACGTTTTAGTTGCCTCTTTATAGTAGAATGTTTTCCCTGTTTTATCGCTTTTATACTTTGGACATGGCTGACCTCGTAACAGTCGGTCAAACAGTCTGAAATTTAGCCCTGGTTTTAGCCACGTTCTACTACCGTTTCTTTAGAAGGGAGCTAAATACCACAATGTTGTGAATGTCCTTATAGTAGCAACATGAGGACAGCCATTGATATAAAAATGACATCTTACATCTCTGGAGTCGACTGACACACTGCTCATGCGCAATTGCGTGACTAATCGATCTATCGCCGTGAAAAAAATTCTCGCTTCAAAAATTCTAAAATTTGGCCCTAAACATCCATAAATCCAAATAAATAATAATAAATGCATTTTACGCATAACAGTATAAATTAAAATCTCTTTTATTTTCGCTGGTACATTTCTTCTTCGTTCACAGAGAGTGGTGGGCTAGCGGTTAACGCTCTGGCCTCGAATTCTGGAGGGCGCAGGTTCGAATCCCCGTCCGGACATGCAGATTTTGGCTCTCCATGGCTTCCCAAAATCACTCGAAGTCAAAGCCGGGATAGTTTTGTAAGAGTCTTGTCCAAGTGACAACACCTGAAAGGGTAGCTGAGTGGTTGGTTTGTGGACGTCTGATGTGGCGGAGGGAATCTAGAGGAGAGTTTGCTAACCTCGTGTCGTTTGTGTAGCTGAGAAATCTCTTGTATCTTATACGAAGCTCTTCTATCCAGTCTAGTGGGCTATTAAAGATGTTAAGTCAGGATTAGTTTGACACCAGCTGATTGATAGGTTCAGCAACCCAGGATAAGGAAGACTAGCTCGTGTTAAGTGGCTAGTTGAGGATCTATCCTGATAAATGATAACAGGCGGCTAACAGTTCACAGAATCCCATTTAATGATCAGCGAAGACTGCGGACAGTACAGTTGATAATATGACCTACAAGGATCTGTCCGGCTACCGCCTATGAACGATGCTTATGCATCTAATTGGAGATAGACTGAAGAATTAATGGTTGGTTGAATGGACACTGAATGGCTAGATGGAATGTCTGGCCACATGATGTTACGAAGGCCTACATGGTGTACAGACTGAAGCTTAAGAGAGAGGCCTAGCTGCTCGCGGACTGAGAGAAAGAAATATATCTTCGGTGTATAACATATCTGTTGATTATAATTCCTAAATTGATTTTTTTTGTGTGTATTAATCTTTTCATTATAAATAATCTGTAAGAAAAAAAAATGAGATGTAAATGTTTAATTCTAAACTGCCTTCCACAGACAGTAGTGTTTATAATAATGTAGTAAATATATATATAATAATATCGTTGAATTCAACAAGATTATAGAATCTGTGTGTTAGAGTTATGAGATTAGCTGTGAAGTTGGCTTTGTAAATTAGTTTTGAAGAAATTAAACCAAGGCATTTAATAGTAGTAAAGTGCTGTTATTTTATTTTAAAGAAATTTGGAGGAGAAGGGCCTTAATTATATATAAAATGGGGCTTACCTCCCATGATGCAAAATAGGCATTAAAAAAACAATTGGTCGGTACGCCGAGAAGGCTGTTACAGGTGGTCGAGTCTATTGACATCATTATGCTGTTCAAGTCGGTGCTGATGACTGACTCAGCGATTCAGTAGGTTTTGTGAATAGTACGTCCACACTGAGGTAGAGCTTTCAAGCTTGGCTGCCTCTAACTGCATCGAATATTACTTTCATTAAAATCTATGATTATTATAAAATAATTCCTCATGGTTCAATTACGACACTAACAATGTCTTCCAAAGGCCTGCCCCCAGTCGTTTCTCGCCTCTAATGACCTCGATGTCGACGAGGCGCAAAGAAAAAAAATATCTTCGTTAGCCTGCGTTTTCTTTTTCCACCGTTAACGTCTGTTGGGGACAGGTGGGGGGGGGGAGTTGCCTGCGCTGGGTGTTCTGCTTGTCGCGCTGTGCCGCCAACTAAATCTCTGGGTCCGGTCGAAAGCCGAGCCGTCCTCGCGTTCTCTCGTTACACGTCCGCTCGCCGCAGGTAGAAATGTAAATCGCGCTGTCCTCTGCCACCGCCTCCCACTCGGCAGGGGCTTCATACCTGAGGAGGTACCACGGCGTCTGCCCGTTCTCTGGCCTCGCATTCGGGAGGACGCCGATTCGAATCCTCGTCCGGGCATCCAGAGTTGGGTTGTCCTTTGTTTCCCCAGATCACTACAGGCAAATGCCGGGATGTTTTCTTTAAAAAGGCCATGGCCGAATTCCTTCCCGTTTCTTTTCCCCAGTCACCGTGGTCGACGAGGCGTCTTCTTCTACGGTAGTCAATCCTGGGATTGGTGTGCGGCAGTCTTCCATTCAGCTCTACTCTCTGCCCTCCTCTATATCTGCTGCAGCCAACATCTTCCATTATCTGCTGGATGTATTTTAAACCTGGTCTTCCTCGATATCTCTTTCCTTCTACCATTCCCTCCATTATTGTTTTTAATAAGCTCTCATGTCTTAAGATATGTCCAATTAATGTTGTCCTCCGCGTTTTCATACTTTTCCATAAAGAGTTATACTCTCCCGCTTTCTCAAAAATTTCCTCATTAGTAATCTTGTCCCTCCAGCTAATTTTTACCATTCGTCTGTAACACCATTGCTCAAACGAAATTAATTTTCTTTTCTCTTCTGTACCAACTGTCCAGGTTTCACATCCACCCAGGGCAATGCTCCAGACATAAGCCTTTAATAGTCTTTTCCTCGTTGTCCAGCTGATATGATTTGTTGTAAAAATTCGTTTTTTTCTGTTGAACGCTATTTTTTCTTGAGCTATCCTGCATTTTATATCATTCTTGCTTCTTCCATCATTTGTGATTTTGCTTCCTAGGTAGCAGAATTCTAGCACATCCTCCAAAGCTTCTCCATTAATTTTAATTTTTGAGTTTTTATCTTTCCCACATACCATGACTTTTGTCTTCGCTTTATTAATTTTCATATTGTACTCCTTCCCCATTGTTTTTCTCCATTCTTTCCAAAATTTTCTTAAGATCCTCTTCACTTTCTGTTACTATCACAATGTCATCTGCAAATGGAATCATATTTATTAATTTTCCCTGTATCTTTATCCCAACATCAATTTCGTCTCTGATCTTATCCAGTGAGTCTTGAATATAGGCATTCAAAATTAAGGGAGACAGAGCACAGCCTTGTCTGACTCCTTTACGAGCTTCCTCTTGTTTATTTCCAATTTTTATTACAGCCGTTTCATTTTTGTGAAGATTCCATATTAGCCGCCTATCTCTGTATTGTATACCTATTTTTCTGAGGATCTCAAACATCTTTCCCCATTTAACATTATCAAATGCTTTTCAATATGTATGAAACCTAAATACGTTTTTGCCTTTCTATATTCTCTTTTCTAATATTAGCCTCAGTGCAAGAATTGCTTCCCTTGTACCTCTCTTCTTCCTGAAACCGAATTGGTCTTCTGTTAGAAACTCTTCTACTTATTTTTCCATTCTTTGTAGTAATACATTGGTGATAATTTTTGATGCATGAGCTACTAAGCTTATTGTTCGATATTGCTCACATTTTTTAGCACCTAGATTCTTTGGTAAGGGAATGATTACATTTTTCTCAAAGTCTGAGGGTATTTTTCCTTCCTTATAAATATCCTGTACTAGCTGGAATATCTTTCTTTCATTACAGGACCACTTTTTTTTCAGAATTTCCGATTTGAGATTATCGATATCCGGCGCCTTATTATTCTTTAATCTCCCAAGTGCCATTTCAAATTCCTCTCTTAATATAC
Organism: Vandiemenella viatica; assembly: GCA_031002005.1. Classification (NCBI taxonomy): domain Eukaryota; kingdom Metazoa; phylum Arthropoda; class Insecta; order Orthoptera; family Morabidae; genus Vandiemenella; species Vandiemenella viatica. Next base: position 213,497,077 of record JARYHS010012519.1, on the reverse strand, counting down.
TGTATCCTTTATTTTCTTCTTCCACGTCATCCTCTCTTTCTAGAATCTTATTTTCATCTAATTTCGCATCCGCGTACAGGTTTTCTATGTATTGCTTCCACCTTTTCACAATTTCACCATGATCACTAAGGATGTTACCACTTGCATCGTTTATTGCAGCGCCTTTGCTATATCGCTTACCAAAGAAAGTTTAAGCTATTTTATATGCAGATTCCATATTGCCATTCCGTATTTTTTCTTCTATTTCGGAGCAGATACTGTTATAGTAATTTTCTCTTGCAACTCTTGCTCCTTTGTTAATAGCATTTGTCAATGATCTATATTTCTTCTTATGCACTTCATCTTTTGATCCGTTTAGCAGTTCATCCTTTCTTGGTTCAATTTCTTTTTCACTAAAATTTCATCAGCAGCCTCCGTCTGGTATAGCCATAAAAAAAGGTGATCAGTAATTCCTATCACCGCTTCCACGCTCTCCCTACCTATCCCCATGCGATTTTTTGAGTGGGTTTATGAGAAAGTAAGCCTTCTCTACCGAAAAACCTACCAGGACTGCGAGCTGACATCATCAGTACATTTGAACAGATTTATGGGACATGCTGTAACGAGTATAGCAAGAACTTGACTATCGTCATGATATCTGCGGCATCAGTAAGGGGAAACATATAGAGCATTCGTAATATGTCAAAAAAACTTTTTTTTTTTTTTTAAATAGACTGTAAACTATATGTCACGTAATGTATCTACAGTAAATTTATGAAAACGCTTCAGTCATTTGTAATCACCCTGTACAAACACATTCACCTCACTGGACCGCGAGAAGGTCTTTTCTGTGCTTGTTGACGTCTCTGATACTCTGAGTGTTGTCTGATTTTTTTTTTTTCTGGTTACAGCTTTATGCCTGGTTGACATCGGGGTCGTTAGAGGGGGGAAAGGACTGGGGGCAAGAAGCGGGAAGGGATTCTGCCATGGACTGTTGAAGGAACCATCCTGAAATTCATTGCTGTGATTTGGGGAGACCATGAAAAACCGAAACCTGGACGGCAGGACGGCGGTTCGAACCCGCGTCCTCTTGCTTGTAAGGCTAGAGAGTGACGTATCACTCACCGGACTCGGAGCTATCGAATTAAGTTCGTAAGGATCCTGGTTGCATATCTGTTATAACTTTGTATCATCTTTGGAATGTGGCCATCTTTGGAATGTGGTCTAAAGCAAATCGGATGCATTATTAACTTTTCACGCAGTATAAAAGGCTAGTGACTCTACCAACTTTTAAAACTGTTCTGTTGAAAATATTCATTTATCTAAGTGAATACACTACCAAAGAAGAGATTAGTATAAATTGTTGCGATATTATAATAGTTAATGGTCAAGCAATCTTCAATCATTTAACTCCAAATTAATTTCTATTGCGTTACAGTTTTACGTTTTGCTCTGTTTCGCGTGTGCCGGGAGAATATAACAGCTTTCTGGATCGGTTTCAGTTGACGTGGTGATTACTTTGCTGGTTGGAAATTAGTGCTTTATTTTATTTTTATTTTTTGCTTCCGTTAGTTTTGAGACTGATGTTTAGCTGAATGGAGCGTTGCTTAAGAAATAAGGGGAGAAAACAATATTTATAAAGAAATAACTCGCGGTGTGTGAAGAAGTAAAAGTATGTGATTATTGCAGGCCATTTCTTCCACTTTGAAGCACCAGTGGAGGCATAAGAACCACACTATATCAAACTATGTAACTAAATACAATAGTGCAAACAGAATGCTGGTTGAGGTCACAGAAGACCAACTACCTCACCTCAAAATGTAAATAAAACATTGTACGCTGACGATACATCGACGAGAGGCGAAACGCGTCCGAAAAATAAAGAATATCCAACAACAGTTGTATTGGCGTATTTACTAAATAATAATTAGTTTAAGGTGTGAAAGAATTTTTTTTTTTACTTTCTCCTAGTGAAATAACTGCCTTTTTTGTTCAAATTCCTATTACGGGTATGGAGACATCTGAAGTAGTAGTTAGTTGGCTTCATGTCCAGAAGATCGCAGTGAGTAAGGTTAGAATTGTGTGTCGACTCAAAAATACAAAAGCAACTTTTAGAATTTTTGCCTGAAGAAGAATTCTAATACCTGGGTTCAAAATACAACGTGTACCAACTTCTGAAAATTAGACAGAAGTATATCTTTCATATTTCCCTCAGAGCGCACGACTTTGAGTAAATCGATAGGAGGTACAGTCATGGAGTCTAATCCGTGATGATTCAGCCTGGAAACAGGAGAAGGGTATTAGTAACTGGAGTACCGCGAGCGGATCAGCTGCTAAGGAGACACTAAGCTCTGCTACCGGTGTTATCAAGGGGACCGCCGCGCCGCTTCGTTTGAACAGAGGCAGCGGGACGGGAAATCCTTCTGACCAGTCGCAGAAAAAATTGTGGTAGCAGGTAGTGGAGATGTTTGATGCCGAGAAAATGATACGATCTTCTAGTTCATTGATCTAACAGAGCTTTCGGTTATTTTATGGGAAAATCGTTTGCCGTTATTCCGTCTCTACCAGTTTTAGATTTTCAGTGCGTTATCAAAGTATTCCCAAGAAAACATTGAACTCGGCTTCTTCAAAACGGATCATGCCTTTATGTACCTATCATTCTCACATTTCTTGGTAAATGACGCCAGAACTTATTGGGCATATAGTTGGAAAGGGTCACTAGAAAATTGAGGGAACTGGGATTCAAAGCCATGTTCTGACTGCGATTGTTGCTTCAGAATGCCAGATCGAATTTCGTAGCTCTAAGTTGGGTGAAAAGGGTTGCAGAAGTGCAGACGTATATTGGCGACGATGAATATTGGTAGAAGAAGTAGGATTAGTGCGTGGGGGGAGAGATGGCCAGGACCACAAGTTGACACCTGATTTCAGGCATAAGGGATTGGAATAATTTTGTTTGTAACCACTGGAAAATTCAAAGGGAATAAAGTACCGAAATAACTGCTAAACAATTTACCTAAAATAATTTGAAATTAGAATTTGTAAACGGCGAAAGTACGTGCGTATGGAAATTGCACTCAAAGAATTTAAGGATAAAAATTCGTGTTATACAAAGTTAGGTGTCTAGGGAAAAGTTTCTCAACGAATTTGTTCATTTTAAATTATATTTATATAGAAATTATATCGGCTAACACTGCCTACTTTTCAGTCCGCAAACTCGTAAATCTGTATCATTTAACCTTATTATGATCAGTTGATATATGTCTAACTATTAGGTACGATGTCATAAACAGAAGTAACAAGAAAATTTTTTTCATCCGTTCGGGAATATAATAACGGTTGGAACCTCTACTTTTTTATTGGTAAAATATGTAAGTGCAACAGGTATTTAGAAATTTATCTTCAGTGGTTTTAGCAAATGCATCTCACAAATACATATCCCTTTTCTGAGTTTCATAATACTCCAGTGACAGAATCGGTTTATAAAATTTGTGGTATTGTGAAACGAAATTGCACGTTGAGTATTATTTCTAGAATCGGAACAGGTTTTTAATGTTCGTCAGCTTGAAGTTATTACGAATATAATCTCGTATTTATAAATAATTTATAAATTTGAAACAGGTATGTCAAAAAATTAGGGTATCAGTTTTGAATGATCTACTGTGAACACGACCTTGAGATTACTCGCGATCATACAGCATTTACAACGAGGTAAATGATCATTTCAATTGGTAGACTTAAATTCAACCATGGGTGCTTCTGAAAACACGCTCTTCATAAACGTGTCGAATACTGTACACACCGTTGTGCAAGTGTGATGGAGTTAATGAAGATCAAATCACCTGTTTTTTGCCTGCAAGGGAGAGATGACGAAATCCTACGCAGTTGTTGCAAGAATTCTGGGCTTAGGACAGTAAGTACCGGCAGTGCTATCCGTCTATTGCCGGTATATAAAGCAGGAATGATATTGCTGGAATAAAACAGTGTTGAATATTAGTTGTTAATATTGATCCAGAATAACTCGTCATCATCATCGGTGTCGTGCCCTAAGGCAGGTTTTCACATGGCTGCTCTAACAGCCCTCAAACCTAAACTTAAATGGAATGAATAGTATTTTATGAAGCACTTACAGTAAGCTAGAGTTTGCTTGAATATGATCTGGTAGGTTTGTTTTGCAATTTCCTTCAAATCAATGTATATAGACTTTGTCTTATGAAAAGAAATTATTGAGAGGCCGTTTAATATGTTTAAGAACAGAATTGTGCAAGAGAATTGCTTAAATGTTTGTAATTCCAAGTATTAATGTAAGTTACGATGTCTAAAGAACAATTTGCTACAGTTTAAAATGATTTCTGCGAATAATTTTGTGTTTAAGTATCTTTAATTTTCATTTCTGACCATTTTGTAGTGATTGTAATTGATTATGTATTAATTCTGATTGTTTTTAATATGTTTCAATTGTTTAAGTATTGTTAATGTTGGAGAATTATCTGCCGGAATCCTTTGAAGAGTTCTAGAAATTCCGATAGAGTTTATACGAAGCGGTCATCCGAGACAGAGTAGTAGTTTTCACCGACTCAATTTATGACGGCCAATCACTGTATTGTCTGTGGAAGAAGTGTTGTATGCAATCTCTGGACTGTATCTGTGCATGTAAACAGTATCGTTGACGTCGTGTTTTTTGAAAATAAACGCAAGTTTAAACTGAACTGTAACGTGGGCTAGTTATTTATCATATTAATTAAACCACGAACAATATCATACAGCTCTCCATGCTCTTCTGTCTTCTGCCATTCTCTTCATGTCCCTTTAGTTGTTGTTTTCTGTGATTTTATCTGTGATCTTGTACTTCCTTCTTCCTCTCTCTCTCTCCTATTCCTTCCAAGGCGTCCCTTACCAAGCACTCCCCTTTCAACAAGAGTCCCATCGAGTTCTTTTTTCTTTCTCTTATTACTTTCAGCAGTTTTCCCCTTTCCACCACTTCAACATTACTTACTTTATCCATCCAGCTCATTATTAGATTGTTCGTAGTTTAATTAATATGATAAATAACTAATCCACGATACAATTCAGTTTAATCTTGCTTTTATTTTCATAAAACACGACGTCAACGATACTGTTTACATGAATACACACAATACTGCGATTGTATACAACACTTCTTCCACAGACAATACAGTTCTTGGCCTTCGTTAATTGAGTCGGTGGAAACTACTTCACTGTCTCGGATGACCGCTTTATATAAACTCTATCGAAATTTCTAGAACTCTCCAAAGGATTCCGACAGATATTTCTCGAACATTAACAATTACTTAAACAATTGGAACATATTAAAAACAATCAGAATTAATACATAATCATTTACCATCATTACAAAATGGTCAGAAATGGAAATTAAAGATACTTAAACACAAAATTATTCACAGAAATCAATTTAAACTGTAGCAAATTGTCCTTTAGACATCGCAACTTGCGTTAATACTTGGAATTTCGAACATTTAAGCAATTATCTTCCACAATTCTGTTCCTAAATATATTAAATGACCTCTCAATAATTTCTTTTCATAAAACAATGTCTATATACAATGATTTACAGGAATTTGCAAAACAAACCTACCAGATCATATTCAACCAAACTCTAGCTTCCTACAAATGCTTTATAAAATACAGTTACATTTAATTTTAGGTTTGAGGGCTGTTACATCATCCTCTCCATTCTCCTCCACATCCACATCTCAAACGCTTCTAACCGTTTATTATATAAAATGACGACAAATAAAACACAGAACATTTTTTTGTTAATTCAACAAACCCATTTCCCCTTTAAACGACGACTTATGTATTTTTATACTTAGGGGGATGACTGTTTGTATGTGGTTGATAACAATATGTGTGACTGGAATTTGTCAAGGGTCGGAGCGTGTGGAGTTGAGTGTTGCGTTGAGGGAGGGTCGTAGTGTCTGCGCAGACTCCGATAAACCCGGGCGCACGCCCCTGTGTGACCGCGCACCCCCAGCCGCATTACACCCACCACCTCGCAGCAAGTAAACAGTACGCAGTCCAAACAGGACACAACATTAATGCAGTACGGCCTTATAAACTTCCAAAACGTTTTTTGCTTACTATTATCATCGTAGTGCGCTTAACAGCAGTAAAACAAACAGAAAATATGATTAAAATAATTATAATCTTAAATATCTGGGTGAAATTATAGGCCTACAATCCTCAGGACTAAACCGAATCGCCAATGAACAAAGAGTCACCAAGTTTCAAAGGGCCTACAGCCTAACGTGGAACTACTACAACAAGAAATGCATTTTAGTAGATGCAAAATTAAGGCGTTATAAAACAGTGATTCTTCCAAAAGCAACCTATGTAGCCGAAACAATAGTAATTGATGGTCATTCCAAAATTAAAGAAATAGAAAAACAGGAACGAAAAATTCTCAGGAAGATATATAGGACAATAAATAGAAATGGCATTTGGATGAAGATGGCACAGAATGAACTCTATCAAAAGATCAACACAATCACAGAAGAATTCAGAAAGCGTCGAGCTAAGTTCTACACCCATATCTACAGGATGGAAAACACTAAAATAGCAAAGAAATTACTTGGCATCATAACCAAGAGTAAATGCGGTGCGGAATGGCTGAAAGAGGACCAGAGGGACCTACAACGGATCAACATAGAAAATCTCGAAGACCACATTGAGTGTCATAAGAACATCACAAATGCTAATTTGGAGCAAAGAACAAGAGAAGCACTCTGTGAGGATGAAGAGATTTTGGGAAGAAAAGAGGAAAAACAGCTGAAGATTAAATCGTGATTTCAAGTTCAATCGCTCTCCTAACGGGGAATAATCGCAAATAATAATAATTAAAATAATTACATGAAAACATCGATGTATTCCGGTGTCCGGTCCAGCTTGGTGCGTTGTGAACAGGCCTGAGTATTGCCACAACAGAAAAAGCCGCCACATATGTGATGATTGTTTCCACACTTCATGTCCTGTATGGGCCCTTTTAAACTGAGACCAAAACCGCCTTGGCTCGAGCGCATGCTGTCGGGTCTCTCATACATTTCCACTTGTGTGTGTTGTTTGCTTCCCACGCTTTTCTCCTCCCTATTGACAGGTCAAAGTTGTTACTTCTCAGCTTGTCTGGTTCTGTACATCATGATAAACTTGGCAGATCTTTTACTGAGTGTAGCGGATGAACGGTAAAGCTGTGGTCCCGCATTCGGAAGGACGCGGGTTCGAATCCCCTTCCGGTCAACGGAAGTTTGTTTTCTGTGTTTATCATCCCAGGCGAATGTTTCGATAGTTACTTCCAAATGCCAAGGCCGAATTCCTTCCCGTTCTCTATGTCGACGACACGTAAAGCCATACGCAGAAAAAACCCAGAACTTCCAAGGTAGCAGTGAAGAGGAATTATGGTCTTATCGTCTGTTTATGAAGCTTTGTTAGTGTTCTCTGCATATATAGTGGAGGAATGTTTAAAAGTACTAGCAGAAGTATAGTAGGGTTGATCTAGAGCAGGGGTCTCCAAACTTTTCAGCCTTAGGGCCATACTGATTACTCCAGTAAGTTCCGAGGGCCAAAAAACCAACATAAAATTAGAAAACTTCAGTAAACTAAACTTAATTTGCTAGAGCTAAAAAAAGAAAAAAAAAAAGGTCTACAATTCGCGCTAGGGTGGGACCTTAAAAAAAAAAAAAAAAAAAAAAAAAGGTCTCCAAAAGTTTAGCTCTCCGCGGGCCGGATGTGGCCCGCGGGCCGTAGTTTGGAGACCCCTGATCTAGAGTGATCACTCACTGTTGTCAAAGCAGTTTTGAGATGGACTTCGAATGCCCACCCAGTTAGAGTATTCTACCGCTGATAATGCCGGGCCAAACACACAGCAAAATGCAGGGTGGAAGTAGAGAAGGCAAGCAATGGACTAATCGAAATTTTGTTCAGCAATATAATGAATGACGACTATCAGTAACAGGGGGCTTTGCTAATATAAGTAGAGATGACGCTATGGTAAATGTAAAACAGCACATCACACCAACTGTTAGTTCGTAAAAATTTCGTAAACAAGTCACTTCTGTAGCATACTAACGGAAAATAATACAACTGAGAGCTACCATGTTTCTAGTTGAATAAATACTGTAACAGGTGTTATTACAATGTTTTCTGTATTACCACGTTTGGTGTCCTATAATAGGTCTAAATATTCGTCTGTATGATGTGGGTAGCAAGACATCTCCGTGCTGCTGATTGATTTAGAATATCTTCTGTTGATACTGCTGAGCGTTATATATGTTAAACGTTCAGCAGGTATGCAGCCTGTTGTGTCAGATTCCACATCGGAGATTTCGTCCACCGTGGCCCGAACCGTCCAATGCCGTGTCAGGCTTCTGACACCTGCCATACCCATACAGATTTGAGTTTTCCGTTCTTTCCCCAAATCACTCCAGGCGAATGCCGAAATAGTTTCTCCAAAAGGCCGTGGCAGAGTTCCTTCCCGCTACTTTGCCCAGTGCTTTCGTACCTCTAAATGACCTCGACGTCGACGTCGAATAGGCGTAAAGTCACAAGCAAAGAAAAGAAGACTCCCTTCATGATGCTGCAATGACCTGAGCCAATGGAACAGGTGATTGGCATTGACCAAACATAAACGAAATAGGGCTCTCTAAATTCAACATATCAATCTGTAGTTTACAGTAAAAAAAAAATAAAAAAAAATGGGGTTTCAGAACATTTGCAGAAACGAGAGAAAGTCAAATCAAGTGCTATTAAATGAGAATACAATTATTTTTCTTTGCTGTCGTCAGTCTTTCGACTGGTTTGATGCAATCCTCCGTCCCTTCCTATCCTGTGCCAACCTCTTCACCTCTACATACCCATTACAACCCACGTCCTCAATTATCTGCTTCATATATGCTAATCTCAGTCTTCCTCTACAGTTCTTACCTTCGACTGTTCCCTCCACCAGCAAATTAACCAATCCAGCATGTCTCAAAATATGACCTACCAGCTTGTCTCTTCTTTCTGTAAGCTTCTTCCACAAACTTCGTTCATTTCTTACTTTGTATGTCCACTTAATTTTCAGCATTCTTCTGTAGCACTATATTTCAAATGCTTCAATTTTCTTTCTTTCCGGTATTCGTAAAGTCAATGTCTCACTACCATAAAGTGCTGTGCTCCACACATAAGAGTTGAGAATACAATATAACAGTTGAAACTTCATTTTCCTACACCTTGGTTGCACCACTGTACAGATGTAACCATCACGGCTAGCTATCAGCTTATAGTTATATCTTTTTTTTATGGACTGTAGTCTGAGATTGCCAAATTGTGCGCCAAAATCCTGGCTTATATCCCAAACTTCTCCGCAGCGCATTTGGGGTGAAGGCGTACGAAAATTGATGATGATTCGTCCGTCGGACGGAGACGTAAAACTCGGCGGACTGCATCGTGTCTTTCGGAAGAGTAGGCCTGAAAGCACCGCACCGCCTGCTGGCTTCTTCCTCACAATTATTTCAGCTCTCATCCATAACACAAACAACACTCTGCATTTAAACATTAGCGACATCCAAACATTCAATAGCGCGAACGCTTTCACACTGGGGATGCCAATTGGAGACAACACTAGTCTTCCTCCGCGGAATGTTGCTGTGAAGAGGTGACAGCCTTGGCTGGATTACTGACAGTGCCACTCAAGAGATTACTAATGTTTTCTATCTCTGTTTCTGTCGTGGTTGGTTTCTACTATTACTATTACTACGCGATTCACTAGCAGTGTATGGCGGAGGGTGCATTGCACCTATTGGAATGGGTAATAGTTTGGAAGGGATTTACGGGATATGGCAGGAGGCGCCCATGGGCTATTGTGAGGAACCATCCCAGCATTCGCGTTGAGTGATCTGGGAAAATCATGGAAAACCCAGATCAGGATGGCCGCAGAGCTTTATCGAAAGCTACTTCTGTAGGATTTTAAGTTTACTCGCCCGGTAAATCCTTTCTATTCCATTCCCTAATCGCTAATGAATACAGAAAAGAATCGGTTCTGGCCCTGATTTCTCTTATGTCATTTTCACGGTCATCCCGAGATACGAATGTTGCTGGTAGCAATCTTTGTTTGCTGCCATTCCGAAATAAGTCAGTCGTGAATTTTTCAATTAGCTTCTGTCGAGAGTAACGCCTTCGGTGTTCCAGGTCTTCCCAACCTAACTCCTTCAACATCGCACTTACTCTTTCCGTCCAACTATATATACCAGTCACTAATCAGGCGGCTCTTCTTTGGACCTTCTCTAACGCCTCCATTAACCCCTTTTGATGGGGACCCCATACAGAACAACAATATTCTAAGTGAGGACGCACTAGTGACTTTCTGTGGGTGAAAGCGATGGCTGAGCAGTAGTACTAGTTTCTGACCTTCCTGGATGTAACAGGGGATCCAGTTCTCTTAGCAGGAATACTCTTAACACTTAAAATGGTGCGTTGGTAGTGTGAGTGTTTGAGTATGGAGTGGACGCTGAGCGAGGACACGTGGGCTGGTGGCGCCCTGTAGCGCACGTGGGAGCTGCACACCTGGCGAGCGCCACCTGGGCAGCCTCCCACGCACCACACACACTACCGTCTCTTACTGTGCACCGTCGACCCAGGTTGCTGCGAACCTCTGTGCAGGCTGGGGGTGACTGTTTCCCGGTGTACCCACCATTGATGGAAAAGAGTTATAGACCATTTACAGTCATTCAGGTCGACAGTGCGCCATGTTGCCGGCCCAAAATCTTTGAAAAAAGTCTATCAGTCAAACCTTTTTTCATACTGCGAGTGAATTTAATATAGCGTGGTGCTAGTTATACAGATACCACAACACTATGTACATTACTAGCAGTATTGTGAACTAATATAATATTTATACTGATATTACAATATTGTGAAGGGAACATCTATATATATAAAGATGAATGTATGTATGTATGTTTGTTTGTTTGTTTGTTCTTCATTCAAATCCACAGTTTTCATCCGATCTCGATGAAACTTTGCACACTTATGCTTTGAAACAAGGAGAAAAATACTGTCTACATTTGGTTGAAAAATTATCTGTAGATATAATACATGTTGTCTCATAATTTCGAAATACTACTGAACGGCGATAGACAGACGCGTTGGATATGGATGTCTCTCTACTGTTTTTCGTGTAGCGGTCATGTGTGGCTAAAGCACTGGCTTACTAATGTTTGGGTCGTGGTCTGCGGTTCAAATCTCCGTGGAGGCTAAGATTTTTAACAATTGTTTTTGATCGTAAGAGTCACGCCTGGGCCGTCGGTTATTCGGATTGAATGTTAAACTGTAGATATTACAAAGTTAGGGGTGCAATGCGAGGCAGATCATAGGTAGTCTTGCATTGCTGTAGGTGTACACTTTTTTACGTTGTAACGATCCCTCAGGGGTTCTTCGCAGTCAGTGTGTGTGTGTGTGTGTGTGTGTGTGTGTGTGTGTGTGTGTGTGTGTGTGTGTTTGTGTGTGTGAGAGAGAGAGAGAACCGCAGTAATAATACTATAAATACGGAAGTAAGTCTCTGTCTTTTTGTTACGTTTTGACGACTAAATGGCTATATCGATACTGATGGAATTTGACAAGAAAATTTGTATGAAGGGCACAGGATATTTTTTCCAGTATGACTAACAGTTGTAGTCACAAAATTTTGAGACCTTATCGAATGGTGACAGAAATATGTTAGAAATTGATTCTCTTCAATATATAGTGATAGCTTTCCTGTCATATTATGCCGACTTGGTGTTGTTTGGGACCAATCCTTCGTTACCAACAACTTTCTATATTCAATTCTGGCAAAAAATTTCTTAATCCACGCGTACGAAGTCGCGGGTACGAGCTATTATATAATATTTCGTCACTTATAGCCTACAGATATAAAAATAATACTAAGTACATTTACAGAAACTGACGATGCCCCACAACAAGGACGAAAGGCCCCTGGAAAAATCAATAAAACTGTTAATAATAGACTGTCTTTAAGAAGTTCACGATTGGTTTGAGGAACATTCCGCACGAATCCAGCGAATCATTTGGCCACCTGGAATCACCAGACACGAACCCAATCGAACGTATATGAGATATAATCGAAAGGTCATTACCTACACCGCGTCTTGCAGTAGCTGCTCTGTCGCAGTTATGGGGGCGGCTGTAGGTGAAACAAGGCTGAATGTTTCTTCAGCGGACTTACGACGACTTGTTGAGTCAATGCCACGTCGGGTTTCTGCCATTCGCCGGGCGTAGAGGATTGTATATGAGCTTAAACTGTATGCTTAGTCCTGTTTCTCAGATTCCGATTCTTATTTCACTGATTCAGAAATCAGGTGAACGGTGATTGGAACTTTCTGTGGTCCATATTGTCAGCCACTTAACTCCACATGACGTTTCTCATTTATTGTTGTGATTGTAGAAAATGTAATTAACAACTCGGCCCTTATAATCCAGAGACACATTTTGTTAGCTGGGTGCTCAGACTTCCGCGGTCATTGTCGATATTATCTTCGTTGTGCGGGTTGAACCGCGTCAATTTATCGAAACCTAACGTTTCGGCCATCATTTTGTGGCCTTCTTCCTCTCGATAAATTGACGCGGTTCAATCCGGACAACCAAGATAACATCGACACATTTTGTTGTTTAAAATTACTGTAAGTCATATTTAAATAGAATTTACTTAAGTTTTGAATAAAATTAATTCTATATACAGTGAAGCATTTTGTTTAAACATAAGTATTAATCAATTGTAAATAAAAACACCGTCTATTAGCAACTGGTTTTATTGATGTAAGCTCAGACGCGTTTCGCCCTTGTGGAATGGGGCATCGTCAGTGACTGTGGATGTATATACATGTTGGTGTTAACAAAATTACAATATTAATATACAAAACTAACTAATAATAAACTACATTCTACTTACGACTTATGGCTGAGGCAGTTACATGATGGTGTAACGGATAGCGTTCTGGCCTCGCATTCGGGAGGACGGCGGTTCGAATCCCCGTCCGGGCATCCAGATTTGGGTTTTCCATGGTTTCCCCAAATCACTCCAGGTGAATGCCGGGATGCTTCCTTCAAAAGGCCATGGCCGAATTCCTTCCCATTCCTTGCCCCCATCCTTTCCCGTCTCTAAAGACCACGTTGTTAAAAAGGGACGTTAAACTGTTACAAAAAAAAAAAAAAAAAAAAAGTTACATGGTGGTCGGGAATAGCTCCATTTGCACTTTTTTGTGGCGTGAACTGTAGTTATGGTTCCACATAACTATGATAATAGCTGTTTTTACCCTGTTCTTTGGAGGTAATCCTACCACTGTTTTCAAATATATTGAAATTGACACTTTTTTCGTCTGATGAACAGCAAAACCTTGTTGTTTACATTCGTCTACAGTGATGCCAACCTAATGTTTTTTGCTTGTAATATAACGTCTATGTATTATTAAATTATATCTCTGTTTGTGCAGTGGTGTCAGTGTTGTAATTTACTTTTTATGTGTATTATATTCCTGTGTCTTGGTTATTTTTCACTGTTTTAAACAATGTCTCATTTGTCAAATGAGTGAATTCATTAAGTACAGTTTGCTTTGATGCAATGGCTTTGACTTGATTTCCCTTCGCTTTGATTTCTAACATTTTTGCGCTGTTTTTCCACTTGCTGTTCGCGTTAGAATTTTGTATTCAGTACCACTATGTTTCTACCTACTTTAGTTGTACGTATTGGTCCATCGTTTTTACCATATCATAGCCTTAAAACCACTCGTAGATTGTACGACATTTCCGCTTTATTAAAAAAACTATGTGAGTCTCCCCTAGTATTTATTTATTTATCGTGTTGCCAAGGGACTAAAGTGAAGTAAAGAAACATATACAATATACACTAGGACAAGAAATTTGATAGCATTCACAAATCGTTGTACGGTTGTTGCTGCTGGTCTGAGAAGGAATGTGTATCACTGATAGCATCTTGGAATCGTCTATCGTACTTCCTTAGAGAGCGTTCGTTAATGGTGTGCTCCACAAATGATGTGTCCCACACTCTGGGAAGGAGCTCCGCAGTCACAGACAGAAGAATTTCGAATGGCGTTGCATTTGGTGTGGCGTATTCTTAGGCTGTTTCGTTTAACTCACTGGCCTCTAATCAGACGGAATTCGGGAGGACGGCGGTTCGAATCCCCGTCCGGGCATCCAGATTTGGGTTTTCCATGGTTTCCCAAATCACTCCAGGCAAATGCCAGGATGCTTCCTTCAAAAGGCCATGGCCGAATTCCTTCCCATTCCTTGCCCCCTATCCTTTCCCGTCTCTAAAGACCTCGCTGTTAAGAGACGTTAAGCAGTTAAATTTTTTTTTTTGGAAGTCTAGTAGTAGGATGTTGAGTATCTTAGGTGTTTCACAGATGCAGAGTTGCAGCTTTTTCGCCATTTTCCTTTGACATTGAAGTGAGATACTCCATGCCATACTGGACTTCTAGACTCGAGACTAGTAAAGGGTAAGTCATTGAAGACCTCTTAGATTTGGAGATCCTGTGGATGGTCAGGATGATGTAACTTCCTCCACTCACGTGACGTTGCTTCTTGACGTCTGGAGGTGGTATGTTACGACTCTCATACACTCGTCCAGATGGATATCGATTTTTCTAGCATCTACATCTACATATTTACTCTGCAATTCACAAAATTGTGGGGGTGCAGAGGGTGTTCAGTACCAAAGCTAATCTCTTTGTTGTGCATTCCAGTCCCTAATGGTACGAGGGAAAAAAGAATTCATATAAGAATGATTGCGGCACCTTATTTCTCTGATCTTATCTTTCCTGTGATTCCGGCTCAAATAGGTTGGTGGAAGAAGTATTTCACTACACTCGTGACCAATAAGTTTAAACGAAACGTGCGTCGTCTGTCTACCAGAGACTTCCAGCCTAGTCTAATAATCAGTTCTGTGATGCTTTCATAAGGACTGTAGCAAGCGGTCACGAATCGAGCGGCTCTTCTCTGTACTTTCTCTATACTTTCGATCAACCCCTTACGAAACGGATCCCAAATGGCACAACAATAGTCCAAATGTGGACGCACAAGAGATTTGTACGCTATCTCCTTTGTTTGTTCATTGCAATTTTTCAAGATTCGACCTATGAATCGCAGCCTAGAATTAGCTCTACCTACTAACGAATTAATGTGTAAGTCCCATTTCATGTTCCTTTGTACTGTTACTCCCAAATATTTCATAGAATCAACCATATCAATAACTGAATAGTTTTACTCGTATTTTTGAACAATTGGATTCTTTTTGTTAGTTATGCTCATTGTGTTGCACTTTTTACAATTTAGCGTAAGTTGCCACTCAGCGCACCAAGCCAAAATAATATCCAGATCACGCTGAATTTCTAAGCAATCGGCCAAATTCCTTACTTCTACATCATCAGCAAACAATCTAAAAAGGCTTTTCACTTTGTTTATCGTACTTCCCTAGAGATCATTCGTTAATGATGTGTTCCACAGTCTGGGAATGTGCTCCGTAGTCACAGACAGAAGAATTTCGAATGGCGTTTCATTTGGTGTGGAGTATTCTTAGGCGGGCGGGTTCGTTTAACCCACTGGTCTCTAATCAGACGGAATTCTGGAAGTCTAGTAGTAGGATGTTGAGTACGTTAGGTGTTTCACAGATGCAGAGTTAAAGCTGTATCTCCATTTTCCTTTGACATTGAAGTGAGATACTTCATGCCATACTGGACTTCTAGATTCGAGACGAGTGGAGGGTAAATCATTGAAGACCTCTTAGACTGGGAGATCCTGTGGATGGTCAGGATGATGTAACTACCTCCACTCAGGTGCCGTTGCTTCTTGACGTTTGGAGGTGGTATGTTACTCATACACTCGTCCAGATGGATATCGATTTTTCTAGCATGATCACTGCATTGCCACACTGGAGCACATTACTCAACTACAGGGTAAACCATGGTGGGGGCGGTTGTTCGTAGGGAGGCTGCATCGGCTCCCCATTAAGTACCGGCTTGCTTACTCATGATGATTTTCCGTGTTTTAAGTTTCTGTCTTGTGTTTCCAAGGTGTTTTTTGAAGGTCAGTTAACGGTGTAAGGTGATATTATGGTAGAAGTTGTGATTAAGTCTTTGTTGGCAGGAGTTCACATTGAGCTGCTGCTGTGCTATTCGGTCACTACAGTAGTGTTGTTGTCGACTGACTACTGGCTGTGTGGTTGGTAGCAGTTGGGGAGCCGACGCGCGGCAGCTGTGGTTGTGTTTTATTTCTTCCTCTGCGGCAATTAACGCTCTTCCGCCCTAATCAGCTCATCGACTCCCCTCCTCTCTGATTGACAGCGCGAAGACAGCGGAACGTAATATCTCCTCGGGGGGGCTTACAGAAATAAACAATACCCCGGCCCTACGCGCTAATTAATGCCTCCTAAATCAGCCATCACATTATGTCAATTTGTTTACCCGCCCCCGGAGGAGTCACGAGTTTTAATAAGCTACCCCGGCCGTTAGCTGTCAGGCGCTTTCTTTCTGAAAATGAAAATATCGAGTCCTTCATTTATCTCTGCTGGCACGCGAGGGGCCCATGAATTCTGTCGTGTTTACCCCAGCTGTGTCCACCGCCCGTGCTCTTCATATTCACCAGAGGCCTCGCATTCGGGAGGACGCGGGTTCAAATCACCGTCCGACCATTCGAATTTTCCCTTGATTTCCCTAAATCACTCCAGGCGAATGTGACATGGTTCCTCGAAAATGTCATGGTCGAATTACTTCCCGTCGCCTCTAATCATCTCTACGTCGACGAAGCGTACAGCTATGAACCAGAAATAAAAACTTTCATGAGACTCGATTAGTGATAAATGCAATTTCGTACAATTTATGGCTTCTTTAAGTTTTGTTATGACTTCTATAGCGTCCTGGTAGCTCAGTGGCTAAGGCGCTTGCTTTCACAACATTCGCTGCTCCGGTCGCGGGTTCGAATCCCGGCAGGTGCAGGAATTTTGAGAGTTGTGTTTGTTCATATGAGCTATGCCAGGACGCTCCGTGGTTCGGATTCCACGTTAAACTGTAGGTCCCAGAGGAAAGTAACTGGCCATCCGACCTCTGACACAATGGCTTAGTATGCCTCCTTCGGGAGGATCCAACCAACCTTCGGGTTTCGGACTAATTTAAGTTTTTTTTATGATTTCTATAATTTTACATGACTTTTTTAACTTTATATTACATCTTTAATTTTGTTATGACTTCTTTAATTTTTCCCCGAGACTTTGAAAACCCTTTAATTTTTCTTGATTTCCTACCAGTATGTTTAGTATCTAAACGGATGTACTTTATCCGTTGCTGTAAGCCGTGTATGATTGTCTTTTGCTGTTGCAACAGTTCGAATGGTTTATAGTCAACTACTGAAAGTGCGTGACTCGAATAATCAGAATACGATTGAATCGAAATTTCATTTTCTGCTACTTGGAGCGATTGGATTTTAAAGTCTGTATGTGTAATTGAGGCGGTAGATTGTAGGCAGAACATTTTAAACTTTTTCCTGTATTAGCATTATAAATGATTGATGATCTATCCTATACCCGCTAACCCAGATGTTGTGGCTGCAGTAAAGGGGGTTTTTACTCCAAGGCAGGTTAAGAAATTTAACTGGTGTGTTTACCCCTTCCCTATCTCAATGGTGGTACTGCTTTGTGTGATTGGCTGTATGCTGGGTGTTGTGCCTTGTCTGCGTTGACAATGAATGAAAGAGGAAAAATGAAACATGCGTGCTCATCCGAAAGACTCCTAGAGGGTGCCATGCTTAATGTACCCATCAGTGTCATATACCATCACTGCGTACATGTTTGGGATTCAACTCAAAACATGCACAATCTAGTAACTAAGAATTGTGCACAACCACCTTAAGGTGTCATGCAAGTTCTATTGGGGACCTATAGTTAAACGTGGAATTGGGAAAACGAAATTTTTTTGGAGTACTTCACATTACACAGCAAACTGCGCCAGAGGTGACGATCGGGTTAAGGGCTTATAAAAGTTCCCGCCGAGACAGGGATTCAAACCGGGGACATTCTGATCTCCAGTCAGACACCTTAACCACTGAGCCACCAGAACCCTCGTATCCATATTAGTAATACTCTTGTGCAGAAGTAAATCAATTTTTTTGAACAGTCTACAGAACATTCTACATACTGTCGTTTGATACAAGGCCCTCGGTGTAGACAAATCGGTTAAGACGTTTTATGTTACCGTACTGGTTATTGGGGGGAGGTGGAGGGCAATGAATTAAATAACGATCCGCAGTACGCCAGAGCGGTGTCAATATAGTCGTGTTACAGGTCGTTATTAATTACAGTTTTAATCATGTTCTGCCCGAGAAATTGTATTTTCGGTGCTGTTGTTTACATAGCTATAGATGGTTTTTTCGTATAATTTAGTATGTAAGAACTACTACGATCGTGCGATTGAGGCACTACCGAAATAGTTGTTACTGTTTAAGACCCAGTTTCTGATCTTGCGTTTGCCTACTAATGATATCGAGGATTAATGAACAGATTGTTGAAAATTTTTAAACGAAACTTCGTAATTTCATTTCGCTGGATGATTAAATATGCGCTTTGTACTTCAGATCTGTCACTATCCACTTCGGTAGGGGTTAGAAGTTATAGCAGCCATCGTAATAAAAAAAAAGTCTTTGGAATAACCAAAGGTCGTATTTAAACCTGTCGTATCTGCATAGCCTGGTTGAATAGTTGTTTGCGGTACAAACCAGAGTAGAGTAATAAGACTTGTTGAAACGTAGAAAACCATTTTATGGCTGGGAGAATTTATTATTTTTTTATTTGAAAATGAGCAGGTGCTAGGAATTTGTGGTGGTAGGAAGGAATGGATGAGATATTATGACTGAAGACTCAGGTAGCTTAGAAGCTGATGTGTACTGCAGGGTGGAACAATCGGTTGTTGATTTGAGCTAAATGTAAACATTGAAGAAGAGTACCCTGCAAATACGTTAATATATGATGCAAATATATCGGAGGGGAGTAGCGCAGGGGTTGCATGTCCGTGGAGTAATGCAGGGGAATCAGAACACCAAGGTAGGAAAGAACAAAAATATGAAGACACCAAGCCCGAAATTAACAAGGGGAAACCTGGAGCAAAAAGGATCTTCAAGAATCCTCTGGAGACATATTAGGAGATTAGGAAAATAAATGTGCCATCAACCATGTCAGAATGTCGCTGGCTTGGACCTAGCTAGCAAATCCGAGTAGCAATCATTAATCATGAGGATGACGATGAATGTTGGTATCGCAGAACAAACGTTGGAGAATGACGATGTTCTAATGAACTAAACACGCATCTCTTATAGTCCTAGAGAATCAAATTAATTGGCTTTTTTCTGGGTATTATGATTTCATCTGTGGCGATTAACATTGCTGTGCAATTCGCGAATCTTCGCTTCTGCCGTGAATGGGAGTGTTTACTGGGGTTATAAAAGACCGGGATCGCTGTCTTGCTTATTGCATTAACATCGACGTTCGCCACCCAGCCTGACGCAGTTTTCAAGGAGCAAATATCGTGCTTCACGCTGCTTTTCTGAAATAATGGCGTCGCCTGTTCCACAGGGAGCCAATTCAGCGACGTTTTGTCGAAATCGAGGTAGTTTTTAAGGCTGTGCAGAAGATCTAGGAAGAGTTGCACGTTCTGAAACTTATTGGTTCATTGTAGAGTACAACTTCTATATTAGTTCCCTACCATCAAAGGTTTTTGCGATGTAGGTAGTGTTACAAGAATTCTCGTAAATTATGGGCACAGGAATACTGGTTTTTACGTAAAGTTTTAATGTTTTTTTTTTGTTTGTTTGTTTGAATCCTATATTTATAAATATTGTGAAAAAATATAAGCGACTGGGAACGATGATGAATTTACAAATACATGTATTTGTGTTCAGTGTGAAGTCGTATAACTTGTAGATAAGAAGAGTGTTTTCGGTTTGTGATACTACAATAATGATCAAGTTATTGGTGTGTGCTGAAACTCGAACAAGCGAAAAAAAAGCAAGATATTGTGGATGAGGACAAGTAACAAAACAAGCATTAATACGTCCGAAAATGAAAGTAGCGGATATACAATTATACATAACAGTAGAGAAATTAGTCAGAGATGAAAGGTTAACTGTGCGATGACTGTTTTCTAAACATACTTTTGAAACCGAATATCGCGACGATTTTGTGCGCAGGCCCTGCCATTTGTTAGCCTGCGTGGCGAGTGTCCACTGTGCGGTAAGTCGAGTCCAGAGTAACAAACGAGATCGATGGTGCAGTCAAGATGGCCGCCGTTGTGGGTGGAGCCTCGCGCATCGATTGTATAATGAGGCGGAGGCCGGGCTGCCCCTGCGCGCGCCCGCGTAGACAGGCCCGCGGCGCGCGCCTGCCCGCCGCCATGTTGCCTGTCGGCGGTCCTCTCTGCTAGTAAGACTACAGCTCACGAGTTACAATACACACAGGATATACAACCAGATTCAGTTTCTTTCGTTTATAAAGTGTATTGCCGTAACGGATTCCATTCTTTTCTACCGCAGCCTCGTTAACCATGTAATAATTCGACCGTTACTGGCAGCCGAGTGTTTCAGTGATTAATTTTCAGTTATCGTTTGCCACAATTTTGAAGCTTCTTTATCGTGTATGGCTAACAGCAGTCTTTTCTCGAAAGAGAGACTCCTGTTTATGACCAACGCAGCGATGAGTAGCGTATAAGAGTAAATCGACTTGTAATTTCAAAAAATTCCACGATTTTTACTGTATAAATCTGAATAATCGATTTTTAATCGGATTTAACAGCCATCACGCAGTAGCCACTCAGAAATATTATGACGGTCATCTGATATATTCTCCAGTCAAGTTTGTATCTTTGTGGTTGCGTATTGTTCACCTCCAATACCGTACATGCTGTCCTTTTCTTGCATTACCTTGCTCTTCATTAAGTCTTTTTTTTTTTAACTGCTTAACGTCTCTTAACAACAAGTTCTTTAGAGACGGGAAAGGATGGGGGGCAAGGAATGGGAAGTAATTCGGCCATGGCCTTTTGAAGGAAGCATCCCGGCATTTGCTGGAGTGATTTGGGAAACCATGGAAATCCCAAATCTGGATGCCCGGACGGGGATTTGAACCGCCGTCCTCCCGAATGCGAGGCCAGAAGGCTAACCGTTACACCACCACGATCGGTGCATTAATTCTTACGTACTTGGTTGCGTCTTCCAATACACAAAGTATTTTATTCGTAAGCATTAGTCATAATATGAGCAAACTCTACATGTTAACTCTTTTATTACCAAGTTGAAAGGAAATGATTGTGGAATTACTTAGATAAAAGTAACCATGTACTTAGTCTTAACATTTCTTAATAAGGTTCGAGAAGCTGAAGCTTTAAATAAAAAAATCGCTTCTGAAAGAGAGAATCGATATTAATTTTTGACTGCGATCCGCCTGTGTTAGTATTTTATAGCCAGTGTTAAACTTTCCTATCATTAAGGAATAGCCTTAATAGGTTAACGTGGATTACGCCACTTACACCCATCATTAGCAACTCGTAATCGTTTTTCGGCTTTATGGAGTGTTATAAATCACTTGGAAGTAATTTTCTTTTAATAGAGCTTGAAACGTCGTATATCTTATCCACTGTGTTACCAAGGGACAGAGAAAGAAATGATACTCTGTTTAGTGACTTGAACAGGCAGGCCGCATCTAACATAAACACTCATGTCTTAACCTCAACAGTTACCCAACAAAGATCATACTACATCACATCCACGGAAAACTCTAATCAAACCACTGCATCATAGGTTAACACTCCAATAAATCGTGATATTTACTCTACGGTAAATGTTACACCGTACGAGTAGTTACATTACAATCCTTCTCGATCGACTGTGAAATTTGGCCGTATGTTATTTTTAGGTGTGCGTTGTTACAAATTGGAATTGGTTTCGTTATATCATCTCTAAGAGTTCTAACCTGTCGACATCAAGTTTCTAAAAAAAGAAAAAAAGCTCCTCCACAGGTTTAATTGATAGTCAATCAGACAATCCCAAATACAATTGCTAAAGGTAAATCATTTTCTACTATGTTTCGTCGGTTAGTATCAAATTTGTGTGGAATAGTTCGCGTTCGTATTATAATGCCCACTTATCACGTAGCTTTGATTAGTTAAGTTCTTATTTTTTCTTTATTACAATACATTCTCTCTAGTTTAGGATAATATTTATGTAGCATACTTCCCTTCATATTAAAAGACCTGATTTGGACGTAGCTACATGAACATTTGATTAACTAATTTCTTAATTTTTCTCTGATACATTCCGTTGATATGTACAGAAAACGAAAATCAAAATTTTCTAATATCTGTAGGATACAAGAAATAAAGATAAGAATAAAAATGCTAAAAGAGCTAAAACTGCAAATGATAGTTTTAATTTATTTGAAGGAGTTACTAAAATACACTGTTATGGAACTAGGAGTAATAATGATATTCACTGGGACTATTGTCATTTGTTCAATAAGGACTCGGATATTTGGGGGGGGGGGAGGGGGAGTACGTGGTTTCGCCAAGTTCCCTATACACCTTAAACATCTGTGCTCGCAACCAATAAATTCCAGAAGAAATTTAAAAAAATTTCGACAGTTGCTTCTACTCCATAGAATAATTTCTTTCAAAGCTATTTAACAAATACGTAGTTTCCAGTATGTTGTGTAAATACAGTTGTACATATTGTTGTGTGGCAGTGTTAATGTGATTTTGCCTGGTTTCTGGAGCTGTGTCGACTGTTTGCCTGTAGCGGCTCCCCTCGAGAGCAACAGATTAATGTGGTTCCGAGGCGGCTGGTATTGATCCCGAATCACCCCCGTGTCGGAGGCGCCACTAAATGACTGACGCTATTAAATCACCTCAAACACTAGCGTACCAGTGCTTGTTGTTATGTCGCTGGAAGGTTTGAGGGGACCTGACAAAAGAGAATTGTTTCCGTTCGTAAGGTAGTTTTATTTTTCCTTCCTTTGTGAAGATACCAGTTTTAGTTACTATGGCAGAATTTGAAACCGGTTGAAATACCGGGAGTGTCCAAGTTTTCACTTTCTAATTTATTCGGATGCATGTCGCAACCCATTTGCTTGCCTCAGCAGTTCAGAGCAACGTTATACTTTATTTATCACAAAAATAAAATAAAACCACGATTAATTTGTTAACAAATCATAGTGGCGGAAGCTGAAAATGACAACAGTCTGATTGTAAATTGGATATTTTCCTCATCAGTACACCATGCTACTTCAGTAACTTTTCTGTTCGCAGGTAGCACTATTACAGCGATTTTTAGCCTCCTCGATACACACACATACACACAAATTGTAATAAAGGCGCTTGTCTTCAGAATTTGCTCTTCTATGGGGATGCTAATCTGACTGAACTTGAGGTGTATTTGTAGGATAAACAGCGACCTCTCCTACTGCCTGCAAATGTGCGACAAAAAAAAAAAAAAAAAAAAAAAACTGCCTGCAAATGTGCGACATTGTTTTCGGTAGTGCGTTACATGGCTCTAATCCATTGTTCCGGGACAAATTCGTAATTTCATGATCACCCGCTGTATTTCCCTAAATCTGAACACCCCTTTTTTATTATTAAATGAAACATACAACATTAAAAAAGTTGCATATTCTAAACGCAAAAATATTTTATCGTCCTTAGCTCTCAAAGGCTTTCTGTGTAGTTGCTTCAAGTTGAAGCGGATTCGAATGCCCGTCCGGGCATCTAGATTTGTGTTTTCCATGATTTCCCCAAATCACTCCAGGCGAATGCCGGCATTATACCTTCAAAAAGGTCATGACCGAAATCCTTCCCGTTCCTTGTCCCCAGTCCCATCCCTACTCTAATGACCCTAGCCGTCGACGAGGCGTAAAGCAAAATAGCTGATTGGTAAACCTTAAGGCTGTAAAATTCCTCTGAACAGGATAAAAATAAATTATGACCCATTTTGACTATGGTGATAACATTGTACCAGTTTCACTAATAGCCTATGTGCACAATCTGAAGCTTGCTTGTTTTCCCGCGCAACAGCACAGTAAGTGATATTAAATGTAGTCGTTGTATTAGCTGCTCGAAGATTAACATCCTCACCGATCGTGGTGGGTGAGCGGTAACGCTCCGGCCTCGATTTCGGGAGGACGCGGGTTCGAATCCCCATCCGGGCACCCAGATTTGGGTTTCCCCAAATCACTCCAGGCGAATGCCGGCATGCTTCCTTCAAAAGGGCCATGGCCGAATTTCTTCCCGTCCCTTGTTCCCAGTCCCTTCCCGCCTCTAAAGACCTCGACGTCGACGATTCGTAAAACCAAAAGCAATAAACAAAAACAAAAAAAAAACACAGAACAAACTTTTCGGAGCAACGAGCTTGCTTATTTATTAGCATTTGGGATGGGACAGCTTGCAGCCATCCTCAACAGTTGTAATATTTAACCATATTGTTAGTGTTGAGACTGTAAAATTGCGTTATACAAAGTACTAGCAAACATCATGGTATATTTAACGTTATGTTATATACGCATGTCCATTTGAGACTAGAGCGCCGTAATTCTTGTGTCCGACTGTTAGGTGTCAACTAGTGGTAAGTGGCAACCTGGTATTCGTAGGCCATTCCATGAGTTCCATCTGCAGTTTGTAGGACCAGAATAGCTATTACATGTATACGTTACATTCTTCCACAGTCCTATAGAGTAGGAGCAGAATTTTGGGATCTATTCCTCGCCATCAGGCATTTTTGATCACAACAGATTAATTGCGTTTTCACGTCTTTTTAGTATGTGCTGTGTATGGCTACCCCAGCTGGTTTGGGATCTATTTAATGGCCGAAACATTTGCGATGGGACAACTAACTTCCGACGCAGTGGATGACATAATACTCGGCTCGATGCGTTTCGTTTTTATCTCTAACTGATTATTTCGATTATGACATTTAGGTTTAGAGTTCTTTTGAATTGTTTTGACTATTTTCTGTGTCTGGATGCGGCAGAGTTCTGTGAGGTGTGTGTGATAAACTTCGGGTCAGGTACTCGGCAGCAAGTGGTCCTGTGATCTAGGTTTCTGTTTTCCATACTTTCCCGAAATCACTCCATGTGAGTGCCGCCATGGTTCCATCATATAAATGGACATAATAGATTTTCCTGTCGTTCCTCGCTCTAACAGCCGCGGCGTCAAAGACTAAATGATAGATAACGCCTAATTAGATAAGATTTCCTTTACACGAAACCATGTTGGATTATTTCTTTGCTTGTAGCTATCGGACTCCGAAATGGGTTGCTAATTGTTCTCAGTTAGGCATTGCTTTAAATTCATTAGTAAATATAGTTCATGGCCGCTAGATTAATAAGCACCCTGACAAATCTAGCAAACAATACTCAATGGTAATTTATCTTCCCCACCTAATGTACACTCACCAGACTAACTACAAATCAAATTTAGTTAATGATTCGTCTTCGAAGATTGTCAGCAATGAAATATTAATATTAAACCATATAAAAGTGTTACTCCGCGCACAAACAGACACTCTTAGTATAACTTTAAATTTCCAAATGAGGATGTTATATCGATGCTTCATTCAAACCGCGTCTTAACTCATCATCCAGTCAGCGAAAGTTAGTAAAACTGGTCGGCGGGAATAAAATTTCGAGTTCCAACCTTGCAATATTGGCCTCCTCTTAACAACAGTACCTCGGAACAATACATTATTCTCAATAAATGGTCCGCCACACCCATACATACGTACTATGAAGTTTTTAAATTGTAGTTAGTACAGTAAACGAATTAACACACAAAGTCTTTTGTGGTGCTACAAGTTGCACGGACATTACGCCGATATGTTCTTGATGCGATTAGATTTTCTATATATGAACATCAAGTCTGGCTGATATAAAGTGACCCCAAAGAGCCAGACCTGTCGTAAACAGCTGCGCGTAAGGCTAACAACTTTGCACGCAATTGTATGAAATGTGTGCATGAAGGTGCTCCTCACTCCATTGGCGGATTCACATATCGTTTCTAAGATTTTTTTTTTCTCCTCCTCTGTATTTTTTGGATAACAGGCTGAGTTGACATGGGGGAGAGGGGGGGTGGAAGTCGCTTCGAACATCCCTCTCTTGGTCAGACGCATTGTCGACTGAGCTGCGAAGCCCACGTGATCAAAATTTATTGAAGTCACTGGTTGTGTAATTGGACGTTAAGGTGTGATACTGTGCTTGGGTCAAAATTTGTCGTTTGCTAGGTAAGTCTGACTTCTTATTTCTTCTCTCCGGTTTGACTTTTGTGTTTAATGGTCTTGGTTTGCCACTGTTGCTTCTCTTAATCTCGTTGCAAAATTTCACAATGTTGTAAGTGAAATATTTTTTTACTAGCTGGCCCGTGAGAAAATTTCGGGAGTAAAAGGTGATGAATTGTATATGGAGGTTGGTGGTGTGAAGTAGGATGAAGAAGAACAGGCTCATTTATAGCAATTGTTTATTGGTCAACTGAAATACGTACCTACGCAAGAAAACACAACGTCTTACCAAACAAGTAGAAATGATGAAATGTTTCCCAACAGAAACAGAAAAGATCCTTACTCTATAAAGTACACAGAGTTTAATAATATCTTTGTGAAATCTAGTGCTGCTATCTAGCGGTATGCGAACACTCCTTACCGACGCCAGCGAAGCGTAGTGGCTTCACTCCGAACTATCTCATACTCGTGACCTTGATTGTTTATAATTTTGCCATTTGCCGGTTGAATTTAGAGAAATTTCTGTCTTACTTAATGATGTTACCGAAGCGGATGACTTAATCTTGAAAATAATACCTCATTTATCAGTTTTGGTTAAGTATAAAGGGGGAAAAGTTGCTCACCAAAAAGGCCTTTTAAAAATATGTATGATTCAAATTAGGACAACTGTCCGAGATATGAGATACCCTTAATTTAAGAAAACAGTAAGTCACTACCTGTGGCGCCATTGGAAAAAACTCCGTCTTGCACATCTTGCATCCAGATATCCAGAAGGTCAGATCAACCAGTCGACGTCACCAACGACCACAACATTTGCTGTAGCATTATCTTTCTACTTTTCTGTTACTCTAAGTTTTATCAATTTACAAATGAAGTGAGTGTTTATGGGCCTCAAATAATCAGAACATCCTGTGGTCGAATTTTTAATTTTTTTTTTTTTTTTTTTTTTTTTCGGGAACGAATGACGTCAGGTTGAAACAGATTGTCCCCACTGCTGCAGCTTACTCTCCTCGGTGTCCTTGCTTTATATGCAGAGTGACGCAAACGCGTAGCGGCTACTGATGGAGAGATATCACCTCAAAATATTGTAAGCGGGCTGTCCCATTCACACTATCAAATGGAAAACAGCTCTGACAAACGGGCTGCTCTGCGCTATTTCCAGACACATGCTGAATGGAGTGGCTCCCGCTGTCATATTTTATGCTCTCGCCTTTCAACGTTTAGTGTGTTTCTCTT
Organism: Vandiemenella viatica; assembly: GCA_031002005.1. Lineage (NCBI taxonomy): Eukaryota > Metazoa > Arthropoda > Insecta > Orthoptera > Morabidae > Vandiemenella > Vandiemenella viatica. The sequence continues at coordinate 213,469,549 of JARYHS010012519.1, read as the reverse complement.
CCACGTCTTGTTGTTTCTCACGGCCTGTTGACACTGCTAAGAGAATATGCATATATCAGAGTGGTGTGAATGTCGTCAAACTGTGTCTAAGTGCTTCACTCAGATATGTCATTCACAGTAAAAGATTTTAGAGAAAAAGGTCGCTTGTCTGCTTTTAGATTCAAATATTGCAGTAAACTGAAAATTATTTCTTCATTAAGGTGTTAATATTTACTGTGATTGGAGACAGGTATCATCGAGATTGAATGGACAAAAAATAAATAAACACACTTCGTGTTGGTTGTGTTAACTCTAACGCAACTTAACACTGAACTTGGGAAGTGCGGCCGCCGCCACGGTAGGATTGATAAACAGATTGTTCACTGGAAGTTTAGCTTTGTTCCCGAGTCGACCTGAGGATTCGTGCTATGGAATGAAAGATATTAATTTAATTTGTTTGTATTAAAGAAAGTCTCTGGTTGTTAGATATTCATTATAAATAAATGTGTGAGTTGTCTAAATGTAGGTGTAGTGATTTTTGTAATTATACAAAGAAATCCCGTTCCCTCAGTTAATCAGTTGACTAGATAGCTATATAATTTTAATGATAATTAAATTTAAAGAATAAAAGGAAGGTACAGTTAACCGGTATGCTTCAATATCAAGCGATATCTTTTCTTTATCGACTGTGCAAGTGTTCTTCATAACTCTATGCTACGTGAAAAATAGACACATTCGGGAGCACGCGGGTTCGATTCCCCGTCCGGGCATCCAGATTTGGGTTTTCCATGGTTTCGCCAAATCACTCCAGGTGAATGCCGGGATGCTTCCTTTAAACACGCCATGGCCGAATTCCTTCCCGATCCTTGCTCCAGCCCCATCCCGCCTCTATGACCTCACTGTCGACTAGAAGTAAACCCCAAACAGGAAAAAAGATACAGACATCTTTGTTGCTGTTGATTGAGGAGTTGCTTAGTAATTTCTTAGTGCATTGCTATTACGGTATCTTTACACAGTTTGTATCTTTAAATTCGAAATAAACGAAGCAGCTTTCAGCGAGGTACATAGACTGCAAGTGTTCACCCGTCACATCACTGCTCTAACGAATTACCAACTAGCTGTGTACTAAATACTACCTGTGTACTATATATCACTTTATTTCTAATTCATGTTCCTACAATTTGTACCCTCAGCGGAATCTAATGACATTCTATTCTCTAAATTAGAAACGTTTCCATTGTGAAGATTCTTTAACAGTAGAGAAAATAGATTTAAATAAAAGAGCTGGGACTTGTCAGTAAAACTATTCAAATTCTTCATGGAAGATTGAATTAATATTGAAAGTCCCTATGTGAGGAATTTTAATTCGCGCAAGGATCGATTTACCGATTTTTTATGTAGACGAAAATAATTTACGGTGTTCGGGCCTCTCAAGATTAAATAACCAGAATTGATCTTCTTTCGCCTTATATAAGTAGAATTATTACACTAAAGGCTCAATACAGAGGATCTTTATTGAAATATTTGTTTTCCTGATATATTGCAATTTCTGATGAGCATCATTGTTATGTCAATTTCATTGTTCATTGTACAGCCATACACACAGAATATGTCTCCCCTATCCTGTTTCATGATAGCAGAGATATCTTTGGAAGATACCTATTTTTTTTCTCTCTCTGGGTTATGTTTACAGGAATCTCGGATTTCAATGTTTAAGCAGCAATACGCAGCATAATAGTGTTAAATAGAGGTCAGTCTGACATGTTGGATTACTCGTAGTAAAGCGGAAGATGTAAAGGTTTCTGATTTATTTTCTTCGTATAAAGCGTTGTCGAACAGGGCGAATTTTGTCCGGTAGTACTGTTTAGTAGGTGTCGTTGTAAGAACTGTGTTTTATCACTTATTACGACCACAATTCTGAGACACCCGGTCGGCAAATAACGCGCGTAGTTTGGCAAAGTGACAAGAATTTGAGAAGCTCTTTGTGTAACTGGAACGTTAATTCCCAACTGGAAACGAAGATCTATTGCCGACGCTCCGCTGTATAGTCATTTAGTACTTACGGGGAATACGTTGGAGATTTCAAATTTGTAGGTACTATGTGTTTCGTTGACTCATGATTGCATATCGTATATAAGATCTTGTAAAGTAATATTCTATGGAGTATTCGCAAAAATAAAGGGAGTCGAAAAGATCTTTTGTTTTCCGTCTGATGTATGAATGTTTCAATCTCATTAAGTAGAGGACTAAGCTGTTTTATTTTACAGTCTTTTTCACTTTGAAAAAAGACGTGAAAGACCTTGATTTCAGACAATTTTTGATGCAGGATCTCTCTCAGAAAACGACTTATTCTATGGAATTAATATTCGCCCACCATACTGATCATGTTATGTATTACGACAAATACCATAGCATTTCCATCTAAGACAGTTCTAAGCTTGCAGCAAAAGTATCAGTACTTTTTATTTCGACGTTAGTTGCCAAGTAGTAATACTATTTTATTGAAACGTGGATTTAATTGAGAGTGTAATGCGTATTCATAGGCAGTGGATCTACGAATCTTCAAACATGAATTTGCTGTCCAGGGCAGTATAGAGGTATTCTTTGATTTTGCCGCCCCCTTCATGGTTGCCGCTAGAGGCAGTCGATCTAATTAGGTCACCGACACGAATTTTCCATTTACCAACCTTTCAAACATGATTTGCCGCCCCCTTCAATTTGCCGTTAATAGATGTATCTTTAATAAATTTTTCCTGCGGCAACTTGTCACGGTGTTGTGAGTCTTGGAACGGAAAACTGAATACCTCCTCACTAACCTCATACGAGATATTTATTAAAATCATTGGAGTACGGAACACTAATTGCCCGAGTGGCGACTCGCAATTGCAGTGTTATTTAGTTTACGTGTTTCCGGTACTGCGTTGTAATCATGTTCTCGGCTAAGGGAGCGTCCATAAACTAAGTGACCCGATTTTGACCCCCCCCCCATTGAATCCTCCTCCCCCCACGTTGTCTAACGTAGCTTTTGCATCGCCCCCCCCCTTTTTTTTGCTGTGTGACACGAAGCTTTTTTCCTTATTAATTCCAGAAAACATTTTTTCCACTTTTCTCTTGGCAGACTACCATTAAAATTATTTGTTTATTATATCTTGCGTAATTTGATTTTCCATAGTTATAAATATTCTGGATGAAAGGTTAATTCTGGTCAATCCTACAAATGATGAGTTATTACGAAAACCTCTCTCTCAGTACAGTAAGGGACCCTTTTTTCGAGGTGTTACTATATTTTTTTTTTTTTTTTTTGTCGTCAGTCTTTCGACGGGTTTGATGCAATCCTCCATCCCTGCCTATCTTGCGCTAACCTCTTCATCTCTACATTTCGCTTACAATCTACCTCCTCAATTATCTGCTTCATATATTCTAATCTCTGTCTTCCTCTGCAGTTCTTACCTTCGACTGTTCCCTCCACTAACAAATTAATCAATCCAGCATGTCTCAAAGTATGACCTGCCAGCCTGTCTCTTCTTTCTAGTAAGCATTTTTCCAGAGCACCCTTTTGCCCTTGGGATTGGAAACGGCCCCCAAAGGCGGATGAATCAGAAATGATCAACGGCTTGGGGATGCAGAAGGCAATGGAAAACCACTGCATTAAAGATTAAAAGGGTATTCCCGATGAAATTTTTCATTAATTGATAAAATAAAACAAACTATTACTGGCGTGTAAAAAAAAAAAAAAAAAAAAAAAACCAACTAAGAATAGCTGCATTTCTTTTCTTTTGCTGCGATTCACCTTTCTTTCTACATTACCAAGGAACGATTCTTTCATCTGTTTAAAAGATTTCTATAACACTTTGGATACTGAAAAATCTTTGAAAAACATTTTCTATAAGCTTCGTTAAGTTTATTCTACATCGCCAATTTTTTAACTTAAAATAACACTTCAGCGATCTGTATAATTACAGTGCCACTGAAATTCTCTTGACAGAACAAAATTAGAATTATTTTACCAACGAGAGGTGTGGTGACACGCTTATGATCTTAATCAAAATAGCTTTATTTCAAAATATCGGAACAGTAGGAAGTATCGCTGCCTTGGAAAATCCCGGATAACATCCGTAAGAGAATACGAGTCGTGTTACGGCATGTCTAATGTTTTTCGAATCGTAATGCGCCGTCGGGTGTTGGTCAGTTCAAATGCGCACGCCGCGTGCAACCCAACGCTATGACTTCAAGTCACACACGTGCGCGGCACTGTAAAGCTAGCTTCCCACGGCCCGTAGTTTTGTAGGTCGCGCCACTGACTAACCCATGCCGCCTCCCCACCACGTTGCTAGTATCGTTTCAGCTACCCGGGCGTATGATGTTTACCGACTGGGCGACGGATAGATGCGCGCCACCCCTGCCAGTACAGGCCACGGCCCGCTGTTGATTGCTGGACCGGCCTGGCCAGTAAATCCACTGGCTGTGAGACGCTAACTTTAGTATATAAGATATCTAAATTGCATATGGAGATAATTTATTTATTTCGTATGACCTAGCAACTAATGTAATACATATAAATATAGACAATGAAAAGAACGTTGGTAGCATTCACAAACTGATTTCCAGTTGTTGCAGCCATTCTATGAAAACCTCTTGAAATGGTCCATCCCACTTCCTTGGAGGGCATTCCCTGATGATGTGCTCCACACTCTGGGAAGGAGGTCAGCAGTCACAGACAGGAGAATCCTGAAGACTCCACTTAATACAACATGGCGTTTCATTTAGCGTGGCCTATTCTTAGGCAGAGTTACAGCTTTGTCGCCATTTTTCCTTGACATCAAAGTCGAACAGTCCTGCCATACTGGGTTTCTGGATTTAAGACGAGTGGGGGGTAGGTCATTTAGGACCTCGTGGATTGATAGGGCCTATGGATGGTCAGAATGACGTAGTTTTATCCACTTCTTGGCGTCTTACGTCTGGAGGTGGTATGTTGCTGATAATATGTAACCAGGGGACTGGGGTGCATTGTAGGGTGCCAGTTATTACTCTCGTACACGCGTTCAGATGTACGTCGATTTTTCTGGTGTGAGCACTACGTTGCCACACTGGATCACAGTACTCAGCGACAGGGTAAACCATGGTGAGGGCGGTTGATCGTAGTGAGTCCGCATCAGCTCCACACGAAGTACCAGCTAGCTTCTTCATGATGTTGTTCCTTGTTTCTGACATGGAGGTAATTAAATGACGGAAATAAATATCCACATGCTGTTGTGTGTTCTGTGCCTGTTAGAAATAATATGAGTGAAAGCTACTTAGCTTGGATCGAAACCTCCCTCCCTCCCTCCCCCTTTTTTCTGCCACGTAGCCGAACATAGCTTCCTACCCAACACATCCCTGCCCTAGACCGAGTCACGTACTTTATGGACGCTCCCTAAGTGAGGAGTCCAGCGTGTGTCGTGTCTAGAGGATCCAGGGAGATGTCCAGACGCCGCGCCGGGCCGGGCGGCCTGCTACCATTGTCGTGTGGCCGTAAATACAGCCGCAGTAAAAGTTGCCTGCGCCGGCCGGCCGGCTCGAATTTGCATTTTATGATCATTGCCGTGTAATTAAATTGCCATAATGGCCACGCATTCAGGCGAACTCGGTCGGTATTTATAGCTGATATTAAAAGCTTTCTCAACGAACGAATGCCCGACCGCTGAGAAATGTCGCGCGGCCTTCAGGAGAGAAAAGAAGAGCTGTTTGTGTTTTTATGTGTTCTGCAGCTCTGTGCTGCGCGGAGCTGTAAATAATAGGCACTCCTCCTTGTTTTACGACCCGCCTTGGCTCCCACACACACGGAACCGCCACTCCTAGCCGCCACCTCCTCGTCTCCATAGAAAACAGAGGTTCACCTGAAACTTGCCATGTTTTAATTCGGGTGGTGTTTTTCGATCACTCTACTGGTTTGATACTATCCTCGTCTAACAAGCCGCCGTGCGACTCACGGAATGTTTTCCCTGGCTCCTCTGCGAGCGGTATGGTCGCCTACAAAACTCAGGATTCCATGTTCAAATCCCAGTAGGGCCACGAATTATTGAAAACATTGCTTTGATCATATGAGTAAAAAGCTGCAGGTCCAGTTCACTACAGAGGCTGAAAGCGCGGCAAATCTAAACTCTTGACTCATGGCGGCGGAACTGCCGGTCAACAATGCCATACGCGACGCCATGAGCAGTCGCCACCCAGAGATCCGATTGGGTGACTGTTTTACTCAGGAAGAAGTCATCATTCCATGTGTAATCTGAGAGGTCTCAGAATAACCTTCCGCTGTTTGATTCAGTAGCTTCCCTTTGCCATTTTCATCCCCATGTTGTTGACGATCGGTCTTTAGGGGCTTTTCCCAACCTCAACGGTAAAAGGGTGTCCTGGACCACATCCAACTTTCAGGAGTCAAGCAGTGGTTGACTCCTTAAACTGGAAATTGTTCAGTCGCTAGTGACTAGACTGCGCAAACAGGGTGCGGCACATGAAGAAAGGTTGACATATTGATATAGTCTTCTCTGGAGACTAGCCGAGTAACCAAGGTGTTTACACACTATATTTCAGCGATCTGAAACTCCGTCGCCATCTTCTGGTGAAGTGCCGGATCCGTCGGAAGGCTGGGTTCTTATGTAGGTTGACATATTGTTGGAAGAGGCGAGTAGGGAGAGTCGATAGACTACTTGTCTCGGTCTTGGGGGTGGGTAGGAGGAGGGGAGGAGGGGAGGGGGGAGGGTTCCGAGCCAAGCCACGTAGCTTTTCACTCATATTATTTGTTACAGTTAGAATAAGGTACACAACACAACATCATGTGAATATTTATTTCCGTCAGTTAATCATCTCAGTATGTAATTTACGATAGTCTGACAAGAGAAAACGGTACTAAATGTCTTCTGGAATCAATAGAAGAAAAATCTACGTGCCACGCGGAAAGGGGGGTGGGGTAGAGGCAAAAGCCACGTTGGGCTACGTCAGGGGGGGGGGAGGCGAAGGGGGATTCAGGGGAGGCCAAAATGGAACTACGTAGTTTATAGATGCCTGCATACAGTCTTTCACAAACCGTAACACCCCATTTTTCACTATCGAATGTGCCGAGCTTGGTGGGTGGCGGTAACGCTCTGGTCTCTCATTCGGGAGAAAGCGGGTTCGAACTCCCGTTTCGTCATCCATGTTCATTCCATTGTTTCCCGTAATAACTCTAGCCGAATGCCAGAATGGCTCCTTCGGAAAGTCCGTGGCCAAATTCCTTCCCGTTCGCTGTCCCCACTCATCGTCCGCTTCTAATGACCTCAACATCGACGAGGCGTGAAGCCATAAACTAAAGCTTTCAGCCCAGGATTTTACCGGTCAGCCCTCGAATTTGATCCATAATGCGCAAAATTGGAGACCTCCTAGTGTGGTGAAGAAGTTAGGATGCGAGCAGAGTCTATTCGCAGCCAGTGTTGCGTCTGGCTGGTCGTTCCAGTGCGACTTTAACGTCCTCGAGGCTGCGTAGCGAACACTTTGCGCGGGTCTACACTCGTAAAACACCTACTCCATGAACCTCTGCGCTGCGCCGTCAGAAATATACTGTATTTAAAAAGACGTAAATGCTAAAATTTTCGTATTATTGCTGGGTTGAATTACCGTGTGTTCTCCTCATGGAGCTTGTGACGTCACGAGACGAGAAGATACCGTCTGATTCAGGGCCGGCGTTGAGGGCGGGGGAGGGGGGGGGGGGTAAGCGGGTCATATATACCCGGGCCCGCCGGCCGATGGGGGGCCCCGATCGCCGGCTGCAGGGGCCTCCAGACCTCGAAGCCAAGAAGAATCTGCATATTGTCGGCTAGTTTGTAGAACTAAAAAAAATGGTCACCGATTTTACCCCGGGCCCGAAATTCCTAGCGCCGGCCCTGGTCTTATTAACTGTGTACTGCGCTACTGTAGACTCCCGATAGTGGAAGGTGTGAGAGAGTGACCACGTTTGGCATATGACATGAAATCCGCCTTGTACAGTAAACTGAAAAGGAAGAAGGAGAGAAGAGGAGAATGGAAAATTGCTGTAAACCAACCCTAATGTTAATAACTGAAGAACAAAATAGTGCTCTAAACGAAAGACAAGTGTAAAATCTTACTACTTCGTTCCCAAACTGCATTTTAGGCTGCGGGAGAAAAATTTTGTATTGTTTTTACGAAAACTACTTCTCTAGACAGATTACACATTGAAGCATCACGAATAGGTATATCTTGCAACTATTGAGCAGGGCTGAGTCATAATTGTAAATAAAAACCTGGTCTATTAGCAACTGATTTTATTCGTATATGCTCAGACACGTTTCGCCCTTGTGGAATGGGCCATCGTCAGTGACTGAATGTACATACATGTTGGTGTTATCAAAATTACAATATTAATATACATAACTAACTAATAATAAACTACATTCTACTTACGACTTATGGTTGAGACAGTTACGTGGTGGTCAGGAATAGCTCCACTTGCACTTTTTCGTGACCAGAACTGTAGTTGTGGTTCCACATAACTATAAGAATAACTATTGTTACCCTTTTATGGAGGCAATCGTGTCTTTACGAATATGTTGGAGACCTAATGATCTTGATGTCGACAGAACATGTTTAAAGATCATTGTTTTAAAATAGTACCCCCTTCAACGAAGTTGTTAATAGGATGATGAGTTTGATTTCACTTTGTCCTAAGTACTTAGCGTAGAAGAGGCTGCACTCCGCCACTTCACATTCAGACCGAGTGACTGTACGGCGTGCACCCCTGCTCGTTGCTATTCCGCTGCCGCCTCTTCGGACGGAATTCTGTGCTTGTACGCCGAAACTTTGTTTTTATGATGCTGCTGCGATTCAGTAGGTGCGGCACGTTTGGATCGTGGGAACACGGAACGCGGTCAAGCGTGAAAAGGAACAGCCAGAAACACTCTTCGGTGTATTAAATGTAAACATGTGCGTAACAGGTTGTTTAATCTTCTTCGGTGGGAAGGGAATTTCGGTAGATGCTTCACGTAACAATTATTCCACCTGCTATAGTCTTCAGGGGACTTGTAACTGGCATCCGATTTCATAAAAAAACGCGAATATATGCTAAACCAGCTATTACTGGCGACTTCGAATTTTATTGCTAGAATTGGATATAGGAATATGTGAGTTACATAAAGGGTATCTCAAAAAGCCCGCAGTCGGGATAGTAACAGGGAAGCCATCACTATACCATTCTACGACTGAACATGTCTGATGAAGAGTACCAATTTGCAACATGTTAAAAAATAGGAACGAAGTAAAATGGCGGAGGATTGTTCCTCCGGCAGATGTTTGTTTGTGGTTTAAAATAATGTCACATTCGGGGAACACTATGTGAATACCAGTTTGCAAACGATGTTTTTGGTTTTGCTGTCCTTTGCTAACATATATAGCCTTTGTGTGTTGGAAACACGTGAGCTAGCAACGTATACCTGCCCATGTGAAAAACATGGCATTTCTATGTGTACTCCTGTTATTACGTAAATTTTGTTGCGAACCTCCTACTATTAACTCGTGTACCCCACTTTGAGAAACTCTGGACTAGAACATTTATCTTGATTCTTGGCTGTCCGCGTGGCGCTGCGTTATGTTTCTCATTTAATGAGGGTCGAAACGTTGGTTTCAAGAAACATGACGCGGCGCCACGCGGACAGCCAAGAATCAACTGACTTTGGCCGCGGAAGCCTACGATTCATTCGTCATGAAGCTCGTGACTCTTTAAGTTTATGAAATTGTTTTTTAGACGCTGTTTGCTTCTAATGCCTGTCTGTAGATGTCCAGTGAGGACAAACCTAGCATGGCTGATGTTTGTGTTTGTTTGTTTGTTGCAGGTGCTCAAGTACTGCGACCACCTGCACGGCAAGTGGTACTTCTCGGAAGTGCGCGCCATCTTCTCCCGCCGCTACCTGCTGCAGAATGTCGCCATCGAGATCTTCCTCGCCAGCAGGAGTAAGATAATCTTTATCGTATTACTCAACAAGTAGCCACTTTCTGTAACACCAAGCGTGGAATTAAAGAAACCGGTGTACTCCTCTTATCCTTTTTTCCAGTCATGTCTTAATGCATAATTTTTGAAGGAAACTCTTTACAAAGTACAATAAGTTTGCGTAGACCAGAAAGAAACTGTAAGGATGCTGTGACGGTTAAAACCAAAAACATTTTAAAGACAACTCATTAGAAAGCCCAGTCTTTGTGTTATTTTTATTCTCTGTGGTCTTCGGTCTTATTAATATTCAGCCAGTTGCAATGTTTACATTTATAATACAGACAAATATTAAAATTCAGTAGATTGAAATGATGTCTTGCTGTAAAAACTTCACCCTTTTCACTGTTAAAATACAGTTTTTACGCAGACAGAAACATTTAAAGGATCGTAATTAACATCCCACTTCTGCGTCACATACTGTATATGTCTGGCTATCGACCTATACACATCAATGCATTCCGTTCTCAATAGCTCGCCCACACGTGTTTAGCATGAAGGTTACTTTGAGGATCGCAATGTCGGCTGCATACAGGTATATTGTAGGTGTCGGAAATTTCTTCTTGGTCTATCGATCATAACGGTGAATGAGTAACTCTCATTTTATAGAGGTAGACTGGGTAGCACCCACGCCCCAATCTTATTCGCATTGTGACGGTTCTATGTCTTTTACCCAATTTGGAAACGGCAAACCAAAGTTTGGAAGGAGTATGGCGTTGTATGGATGCGTATTCTCACAGTGACACAACAGTGTGTATTTCTCTCATGTGCTATGTTATACAATGTTAGATACTTATTTAGTGCTGAGGTTCGTTGCTGGTTGTAATTAGAAATGCCACAAATACTTACGTGAAAATCTGCTTTTCTGTTATGTGTACTAGACTATAGTATTCGCTCGTTTTATATATGTATATATTTTGATAAATCAGATCACTTATTTATTTTATTTAGCTTTTGTGAACGTATGATATTTAGGGAAACTGAATCATGAAATGAGACTTAAACAACGATATAGTGTAATTATAACTTTGGAAGTATTTTAAAAAGTTACACACTATTGAGCTAACAGTGCCCTCAGCCGGTAGGTTATTTTATTTTCGTGTCGGAAACATACAGATTTACACAGTAACAGACGCAAATTAAGTTGGAACAAATCTTTGCCACTTCCAGTGGATTTTCGCAGGCCTCGAGTAAGTCACTTTCATGTCTACACTGGAACTTGTGTCGAACAGTCTGATATTCTCATCGCTGTTAGCATAGCCCTATCCTGCTAGATTAACCTTGGATCTACCGCCTCCTGGTGAAAAGTTGGCTACACTAGGATCGCCAGCTGCAAGCTCTACAACTCTACATATAGCTGTCCAACCAGGCCACTACAACAGAGACATGTTACATGTAACAAACGTTCTCCTCCTCGCCACGGAAAGCCATGGATAAGGATATGCACCTCTTTCCTTGCTGTATCAATTATTAAAGGTTCCTGGGTATGCCTCGGGTCGTACAACTCACCTCAGAACCCAAGCAAATTATCTTCCTGCTTCTGATATTTGCCTCGTTCTGTATGCTGCAAGTTAAAGTGGTTATTTTATCTCATATGGTTCAAGTTACTCTCCTATTCCGCGTTTATTTACATCAGTTCACGCAGCCACTCCAACAAAACAAAGTAAGATACTTCATTTCAGTCTTGTATCTACAATCTGACATAAATCTCTTTCACAACATACAACATACATCGTAAATTGGCAAGGTATTTTAAAAAAAAAAAAAAAAAAAAAAAAAAAAAAAAAAGAACCTTGCATACTTATTAGTTTTTCTTACTTTTCTTTTGATTAACTACACCATGTTCTCTTTCAAGCAGGGTGATCCGCAACACAGTATACATTTCTATCCCTCGCCCGCCGTCCATCAACCTTTCAGCGATACTTCTCTGGGGCACGCTTGCAGCTTACCAACCTAATAACCTGTTGCTTTTTCTCTACTATACAAATTAATTCGTACTACATCTTAAAAAAATAGAAAGAATAAAACATATGAACGAGGAGTGCCAAAAAACAGAATTGAACAACCAAAAACTTAGTGTAGGAAACTATGTTTCTTTACAGTGTGCTGGAGTTATCTAAACACAGACCGTTGTACCTAGTGAAGACTTTTGGACTTCTACCTGGACTCATTACTGTAAGAGGCCACATCAGGGGTGGATCCAGGGGGGGGGGCTAGGGGGCTCAAGCCCCCTCGACAAAAGTATCTACGTAAGGGGCAGGGGGGGGGGGGTAGCAATCCGAGGAGATTATGAAGACTACCCTTGCCCGACTCTAGCCCCCCTCCCAAACCAAATCCTGGGCTCACCCCTGGGCCACATAATGCCTTGATGATTTGCCATAGTATTCTATGTCATCAGCTGTGAAGTTGGCTGCTATTCCTGTTCTGTTCTGTTGCAGCGTCCATCATGTTCTCGTTCCCGGACCAGGCGACGGTCAAAAAGGTGATCAAGGCGCTGCCCAGGGTCGGAGTGGGCATCAAGTACGGCATCCCGCAGACCAGGTGAGTCGTCAACGTCATAATGGACGGTGTGGAGTTATTTGGAAGGAATTAGGATTTTAGTTGCATGTAATATTTTGTGAAGTTAGTTAAGCTTCCAGCCAGGCTAGTTTCCAGATGCCAACATCATTTGCCTGTCGACGGAATGTTTATGTGCTGATACACAGCTTGCCACACTGGAACAAGGACGTAAATCAGAAGTGGCGAGAGGACTATATACTCGTTCTCTCGTAGTCGTTAGTTGATGGGTAAACTAGCAGCTAAACCGTCTCTCACTAGTGTAACAGGCTGGCCTTGTGGTTAGGTGACTGCGTTGGGCGTTTTGTCCATTAACTGGGAATATGGCTTTACATGAGACTGACCTTAGCGTTTATCTCCTCTTCTCCTCTTCTTCCGGATACCGTCTTGACTTCTTGCAAGCTAACTAATTAATTCAATCAGGATTGTTTAACACCACGTGTAGGAGAACTTTGTATTGAAATGATTAACACAAGGTGTTAGTGAAAGGTTTAATGGAATTATGCTGGCTATAGTACATCTGATTATGATACCGAGAAGTAGAGACCACACTCTTCCTACCCAATGCTAATCTGAGCATATAAAAAGTAGTTGAAAGTCATTCAATTATTACTGGATGGAACTTAAGATTGTTACGACGTCCGAGGCAGGGCGGCTGAGCTTTAAGCTAGCGGTTCCGATGTTGCTCCTAAGCTTGATAGAATGATTTATTGTTTGTACAGCGCCCACTTCGGCTCTGTTTTGCGTCACAGGGAGATTGCTGACATGCTATTCAGCATCCTGAACGGGCAAAGACTTTGCCTGCGTTGCACCGCTGGACCGCAACTTTCCACTCTAACTTCGCCAATCTCTCTAACATTTACAATATCACTCTTAACTAACAATAAAACTCAAAATGACCTTTAGCTTTGTTCACCATCTGTTCAGTTAGCCTTTCAATTAGTATCATTCAGTATACTCAACGTATATGCAGCCAGTTCGGTAGTTATCATTTAAAAAGGATATAGGACTTATCATTGTAGATCGCTTTATCAACTGTCTTATCTACAGACCTCAGTAAGTAATAAATGGGATTATTAAGCCGATAGTCCCCCGTCATCATTTATTAGGTAGATTTTCAGCTAGGCAGACGTCCTTTCCCTGCCTAACGTTCCCAACATATTAATCAGGTGGTGTCAATTACTGCCGAATAACATCCTTCCATAGCCCACAAGATATTGTTCTAGATTCGCAAGATGCAAAATTGTGAAGACGTCTCAAGATCAGAAGACATCTTCAAGAGAGAAGATATCTCAACAGATTAGGTGAGAGTACAAAAAATGATAGTCAAACTTCCACCCCACAGTCCGCTTCCGTCTAAAGCCCACAAAATCATCAGTTCATGCCAACTAACCATGTAAATTACGTTCCACGGGCTGCAAGACGACCTATTACATAGACGAGAGAAAAAAGACAGTTATTGGATTGCACGGGTGGGGTGAAACGCGCTGAGTGACACTTTGAACAAAAATCTGTAGGCAGAGGAGAAATCGATTGTGTTTTTTGGATGTAACATCCTGGTGTTGAATACAGAAGCGTCAACAACGTAAGAAACACAGATTTACAAGAATAGTAGCTTATCTACGAAATCACTGTGTTTCTAGCATTTCAGGTTTCTTCCTTGGTAAACCTTCATTCATTTTTCTAGTTCTCACATCTCAAATTTGTATGTGCGTCGTGCTTTTAAACTACACGTTCCAGGAGAGAATTGTGTCTGCACTCTGTAGACCCATAAGTTCTCTCTGTGCCAGTCTTTATGAAGTGTTTGTGAGGTGTCCGTTTTGCTGTGATGTTGCAGACGGGCGTCCATGATGTCGCCCCGTCAGCTGATGCGGAACTCGAATATGACGCAGAAGTGGCAGCGGCGCGAGATCTCCAACTTCGAGTACCTCATGTTCCTTAACACCATCGCTGGTGAGTGTGCCCCCTCATCACTTTGCATTTGCTGCGCCTATTGCAAGTTTCCCTGACCAATCATCTTGCTAATATTTAATCATGTATACAGGTATAATTATTACAGCATGTATATTCACAGCCACTGACGATGCCCTACTCCAAGAGGACGAAACGCTTCAAAAACGTTTGTTAATAGATGGTGTTTAATTTAAACCGTCTGATAATATCTCCGGCGAACGCCAGAAGTAGATGTGCACACTCGCTAGCAGCTCGTTGTCTGCGACCAGAGATGATGTTATATTTAGGCTCCGGTCGAGGAATCTTGAATGGCGCACGGCTGTCATCGGCCTTCTTCACCCCGCGGCTCATCCCGGCCTCTGTGGTAAATATAAGCGACAAAAACCTGCCCCCGCACGTCAATTTGCTCCTCCACGTGTCTTTATACTGCCGCGAGTCATAATATTTTGTAACGCCTTTGCGCCGGGAAATTTATCGCGGTTGGGAACTTTTTGTGTCATCGCGCGGCGGACTTCGGCAGCTGATTAAGATGTCCGTCGGAGTGGTCGTGCTGTCCACTCCTCGTCCACGTCTCCTAATTTATTCGGTGGCTCAACGCGGCTGAAGACAGCGCTAACTAGCAGGTATGCGCTCCGCACGATACCAACAAGGCTTTCAGCTTGCCAATGAAGATTCCTCATCTACATAAATATTATAATACCGAATGTAACTTCGTCTCTCTGTCTGTCTGTTTGTTACGTTTCTATTATTATACAGCTAAGCCGATCTCGATGAGATTTGACAAGGCAATACTAGTATCATCAAGAAGGATATAGGGTATTGTTGCGGGACAAATAACAAATTTTATCATGACAATTTGAAATCTAACCGAACGGTGACAGACAGATGGATAGCGTGTGTAGTCTCTGTAATGTTATATCGGTCACTCAGGCTTTGTTTCTCTCGCAGTCACTTTGTGTATGATCTGTTCGTAAATTTAATGTACAGACGCAGTTTATTGTATCGTATAATGTGGATTTGCGCTGCCCCAGACTTATTTTGTGTTTAACTAAATTTTTTGGTGTCGATAGATTTTGTCTTCGTTTTTGATATGCCTCGCAGGCATAAATCAGACCTACGCAGAACACAGCAAGCAGCTGAAGTTATTAGAACCCAAGAATGTGAGGCTCATGCTGAAGAAAGAAGACAAACGAAGCTGAAAGACACAGAGACCTCCGAACAATCCAGTTGTAGCCGTAAAACTCAAATTCCACGGGTACGAAGTGGCGAGTGACAGCTTCTAGCTTTTGTACCGCCCTATTGGGCAAGGTCGTAGCATACCGAGACAGCATACCGAGTTAGCTGCTTCGACTCCGGCTTGGCCAGGAGGTTAGGAGGAATGGTAGGGCACAATTCCTAATCTCCAGATATACCACGATCCCAATCCTCTGAGTGTATACGATACTGTCCATAGCGATTGTATTTGAAAAAAAAAAAAAAAAAAAAAAAAAAAAAAAAAAACTGGTGGCCGCCAACTTGTCCGAAATTGCCGTGGGTCTGAATAGGCAGTCCTTCTTCCATGGTCTTATACATACACCAGGGGCGGATCCAGGATTTTGCTTTGGGTGGGGTTTGAGCGGCCTTTGGTTTGGTGGGGGCTTGCCTTTAGTGGATTTTGGCTTTGGGGGGGGGGGGGGCGCTTGAGTCGTACAAAAGGTAGTATTTATAGTCTCCTCGGGCCTCAAATCCGTAGAGCTAAAAAATAGGTCTCCAAAGTTACAATGATACTTTGGGGAAGGGGGGGCTTGAGCCTCCTATCTCCCCCCCTGGATCCGTCCCTGTAACACACTGCACTTACACAAATCCAACAACACTCGTACACTAGGAGGAAAGAAAATGACCCTGCCAGCTCTGACAACATTGGTCTAGAATTCCCAGATCTTTGGGTTGGGCATCAAACATGATACATACAGTAGTCTATACCGAGAAAAAAAATGCAAATTGCAAAAATACATTATTTTTTTATAAGTATCTAAAATTTTATTTTATTTTAATTTTTTTCGATTTAAGTTGAATTTTAACATACCGGAATTGGCTTTGTTTTGTTTTTGGAAACTTGCGTTCGGTAATAAAGTTAGGCTATTTCGGCTAGTTTGGGATAAAGTCCCATCCCGCGCTTCACACTCCTTACGAGTTTGACTGATTTTCTTAACATTGTGCTTTTCGCTTTATTTTCGATACATACGAGTACACTTTGATTAATATAGTTAGACCATGGTGTTCTGCATATATCACTTGTTTTTTACTTCTATCAATGCGCGTGCAGCTCGTATAACATATAGACGATTCCTGACGTTTATCATTTCTTCAGCTTTTTTATTTGCGGTTGAAACTCTCTTTATTTGTCATGCTGTTATCCTTATTGTTTCTATCCAACTTCCACTCATCTTATACTTACCGCTGTCCTTTTCCATGTTCTCATCACTAAACTCTATCTGTACGATTTTTCTGTTTCTATACACTTGCCATCTTTCATCTTCTTGAATGCCAATCAAATAGCCTCTTTATATCTTGGGTAAAATTTGCATCTTGACTCTAGTTCCAAAGTTTTATTGAACTTTTCCTTCATCCACATTTTCTTCGTTCTATCAATTTCTCTACTAATTTCATTACTCAGTCTACTATCACTTTCCCCTTTTCTGTTACCGTCTTCTTTTTTACATTTTATCCTGTATTTCTTTTACTTTCCATTCTTTTTCCCTTTCCTTGATAACCAAAATCTCTTTTATACTTCAGCAATTCTCTGTGTTCTTCCTTATATATATAGTTTATAGTTTTTCACTGCACAAGTTTTGAGTGAATTAACTTTTTTCTTTCTTCCTTTAGTTTCTCCATTTTAAAATTTTTATCTCCTCCTTCCTTGTGAAATTCTTTTTAACCTTTTAAGCTCATTTGCAATGAATGGATTATGACCTTACCTGATGTCTAATTTCTTGCATTTTTCATATTATTCTGATCTATTAAAATATATTCTATTTGGTATGTCTCTCTGTACTCTACGTTGATGTCTACACGTATCTTTTATTCTTATGGTTCTCAAACTATAATGTTATCCAGTTTGCAGAAATCTAGCAACCCTTAACCTTGTTATTTCATTTTCATTATTTCTTCCCCTTTGCTCCAGTTATTGCATCTGTATCACTTATTAATTTTGTAGGTATCTTTTCTTCCTTTCTGTAGTTGTTAATTCATCGATTATTTCATAGTACTTTTCTCCTTTCTTATCTTTGCACTGATGTTTGGGGTGTATACTTGGTTATTTATCGCTGTATTCGTATTTCTTTTCAGTTTTGACATTATAGTTTTTTCATTAGAGTTTTCTATCTGTTCTCTTCAGATTATTTTATCATTATTCGCGCTGCATTCTTTACACTTCTTTCCTTCTCTCTCCTGGTGCGAATATAGTGCATTGAGTAATGTCAACTCTGTACTTTTCCTCATCAGTTTAGTTGTACGCACTTCTAACTTTTCGAGACATTTTGTTTGCGATTTTCTTGTTTTCCGTTTTGCAATAACAAGGACATTCCCTGTTCTTACCTTCTGGCCATTCTTCTTCCTTCTTTCCATGATCATCTTTGGCATGACCGAGCTGATTCCCCGTCCTTTCAGCGTAATTGATTACGGAGGGAGATGTGCTTCTAACCTTGCTCGAATACTCTGTTCGGCGGAAGGTGCGCCTCTAATTAGAATACCTGAATTAATAGTTGGTACCCAGCGGGAGTTCTGTAAATATCGATCAGAAATCCCGAGGGAAATCTACCGTCTCGCCGCCCGCTGTTTCGTCTCACGCTAATGAAATTTATTTGTGTGTTTTGTAAATGACCCATCGACTGTGTGTGACAGATGGAGCGCAACACAGAGATAATAATTACCAACAACTCTTCATTAGGTTAATAAGCATGGCCAGCGATTGGATATATGCCAAGGACTACCTGTTGTTGAACCAGCTGTTTCTTTTCTTGCCCTGCTAGCAAAACCACTTTTTAAGTAATGTCTGCCACTGCCAAAACGGTGTAAACGATGTTATGATAAACTTACCTGCTTTAAATTATTTACAGGCAAGATGATTTCATCTCCATATTTCCTAGCTGATTTTTGCAGCAATGTCTCCTATAGTGACGTCTTTGTTCTTGAAACATGAAAACGGCCAAAGCCAGTTATAAGCTGCAGTGTCTATACTGAAATACTGCTTAGGGAGAAAGTGATTATTAATCACACAAATTATTGGGATTGTTGATTTTTATTATGGGACACCTTGACATCTTTATATCATGGGAAGGAATTCGGCCATGGCCTTTTGAAGGTAGCATCCCGGCATTCGCTTGGAGCCATTTGGGGAAACCGTGGAAAACCCAAATCTGGATTCCCGGATGGGGATTCGAACCCGCGTCCTCCCAAATGCGAGGCCAGAGCGTTAACGCTCACCCGCCACCCTTGGTTTTTCCCACACGCTTTTGCCTGAAATCGAGTGCCAGCTTGTAGTCATGGTCATCTTTTCCCTTCCAGGCGTTACTTTTTATTCTTACACCAATATCTTTTCACGCCTCATCACCAATAAACGCCTTGTAGATTCCCACCATTCTCTTCACATTCCTCCTGTCTTCCAATGAATCGCATTCGGTTCCTTTATCATATCAGTTTCTGATTTTATTCTACGGTAATTTCCAGAGACAAATCTAGCAGCCCTTCTTTGCTCCTCTTCCAACTCCTGTATTTGATACCAAAAATATTGGTTCCTTACTATAGCATCATATTCAAGCGATGATATGACCGAAGTTTTTTTTTAACTCAATTCGCTCACTACTCTACATCCATACATCACTCTCTCCGATAAATAAAGGATTCTCAAAACTTTTCTACTACGTGTCCAACGTTTCCTGCACTGTTGAATTTATTGTCAAATATTATGCCAAGGCATTTACATTTCAAGTCCTCAACAAGCCTCATCTCATAATCGTAGTCAACCTCCTTTATGTTGGTTCTTGGCTGTCCGGGTCATTATGTGTACAGCCGACGTTTCGACCATCCTTCTGTGGTCTTCTTCTGGGCGGAAGTGCAGTTCTGGCTGTCAGGTTGACGTCGCGTCATGATGTGTGCAGCCTACGTTTCGACCATCCTTCTGTGGTCTTCTTCTGGGTGGAAGTGCAGTTCTGGCCAGAAGACGATCACAGAAGGATGGTCGAAACGTCAGCTGCACACATCATGACGCGGCGTCACCCGGACAGACAAGAACCAACTGATTCTGCCCGTGAGGGCCTACGACTACAACCTTTTTTATGTCTATACCTAATAAACTGACTCTTCTTTGCATTTATCTTCGTACCATGTAGACCTAACCAGGTAGAAGTCCCGTCCACATCACCCTGCAGTGGATTACAGTCTGCTACCGTTTCGATCCTTTTACGTAACATTGCGTCATCTGAAAACAACCTAACTTGTGACATCAGCACAATCATTCACTAGAACAGGGATCGCCAACCCAAATGATCTGGCGAGCCACTTTGGAAATGAATTATAATTCCGTGGGCCGCATATAAATCATATATCCCAATATTAGATTTATACCCACTATAGACATTTTTTTTTTTGGAGTGAAAAATTGAAAGATAATGAGTTATTATTGTGTTTACTATTATTCTTACATGTAAACATATATAATAATAATATTAATAATAATCATAATTCCTACCGTTAATTTTTGAATATATGGACGCACAAATAATTTATTTTTGTAATACATTGGTTTTCACTACTTTTGCCATTATAAAATAATTTTGTAAGGTTGTGATGAATCTCGCGGGCCGGAAAAAATGTTCAAGGCTGGCCGCGGATTGGCCACCCCTGCGCTAGAATAACGACTAGTAGCGCTCCCAATACGGCACTCCCAGTTCTTTTGATTCTGCGTTTCCTACCCCAACGTTTTCTTTTTACTTTTTAAGAGTTATTGTACGCAGCAATTAACGTTTTTATAGAACCTGATGGATTTTATGTTGTTTCGCACCATTTTTTGGCTCACTCTGTCGAATACTATATTATTATGAGAGTGACGGCACCGCAGTGACCTTACCCGTGGGCAGTTGAAGCCAGTGTCTCTGAGAGGGGAGGTACAGACATGGAGCTGAGTGAGTGGAGAGGATCGCAGGTGTTGTCGGCTGTTTGGTGTTGATGGATCGGCCGCAAGTGGCCCGGAAGTGGCGCTGTCTCCCTCAATTAGGCGCCGGCCGACGCATTTCGCGCTCCGACTGAACCACTCACAGCCAGGCTCACCTTTCAGACCAATTTTTTTGTTATTTCCAGTTCTCTTACATTCGCCCAACGCCTCTGAAATAACGAAGCAATCAAACATCACACTGTGTTTTTGCTAATTTAATTGCGAGAGAGCATGTATGCCTGTACACACCAACATTCCCATCGTATGGCTTTTTTATTTTTGATTTTAATCCTAAGCTGTCAACTTCTGTCATTATTATTATTTTCGTATGTCCCCATAACGGAGAACGATTAGCAATCTCCTGACTGAATGCGTTCAGTTCCTCTTTGAGATGTTCTTCTTGTCGGAGCAATATTTTTTCATTCTTCACTGGCGGTTTTCTTTTCTTCAGCAGTCCAGACGCGTTTAGAACTTTCCTTTTCTCTCTCTCTCTCTCTCTCTCTGAAATAACTTCCCATGAATTCACTTTCTTGCTAAAAATCTCTCGATCTGTGACGTCTCCCTTAGCAATACCTGCAGACTTCAGGTCTTTCTCCACCTCCTTCATCCATGTATTGTTGTTTTTACTGTTTGAGTGTATTCTTCCTTCGGAAGTCTACTCAGATGTCCATAAAATTTCAGCCATTTTTTCCTCATGTCTGATTCTATGTTTGATATTTTCTCTGTAGTTTTTGTAGTTTGATGTCTATACTCTCCGTCTTCATTCACTCAAGGTCCCAGGGATTTTTCTGACAATTTTTCCTTCTTCTTTCTTGATTTGTTCTGTTGCTTTTTTTTGTATTCGTTGCTAATGTTTCACTTGGGTATGTAACTGCTGTCTTAATTACCGTGTTATAATGTCTTATCTTGGTGTTGTCTGAAATACACTTTTTTTGTAAATATTTTGTACTAACCTCATTGATTTCTTCATCTTCTGTACTCTTGCTTCCTGTGCTTTCCCTTATAGTCCTGTTGGTTCTATGATTTCGCCTAGATATTTTAACTGTTTTACCCTGTTGATTTCACCATATTTTGTCTTTAGTTTTTGTGTTTCTATTTTGTTCTCTGCGAATTCTGTTTTTTTTTTTTTTTTTTAATGAAATTTGTAATCCTGTCTTCTTTGCTCATTCCTTGAGGATTTCTATTTGCCTGATGGCCACTTCTTCTTTGTCTGTGATGATTGCTAGGTTGTCAGTAAATGCCAGATGTGGTATGTATAGTCCTTTTGTTCCGATTTTTATGGGTGCCCACAAGTTTTCTGCTTTCAGCTGTTTTTCCCATTCTGTCATTACTTTATTTGTCATTTAAGCACTTCAATTTAAAATTCTTTGAGTGTTTCAGGTAAATTATCAAAGACTAGCTGAAATCAACTGCCACTAGAAATTATAAGAAAACTATTAAAAGAAAATCATCACGCCCAAGAATAATGACTTTTTCACTTTTCCTAATGTACGTAGGTCACGGACTGCATAGTTCTGCACCTCTGAAAATCTGGATTGCATATTTCTCACCACTATTGAACGAAGTCTGATGAACTGGTTATATCACAACTATACCCGAAATTGTCTGGTTAAACTTGGATCTTCTCTTCCCAGTGGCGTAGCTAGGGGGGGGCGGTGGGGGCGGTCCGCCCCGGGTGTCACCCGTTTGGGGGTGACACCCGCATTTCGAAAATAGTATTCGAAATTAGTGTGATACAAAAAAAAAATATATTTATATATATTTTTGATAGACTTCATTTATCCTTTGGTGTCGAAACACGTCTAACTTTAATGTTCTGAATATTTCTTTTTAAGTTAATCTATCGCTTTTTCAAATACGATCCAGTACAATAGAGTATAATAATATTATTGGCTACACCGCGCGCTTAAACAATAGAGCATCGCTCTGTTGCTCCAACAATCACAGAAACTCGTTGTGCTTGCCGTGCATCACAGTTGTTTGGTTTGTTACGAGCGGCGGTGGATATAATGTAAGTTTTCTTGTATTAAGAGAGGAAGTTTTAAAATTAAAGGATATATCTAAAATTGTTAAAATCATGGTAATTAGGCAGTTAAATTGTAATTCCTCGAAATTATTTCAAGAAAAATGTTAGATTTTCCTTTGAAAATGAAAAAAAGCAACCAAGCGTATGCTGGAATAGGCGTAGTCTAGGCTTCAAAATTGTTTTGCTTTTTTAGAATTCTATTAGCTTTCTAGCTAAGATGCACAAGTGACTTGAAGTATTTTCTAGTAATTTTTGAATTTATCATCTGACAGATTCGAATTGAGTACATTTCGTGTTTATCCGATATACACTCTGCGTATCTTCCTTTTGTCGACAGTGCACCTATAATCGACATGAAATCATATCATGTTCGAATTTATGCAAATAAATGATTCGGAAAACTGCATTAAACTAGCAATACGGTCAGGTTTCAAGTCAATCCGGACGAGTCCAAGTGTTATCGTCTGTCGGTAATCAGTTTTTGTAGGGCATGTGTTTAAAACAGTCGGAACCGCATATCTTGTTAGCGAAATCGTAACATTAGTAAGGAGACATCCATAAATTACGTGGTGTTTTTTCCGAATTTTCGGACCCCTCCCCCCCCCTCTCTGGTGAGACTTCATGAGATCTGGTCCCCCCTAAAATCGACATTCCCGTCATTTGTAAACACTTTTTTTTTTAGCTCTACAGTCCAACACAATTTTAAAAAATCTCACGTGAGAATTGGTGAGATTTCGCTGCACCCCGCCCCTATTTCACCTCACGTAATTTATGGATGGCCCCTAAGCACTTTAACTCTAGTTTCATGTAAGTTTGATATGCTTTCTACTGATTGAAAATATAACTCGTACAAATATGAATCGGCGATCAAATAAATAAGCGTATGATTCTCTAAGAATTTTCCATCATAAATTTACAGAAGAAGATTTCTATTATGGGTAACCTCTTTGTCGAATACAGGTACCTACATTCTTATGGGTTCCTTAAATCGATAGGGATGTCGAACTTCTGTTCCTAAACAAAAATTGAGCTTTAAATCATAAAACTGAACGACATTCGAGCCGTTACACATCTTTAGTTTATACGCTACTGAGCTGTGCTAGAAATCTAAAATTTACACATGGAGATGGGCTTCAGATACATATCAAATTAGGTGTCTGTAGCTACTTATTTCTTAGACTGGTAGTAAAATACTTCACTTTATAAGATACTTCATGTAAGG
This sequence comes from Vandiemenella viatica, assembly GCA_031002005.1. NCBI lineage: Eukaryota > Metazoa > Arthropoda > Insecta > Orthoptera > Morabidae > Vandiemenella > Vandiemenella viatica. The sequence goes on along the minus strand of JARYHS010012519.1, from coordinate 213,445,614 downwards.
CGGCAGATATCTCAAAGGCATGTTCTTTTATTACCTGACCGTTGTTTTTTTTATTGATTTTATATTTTATTTATTCCTCTATTTTATGAAGGAACTTAATGTAGAGGTGCTTCTCTGGCTATACAGTATCCCCCAGGGTCTCACAAACTTGTGGGACCCGGATCCTGGGTTTGCTCCAATGGGACCCCATCTGGGTCTGGAATGCTTCTACTTGGATAAGCCACTTCTGTTAACTTTCCTCTTCAATATCCCTTGGTCCTCAAATACCTAGGTTTGTGAAGTCATTTAATACAGCCTATGTAACGTTTCAATAACAAATGGGTAGCTTTCGACTTTTTTAAATTTATAGCGAAATATTATGGTCACCCTATAGTTACACTGGCGGAAATTAAAATCACAACACGCATACATGAATGGTAGAATTTTAGGAAACTTTGAAAATATATCCAGGGCCATACCTAAAAGAAATAATAACAAATGGAAATGGATCAGGCTAAGTTATTACCTTTTACAGTTGTCAGTGAGAAATGCGCCCAACTTGGGCACCAATACATTCGTGGATCCTTGCCGGCATTGACGCAAAAAGTGTTCGGATGTCTTCTTGGTGTAGTGTCTCACTACGCGTGCATGTCTTTTGCAGTCAGTTGTTGCAACTGTTTGTGCTGGGGACCATGTGATCTAATGTGTCTACTTCTGGTATCCTAGAAATGCTCTATTTGGGACAAATCTGGGAACCGTGCTGTCCATATTGTGATCGAAACTCCTTGCAAGGCTTGTGTGACGATGGCCGCAATATGAGAACGGGCACTGTCTTGTTGGAAAATACGATTCGGATGTTGAACATGTAGGGTATCACAATAAGATGCAGTACCCCGTCCACATAGTGATGGGCTGTCATTGCCTTCAACAACAGCCGACTCAGTCATGCTATCGAAACTGATTGCCACCAAAACATGACACCGGTGACGGCACTTGCGTGAGGTTCTGAAATCACAGCAGATAAGCCGTTCCTCCACTACGCCTGCGAACATGTCGTCGATTATCACTTTGCCACAGACAGAATCGAGACTCGTCTCTAAACACAAATGTACGCCATTCACATGTCCATTTGTGTTTCGCATTATACCAGGGTAGATGTGATGGCAATGAAATTAGATTAATGGGACACAATGCACAGGGGCCAGAGAGTGTAACCCAGCTTCAAGCAATTAGTTTACAAATCCGGGGAGGGGCGGAGGCGGGGTGTGACTATGTGTAACCACTACTTGGATCTGGCCTGCAGTCAACCATCTGCCAGCAACAGCCACCCACACCATTTGGCAGTCTTCACGTGCTGTTATCCTTCTGTATGGACCTGTGCCTGCTCTAGGAGTATTAGAGCTTTTTTCATCACTGTGTAACAAGTCTGTATACTGACATTGCACTGCGGCAAATCGTTCTGGAGATTTCACGATATGATGCACCCTTTCAAAACACGTCAATTCTCCGACCTCTCTCACTGTTAGACATTTGGGTGTAGAGAGTTGTCACCTTCGCCTTGGCATACTTAGACAACAAAAACTTGTGGGCAACCACGTGTCATGTGACACCACACTGTTCGCCACTTATACGTTAAAAAAAATAAAAAATTGCAATTTACATAATATATAGTACCGTAATTCTCACATTATTACATGTAAAACTTTTAATGTTAAATCATTTAAACTCTTCATGCGGGCATATTTGGGGCCAAATTTCATTCGTTTATCACAACACCGTCTGGGTGCTGGGATTTTAATTTGCACCAGTTTGTGTATCAGTTGCTAAGTGTAAAGGTCGAACTGCACTTTGCCAATACTGGCCTGTACCGTAACCGCAACGACAGCCGGCCGAGTGACGGCTCGCCCCCTCGCGTCCAAACTTTTCCATAGCTCCCGTGTTCCTACCCGGTCTTTAGTCTCCTTTAACGTTTACAAGTGATTGTTTCAGGGAATCAGTGTTGGGAATGACAGTAGGTTTGACACCCTACTTTATAATAGAGTACTGTACTTTATTTTGCACAGTTTTGGTACGAATGTACATTAAAATACTTTTTTATCTGACTCACGTAATCACCTAACTGGTTGATATTTTATGTACAAAAATAGTATCCCAGCGCAGTATTAACAGTATCAACGCAATCTCAATGAAATGTCAATCACTCGCACTTGACGTGTTTGTTTTGTCTGAGGTTCTTTTCGATTCACTCAATACTTTTTGTTAGTGAAGAACGAGATTATAACATATTTAATTTAAATATAAGTCGTAAAGATTGTGTATAGTAAAAATAATAATTTCATGTTATCTCAATGTTCTAGCCACAGAGTTTCTTATTTGGAAACTCGCAGTGCACCTATATCGTAGTCACCTAACTTGAAAAGAAGACCTACAGATTAAAGTGAAATTCAAACCACCGAGCGTCCTTCGCATTAAAAGATAAAAGCTTTGCCATTGGTAAAAGTCAGTTTTAAGGCCCGCAAAAATTACAGTCGAGACCGGGATTTGAACCCGGACCTACAGTTTTCAAATCGCACGCAGTAATCATTTGAGTCACCAGTCCGAATATAGGTGTGATGAAAAATAAGTTTTCAAACATGATAAAATAAACATATTCTTTTTCTATACCATATATTTTTGTTATCAAAAGACACGAATCCACTTTTATGTGTTTGAATACATATTTTTCAGTACTTCTAGATTAGTCTTGCGTCTGGTTACGGCGTGCTATTCGGGTGTGGGAGGTTCGGTTACAAATGCGGATTTCGGCTGCAATTTTTGTGGGTCGTAAAATTGGTCTTCAACTCTGGCAAAGCTCTGATTTTTTTAATGCGAAGATGCTAGGACTCTTCCTACATTTTACGAACATCTGATGAACATGGATGAAAAAAAAATACTTTTTTTAAGGCAAACAATAACATGAAAACAACATTTAGTCGTAAGGGAAGGTAAATTTCCGAACTCTCTCGATGCGCTTCTCCACATCTAGCAGGCCGATACTGATCCGCACCGTCAAAACATAAACCAATCCAATGACGGCCGAGTGTCGGACTGAGACCCGATCTTCAGAGGCCTCTCTAAAACCACTTTCGATCACCGGTGAGCAACACGTGGCTAAAATCTTGCCATATTGACTATTGAACATGAAGTAACTAAAATTGATAATTTTGAAGATGTGATTTACGAGTTTGCAGCTGTTAAAGCTAAAAAGAGAAGATTGTTTTTAGTTTATTGTGTTTTTTAAATGAAGTTAATATTACAATTTTATTAACTATAATTTTAATAACAATAAATGTTTATTTAAATTTTATTAATATATTTTATTACAAGATATATATTTACACTTACAAGATATATATTTTACTTAATTTTGAATTTAAATTTTCGAGGGGTGACACCATCGATATCCGCCCCGTATCACCCACGCTAGCTACGCCACTGTCTCTTCCCTATATCAGCAGTGATCTATAAACGGGCATAAACGTATATTGAAACAGGAAGGTAGTCACCTGGCGTGGGTGAGCAGAAAAGTCAGAATTACCTCGAGATAATATAATAATAATGAGCACACATGTAATGTGTGTCATTATTGGCGGGGACCCCGAAGGGTTTCGACTTGCCGTGCATGCCTCTGTTGTGGCTGACCAACCTAACCGAGTGATCACGGGTGGATCCAGGGGGGGGGGGGCTAGAGGGCTCAAGCCCCCCCCCCAAAGGTATCTAGGTCCACTCCGACATTGTAATTTTGGAGAATTTTTTTTTAGCTCTACGGATTCGAGGCCCGTAAACTACCCCATGGCCGACTCAAGGCCCCCTCCCCCCCCAAAAAAAAACGAAAATCCACTGAAGCACTCTGAACCAAAATTCACTCAAGCCAAGGGCCCCCCCCCCCAAACCAAAATCCTGGATCCGCCCCTGCTGGTGATGCTACGATTATAGTTTAACGTGCAATCCAAACGCGGAAACGTTTTGGCCTACTGCATATTACACAGCAAGCTGTGCCAGAGGTAAGGTCGAGTATTTATTTATGTTTTTGTTTGCCCCTAAACTTGTGAA
>JARYHS010012519.1:213299518-213440543 GCA_031002005.1 Vandiemenella viatica | reverse complement strand
CCCCCGTGTAATTCCATAAGACATTTTGTACTGATATTTGCATTATGTACTTTGTATAACTGTAAATATTCTACCGAGAGTGGTGTGTGAGCGGTAACGTTTTGGCCTCGCATTCGGAGGATGAGGAATGAGGAAAAGAGAATGTTTTAGTAACACCTGACTGCACCTGAAAAAGAGTTTTTCCCACATAATTTATCTATCATTTGCAAGAGTGGTTGGAGTCAACATTTCATTCAGACACTTTTTTTTTGCTTATGACTTTACGCCTCGTTTGAGGCGAGAAAGGACTGGGAATAAGGGACGGGAAGGAATTCGGCCATGGCCGTTTTGAAGGAGCATTCCGTATTCGCCTGGAGTGATTTGGCGAAATGTTGAAAACCCCAATCCGGATGGTCAGACGGGGATTCGAACCCATGTCTTCCCGAATACGAGGATACCGCTCACCCACCACGTTACACAAACCAACTGCGAGAGAAACGAAGCCTGAGTGACCGATATAACATTACAGACTTACACATGCTATCCGTGTGTCAACATTCCGTTTCCCCAAATCACTCCAGGCGAATGCCGGAATGCTTCCTTCACAAATGCCATGGCCGAATTCCTTCCCGTCCCTTGTTCCCAGCCCTCGAAACTTTTTGAGACCTTTTTTTAGCTCTACTGTCCAAAAATATTCCAAAAACCTAACGTGAAATTTCCGTTGACCCACCTCCCCTTGGTGAGATTTCACCTAACCCCCCACCCTATTTCACCTCACGTAATTTATGGACGCCCCTTACCGGAGATTACCAGGCGTATTAGCTTTCACATGGCGGTGTTCCGTGGAACTCTCAATACTTTGTGAACCACCACCCTTTACCAGAACGCCAAGCAATTATCCAAACTAATAGAAATAATTCTAAACGAAATCTAAAAATTTTACAATATTGCATTGAACAAAGTAAACAGTTTATATTAATCGATAAATACGGTCGCCGGTGCAACATTGCAAATTAATGTCCGTTAAGTAAAATGACAACATCTCGAAATCCATTTAGCGCACTTATAAAGTCTACCACACTCAATTAAAACAGTTTCGCCTATTATACAAACCAAAATACCACACATTTACGAACCAGTCTCACGTAGTTACTATAAATAAGCTATTTCCTGTATTTTACACAAACTTAATTGTTTAAACGATAGATAATCAGACGAAAATATCCTTATAGTAATATCGCATTATGTTTCATCCAAATTTGACAGTCCTATGATAAACAACTACTTAAAATCTGCCAAAAACAGCATACATTGGCGGAAGCGATCGAGAATTATTTTTTTTTAATTTCATAGGGTACATTAAACAAAAAATAATGAGGGCCTACTCTGATATTTTACACATAGATGGGGTATGATCTGAAGTTTGACGAAAATTAGAAATTTGACTTTATAACACTTCTTGGAGTCGGAAAATATGAAAAGGTCAAGATTTTTTTTTTTTTAATAATGTAGAAAAAAACCGTTAATAGATTAAGTTATTTTTTTTTGTAATATTAAACATGTTAATCCCCAACGTTTGTATGTTGGGAAAAAAGTGCAAATTTTGAATCGGTTTATACGGAAATTTTTTGGAAACGGTTAGGAGGAACATCGCGAAATATGGTGCAAAGGCTTTGAATCGATCTCAAGTTTCTGCAAACACTACTTTCATGTCACAAAACTGGCGTGGTCTGTCAGAAACAACATTAGGAGAAGCGATCGAAACTTCACGTCTTTCAACTATTATTTTGTACCACTTATTAAACAGTTTTTCACAAATTCCTATTATGTCTTACAGATATTTGTAGTATCACCTGTTTTGCGGGCGGCGAAAGTTAGAAGTTTGACCATAAATTTGCACAGGTGGGCGGAGAGGTTAATTTACTCGTATTTTAGGGCATGGAAAAAATCGTCAAGTAGATTGAGTTCTAATTCTGCATAGTGTTTAAAAAAAATGTATTCCGCAACTGAATGAATCTGAAAAGGTAAAAAAAAAAAATTGCTTTTGGATATATTTTAAAATTACCTTTTTTTGGTCGGCTATACACCTTTTTTAAGTAGTTGTGAGTTTGTTTTGTTCAAATTTGATTTGGTTGTTGTGGTTGCTTGAAGCATTCTCTTAAGGTAGCCAAACGTTTTTATTTTATTCTGTGTTTGTTTGTTTTGTTGTGGATTTGCTGCGACTTTAAAAGCCTGGTGATGACCTCCTGACCGACACGACTCAGTGACGTAGTAATCGACCGAGTGCTCGCTGGTGGTGTTGGTTCATTGAGTTGCGGGACATCACCGCTGCTCTAAGTGGTTGATAGTCCTCTCCTGCTCGTGCGGCCGACAATAGACTGTTGTGTTGCCAACGACCCTCGACGGGCCAGCGGCACTTAAGACGGCTTCTCCAGTGACACCCTCACCACTACAATACGCTTCTGTCAAGTTGTCAGCACTGTCGACAAGACGTCTCCTTTCAGTGTGAAGTGCTTAACTGTGTAACAGACGCTCGCGGTTCCCCGAGCGGCCGTTAGTGTTTTTATTTCCCCTATAGTATCCTCCTATAACGACCGGAACGCAATTTTATGTGGCTGAGGTTGTTACTAAGACAGTCGGTAATTTCTTCCGCAACTGGTTTCGAATGCTGTTACCGAACGTGGTGGGTGAACGGTTAACGTTGTGGCCTCGCATTCGGGAGGACGCGGGTTCGAATCCCCGTCCGGACATCCAGATTTAGGATTTCCATGGTTTCCCCAAATCACTCCAGGCGAATGCTGGGATGCTTCCTTCAAAAAAGCCATGGTGGAATTCCTTCCCGTTCCTTGTCCATGTCCCATCCTGCCTCTAATGACCTCGCTGTCGCCGAGGCGTAAAGCCCAAGCCAAAAAAAAAATCAAAAAAATCGAATGCTGTGCTGCAGTTTTTTGTCTTCCCCACTTACGGAAATGCATTGAAGACGTATTAGGATACAGTTAAAAACAACCTGTTCCTCTATAGCTAATTGTTAGTAAATAACGCCAGTGCAACTGTTTTTTATTTCTTTCAACTGTCACCACTATTGAAATTTGCAGTAAGTTTGCATACTTATTAAATAATATTTCATGTAATCCTAATAATTTAACATTTTCTACTTGTTTTTCTCCGAGAACATTTTCAGATGAGAGATATTAATAATAAAAAAAACTGTTACATTGCTTATTAACCGTTAATAACTAAGCGCCTGCTGCAAAAAACTGTAGGGCCGCTTTTCGTTAAATCCGCCACAGTACGTCATTCACCAAGAAAGGTTTGGGTTATAATCTAATTTGTTGGGACCAATGTGAAATTCCCTGTTTGTTAAACAAAAGAATTTTTCGACAGATTCTTACAGAAAGAAGAGAGAAGATGGTAGGTGAGACATGCAGGATTGTTTAACTTGTTAGTGGAAAGAACAGTCGAAGGTAAGAACTGTAGAGGAAGACAGAGATTAGAATATATGAAGCAAATAATTGAGGACGTATGTTGAAATAAAAAGGTTAGCACAGGATAGGAAGGGATGGAGGATTGCATCAAACCAGTCGAAAAACTGATGACAGCAAACTAGAAAAACTATCTGTGCAATATGCTAAAAGTCTGTTTGAATCCCTTCTTAGGGTTTTAAAAATGTAATAGTGCTGATGCGTGATATTTTTCTGTATACCTTTACACACCTTAGCATGTACCGAAAAATCTTAGCCTTCCACTCGTCTGTCGTATGAATTGTAACGACGAATCTGTAAGAATACAAGCGACATATCCACTGCGGTATGAAGGGTCCCTTCTCAGAATATCAACCAGTTGTAACACGGAGAAGTCAATTTATTTTATAACTGTTTCGCATCTGATGAATTTTGCACTTGCAATTTGACAGTTGTCAAGTGTTCAATAAGCCCGATTCATTCTTTGAGATGTCTACAAATCCTACCTGTTGAATATTCATAAACCTTCGGGCAAAAGTTTTTTTTAGTTTTTTTTCGCCGTTTCAGTGTTTTTTTTTTTTAATTATTTGATCTGTCTTTTGGCACAGCAGCTGGTAGGCGAGTTTGCTGTTGCAGTGATATTCGTTAAATTCTAAGTATGGTGCCATGACTGAGGCGATTGATGTCGAAAAAGACACTTGCGGAGGAGTAAATTAAAATTATGGGGAACCCTTACCTATCTCGTAACTGTTATATTCCACATCTGACAAAAATCGTTTACAAGTCTCGAAAACATAATGCCGACAGTATTATGATCGATACCAAGTTGTTAGATCACTGGTCAGGAATGGAACCCTCTCAAGTTGAAACTTCGTTGTTTGGAAGATTGTCGGGAATTCTGGAATAAACTCAACAGAATGCGTATTGTGCCGTTAATTCATATAAGCGGGAAACCTGCAAATAACATTTTCTGACTACGGCTCTACAGACCAAACTATTTAGTCTTAGAGCGTATCCAGAATTTATAGATAACGTGCGTTAGCGTTATTTTTTATACCGTTTCATATGGTAAATAAATAAAAAAAGAATTCTTACTGATGGGGCACCAACTTGTAGCCCAGTGGTTAGGTGATCGCTTTCAAAAGTTCAATGCTTCGGTTCCGGTTTCAAATGTCGGAGGGAGCAGGAATGTTTTAGTTGTGTTTGAACAAACGAATACGCCAGGTCGTTTGGTGGTTCGTATTCCCAGAGGAAAGGAACTGACCGTCATACCTCTGACACAATGGCTCACTATTCCTCCTTCGGGAAGTCCCAACTAATGTCCGGTTTGTTTACTAAGTTAGTTTTTTTAATGATAAATGTACTAACTTTATACAAGATATACAAAAGGTTTATACAAATGTGCACATCTCAGGCTAGTACTATCTTATATCTCTAGATCCAGTGCTTTGGAACTCGATGACAGTAGGTTTTTGCAGTGGCTTTGCCACTAGCTGCATTAAGTAGGCCTTACGCAGCTGCCCATATTTGGGACCTTGAGATTTTAATGGTTGGTCTAGAATAGGAGTGGCCAACCCAAATGATCTTGCTGGCCACTTTTGAAATGCATCATAACTCCACAGGGCGCATATAAAATTATATATTCGCAAGAATATTTTAAAATCAAAGTTAATTTTTTCTCATAATTTCGACAGTTATTTTTTGTATATATAGATGCACAAATAATGTATATATATATATATTTTTTTTTAAATTGGTTTTTCACTACTTTGGCCATTATAAAATAGATATGTTTTGTAAAAGTGTGATGAATCTCGCGGATCGGAAAAATATTCAAGGAGGGTTGCAGGTTGGCCACCCCTGGTCTAGAATGAGATATGTATGGTCATCGTCGTCCTGGAGTGTTTCTAGCCTCTAGCTGGGCCTGTTGGGCCCACAGACCTAGAGCGTACCAAGCTTGGTGGGTGAGCTGTAGGTAACGATCTGGCCTCGCATTCGGGAGGACGCGGGTTCGAATCCCTAGCCGACCATCCAGATTTGGTTTTCCAAGGTTTCCCCAAATCACTCCAGGAGATTGCCGGGATGATTTCTTCAAAAGGTCATGGCCGAATTCCTTCCCTTTCTCCCAGTCCTACAATGCCTCTAATGGCCTCGGCATCGACGAGAGGAAAAGTAAATAACTCTACAACTCTCTTCTGCCTTCACAAGTCTTCCTTTATCGGTATACTTTAGTTCGCTCTTCCGTTTGGCTCATTCTTTTCAATTCCCTTAGTTCATCCCGTGGTCTTTCTCGAACACTCTTCATTTCCAATCTGAAATAAAAGTAGAGTGTAATATGTATAACATTGTTATCTACGTAAACATTCTCTAACAACATCAAAACGTGTACAGTTCATAGCTTGTCCTAGGGCTCAGAGGCTGTTGAATAAATAATCGAAACGCGTATTCTAAAACAAAGTTTTTTATTTAACTTCACTGGATGGATAAACTTCTAGAAATCCTTATTATTAAAGCAGCTAAGGACAAAATATCAAGATGTTTCTCTTGCATCCTTTCATCACTCATCGTCTTAATGAGTCCATCTCTCTGAAGTTTTGTAAGTTTACCTGCTTTATCTTGCTGGTATGAGCACTTTACTATAGCTCTTCATGATGTATAATATGCCCGTCGTCAAGCAGAAATACTAGCTATAGAAGTTGGCACATTATATTGTTTAACAGCTCGGAACAGAATAATATATCTAATACAACAGGATCATCTAAGAACACTCGAAAGCAATTTTGTTATTAAACACTTGGAATCGAATACACTTCTTTACACTACATAATAACTGACTTGTACGTTCAGTTTTTTACCACCCCATGCTCTCTGTAGCTTACATTCTCACACAACCTCTCTCCATAATTATTTCTAGTCCAAAGATATTCATTGTCTTACTTAGACGGCGTATCTGTATTTTTTTTAATTTTTTTTTTACACACACAACGTTAACTTATTTGTGTCAAGAAAGCAAGAAAAATATTTAATTTTAACAAACATATTCATCGAAATTTGTAAGGGACCTTGTCACCTTACAGTCTGGACCTTTAATATCTTTTCATCTTTGTCTGCGTTTCTGCCATACACATTCCGAAACTTGCCTGATCTATTGCGTTATTAATTTATCCTACAGCTAAAATGCACTTCGAAACAAGAGTTAATTTATTTAGAAGTATATTCGTACCGTCTTGTGACCTGTTGACAGAGTTCTGCTTCTGTCGTGGCTGTACGTATACTTTAACGTGGAATCCGACCACGGAACGCCCTGGAGTAGGACACATGGTTAAGTAGGACTCTTAAAAATTCCTAGCCACGGCGGGATTTGAAGCCGGGATCCTGTGTTTTGAGAACCATCTACAAGACCGCTCAGTAAATTTTGTCGGCGTTATAGCTGTTATTTGTTCACGTACAGCCTTACTGAATATTGCTTTTGTATAATACAGGTAGTTTTTAGTGGTGTTCGAACCGGTGCTTTCTTCGTTGTATGTGGGAAGCGAATTCGGTCAGCTTTTCTGGGCTGTGCTTGTACCTCCCCTGAAGCGGATGATCTCGGAGAGATAAGTCTGTATCTGATTTGTTGTCGGCCCTTTGTAGTGTACTTAAGCCTGCCCTGAAGGGAAGAGAGGATCATCCGGGGTGTTCGGCCCTCGCACAAAGGGCGCGTCGACAAAGGCTTCCGACCTGGCGAGGCCCTTACCAAGGACGCAGAGGAACATCGACTGGTCAAATATTGCTCGCATCTCTTCACTGCTTCAGTATATTAGGCTAACTAGATGGTGCCCGCGACTTCGTACGCGTCGACGTAGAACTTTATTGCTAGAATTCGATATAGAAAGTTACAAAGAAGGTGTCCTAAAGATCAAGAAGTTGCGATAATATGACTGGGGAGCTATTATTATATCATACACAAATGACTGCGAGAGAAACAAAGCCTGAGTGACCGATATGACATTACTCACGCTATCCACCTGTCTGTCAGCGTTTGGTTACGTTTCAAAATTTCATTGCAAAATATGTTATTTATTCCGAAGAAAAGTATCCTATGTCATTTCTAATGAAACATACTATTTCCTTGTCAAATTTAATAAAAAATGGTTTAGCCGTTCAGTCGTGACAGATAGAGTTTATTTTCTCATTTATTATATTAGTATAGATGAGTTGTGGGTGATTATGCTTTTAAGCACGAATCTTGTTACTTATAATTGATTATGTTTTTTTGCATTATGCCATTATTTTGTGCTGATATTATTGTTTTATTGTCAGCTGAAAAACGAGGAAGGAAATGATATCTGATTTAACACTTGATATTGAATTTATTTCGTGTAGCACGTTTACGCTGGTGTCCTGATATTGTTTACTGACTAAACTGCACGCACACCTTTGTTGAATGCAGCGAAATCAAGAAACGATAGTATTTTTTCTCACTACCTATCGTAAAATTACTAATATTTTGAGGAATCGAAAGCTTAGTATTTCCATTGTATGAATAATTAATGTCACGCCACTGCAAATTGATTTTTTTTATATTTATTTTTCTGAATGCGTTTCACTTTATACTCTGAAGCGTCTTCAGTGGTCTGTCTGGGGAGAGTGTAGACTATACATGGAATTATTATTATTTTTTTGCTACAATTTACATAGCGAAATTATGTTATATTTTCATTGTTTTAGAGTTTGAAGTGAAAAGTGATCTAAAAAATAAATAAGGAATTAACAAATTCATTTTTCAGTGGCGTGACATCAATTGTACACACAAATTGATTATATCGCAATCGAGGATATGGCCTACGACATCCATTTTTACTATTTCATTTGAAATTTTTGAATTATATGCACAAAAAAGCAGTTTGGCATTTATAAACTTTAATCTCCTTGTAAATGAACACAAGGTACGGTTTCGCCATTGATCCAGCTGTGTATGAATTTTGATTAATTAGAAATGTGGTTTCATTTCTAAATATCTCCTGTATACTCAAAAGTCCCAGTTTGGACGTATATATAATATCAGAAAGAAGCGAGTGTTGCTGTTGAGTAGCCAAACCTTCTTGTCTCCTTCAAATTATTATCTCCTGTCGTTTTTAATGTATGTCACTTTCTCTCTAAACTACCAGCATTATCGTCGTTTGACATTCTGAATACCGGTCCAGTCGTAATGGAAAATCGAGTAAGAGGGGTTTTGAAGTGGCCAGGAGATAATGTCTTCAAAGTCTTTAAACACCTGTCAAGAGTTCTACATACAATACGTCGATGACACCATTGCGTTCTATGTTCATTCAAACATAACGTTCATATATATAAATTAGTTCTAGAAGGTGATTTTTAGTGATAGACCCTTTTTCTTCCTTCATATGTAACCAAAATCGATAAATTATGGTCCGTTTTTCAAAATTAAATTCTCCACTTCTGCTGAATTCTTAATTTGGAATTGCACATTGCATTGTTTGTATATAATTCGAAGATTTGGAGGTAGAGCGTTATCCCCGGATGCGTAATTACACACCGGGGACATGTTGTCTTTCCATGGCTACTAGATTCAATATTTAAATTAATGGCAAAAAATCATTCCCATTTACATACTCGGTTTCTTCAAAGTCGTGGAATTTCAGTACGGGCCCACTAGTTTTGACTATTTACATCCAACACCTTTTGACTACCTTGTAATCATATGCCCTGCTTGGCACTCGTCATTTCGTCTGATACTCTCCTTCCTGGTGTTCCGACTTATCTCTCAACTTGTTCTTCAGAGGGTGCGCAGTTATGAGTTCATTCATTAGTTGCTGCAGTGAGCATTAATCCTTGTTCCGTGTGGCCGCCGTGTTTTATGTTTCTCTAATGAACAGTTTGTCTGGTAGTTGACGCAGAGGGTTTTCTTTTTACCGCCGTATCTGAGGGGTCGAACACATGTTGGCAGTATTTTTGAGTTGAGGCTGACAACACAAGCGACTTTCGTTTTTTCTACCAGAAGCCAAGTTGACATTTTACATTCACCACGTTAAGAGTTACATGGTATCGTCACTTGTCACTCCTTGTCTAAATCCTCACAGAGTGTGCTCGAAGTTTCCTGAAAATCAAATCGTGCAGAAAGCTGGTCAACATGGAACTCAAAGAATCACGTCATGTGACGGATGCTCTGTAAATTTTGATGCGCTATTACTTCATTTTCGAACAAGCATTTCATTTTATTTTTAATTATTTTTATTTAATTCTTAATTGCGTCGGAGCACTTGTTCCGGTGGCGATTTCCCTACACACTCATTTTTCCCCTTTACTTTTCATATCTACTTTTTCCCTCTACTAATTTCAACTTTTAAATTCTTTTAGCGTTTATAGTAAATTATTAATCTTTTCTATTGGTAATTTATACCAATCCCTGACCACCTTAACTACCAAACAAAATCTTCCCACATCATTTTGCCTGAAATCGAGCGACAATTCTTGGTCATCGTCGTCCTTTCCCTTCTATGTATCTCTCCTAATTCTTCCATCACTATCTTTCTATGCTTCATCACCAATATATGCCTTGTACACTCCCATTACACTCCTCATCCTCCTCCTGTCCTGCAATGAATCCCATTCCAGCTCTTTTATCATATCTGTTACTGATTGCATTCTGCGACAATTTGCAGAAACAAATCTAGCAGCCCTTTTTTGCACCCTCTCCAACTCCTGTATTTGATATTCAAAATATGGGTCCCATACTACACTACCATAGTCAAGCAATGGTCTGACCAAAGTTTTGTAACCCAATTCGCTTACTTCTCTCGTACATCCCATCATCACTCTCTCCAACAAGTAAAGGATTTTGAAACCTTTTCCTACTACCTGACCAACGTGTCCTGCCCAGTTAATCTTGTTATAAAATGTAATACCAACATACTAACATCTCAAGTCTTCAGCAAACAATTCTTTCCCCACCTTATAATCATAATAAACCTTTAGTTTTTTTTGTGTTTCTAATAAGCTCTCTCTTGTTTGCAATTATCTTCATCCCATGTTTACCAACCCAACTAGATATCCTGTCCAGATCACCCTGCAGCTGATTACAGTCCTCTACCGCTTTGATCCTTTTATATAGCATTATGTAATCTGGATTTACAAACAGTAAACAATCTAATTTCTGATAGTAAACAATCGACACAATTATTAATTATAATAATGAATAGCAATGGTCCCAATACTCTACCCTGTGGCACTCCCATTTTTACTTCCACTTCTTTCTGCGTCAGTTTTGTAACGAACATTTTGAACCATCATTGCTAGACTTAGAGATTTTTTTGTAAATTGTTTTCAGAATTTAAAACTGTAACAAGTGGTAGTAGTACTGAACAAAATTTCGTTATCGTTCTTGCTAATTTTTACGCTTATTGTACTGTAGGCCTAGTGTGTGGACTCTTAACTTTTACTAAAAGTCTTTGGTAACTTTGTTGTTGTGTGCAATGTCGTAATTGTATTAAGAATGTTTGGACCGAGCGTGGTGGTGTAACGGATAGCGTTCTGGCCTCGCATTCGGGAGGACGGCGGTTCGAATCCCCGTCCGGGCATCCAGATTTGGGTTTTCCATGGTTTCCCCAAATCACTCCAGGCGAATGCCGGGATGCTTCCTTCAAAAGGCCATGGCCGAATTCCTTCCCATTCCTTGCCCCCATCCTTTCCCGTCTCTAAAGACCACGTTGTTAAAAAGGGACGTTAAACTGTTACCAAAAAAAAAAAAAAAAAAAAGAATGTTTGGTGCGTATGGTGTGAGGTTAAGAATATATTGTTTCTTGCACCGGTAAACGGTCGCGTAAATTTTAAAAATATAGGCCTACCGCAGATTTTAAGTTAGATCCTAGGCCATCAAAATCTGAGAATCTTAATTACCTATTCCCCACTCCTCTTAAATCTAGAAGTCCACTATGGTATGATGTATCTGATTTCAAAATCAAGGAAAATTGGTAACAAAAATGGAACTCTGCGTCTGTGAAACATCAAGGTATTGCATATTCTACTACTGAACTTCCGGGTTTCCATGTGAAGAGGACCCAGTGAGTTGAACTAAACTGCCTAAGAACAGACCACATCAAACACTTTGCTCTATAAGTGGGAACTTCGGGATTCTCCTGTCCATGACTGCTGAGCTCGGCATCATTAACGAGTGCCTTTAAGGACGTACTATGCACCATCTCAAAATGTTATCACTGGTGTAACGTCCTTCTTAACATGGATGCAACAACTGCACATCGATTTGTGAATGCTTCCAACGTTCTTGTCCTTGTCTAGAGTGTGTATTTTTGTATATAACGTTAGTTGCTTAGCCATACGATAAATAAATAAATAAATTTTTACAAGGAAAGTGGGCTGCAATTTATTGAGGGGGCATCCATTAATTACGTGTGCACAAATAACAAAAGGGAGGGTGTCCCCCAGCAGTTCTCACTCGCCAATGCTCACCGAGGTAGGGGGATTCAGATTTTCGATAAAACTGTTCGCGTGATTAATGGAAGCCCCCTATATAGAGAGCAGCTTTTGGTGTCCATAGGAAACTTATCCTGCCGTGGTCGCCAAATAGAGAACAGTCTCAGATTTGGGCGAGTTCTGTCCACTGCTGAAAGATAGGCGCTTCGCTGGTCGGTCTTGTTTGGAGTGGCGTTGTAGCCAATTAAGTTGTCTGGTTGTGGAGGGGTGGGGGTGGTTTGAGTGACGGTGGCGCCTCGAGGGAAATACAAGCGGTGCGTCCTAATGAGAGCCGGTAAGCCGCGCCTTGTTACGGGGGTCGCCGAGCCGTGAAGACGGGCGCCACTCTCACCACTAGTGATGGATCGACTGCTGGTACGCATTAGTAGCAATCAGATGACCCCTGCGTCCTCAGACATCAACCAGGTCACCGTCGAAAAGGATGGAACTTGGTTGTTTTGTAGCAGAGTAATCCCTGTATGAACGATGATTCCTAGATGGCGAAACTACTTGCTAAGAAGATGGATCAGTAGGCCCATAATCAGGTGACCCATAAATTTCTGGATCAGCCTATCAGAGGGAGGACATGCGACGAATCAGTGCCTCACCTGAAGATGCACAAGATCGGCTTAAATGGAAGCAGTCCATTAAAGCAGACTCTACAATGCCGGATGAATGCTAGGGAGCAGAAGAAGAAGACTTTATCGGCTCTCTCGAAATATTGTTACAAGAACGGAGACTTTCCCGGCGTAAAACTGCAGTGTGATCTTCACTGGTGTTCCGCCGGATGGTGTCATGAAAATGTAACGTTTCGACAGCTGGCTTCATCAGACACGCGTGGCTTCCGATTGTTGTAAGCCTGCTGTTACTGCCTCGTCCCATGCTGAACACTCGTGATAATTACATTGGAGAATGGAGAGTATTATTGTGCGTTTTTTTTTTTTATTTTTCTAAGATACCTCATACGAGAGGCCTGTCCAGGAGTATGTTCGATGTGGTAAGTTGGTAACACTGGGCCTGCACGAGAGAGGTGTGCCACGGTGTAGAGACCAAGAACAGGAAATCTAGGGACAGCGCACCTGGATGAAAGTGATGATGACTGAGACGAGACACCTGTACTAACAAAGTAACATCGGTGATATTCGCAGGTGTACTCTGTAGCCTGTGAAGTTCAGTTCATGTCAAAGACCGATGGTTAAAAGTCACAGGGTAAGCGCACGTCCCCGGTCTGTGCCGAGTATGTTTAGCGATTGGTTTAATATTGAAAATTTCTGTTAAATATCAAATCCATGCGATCTTGGGAGAACGATTTATCCCATTCTTCTTCCTGACCAATGTGTTACTGCGAAATTATCTAATTACTTTGAGAGCAAAAATAAAAACCGGGTAAATACTCAGAAAGAATTTGTAAATTTAAATACAGACTCTTAACAACTGTTATTTTATTCCTATACGCTCATATGCGTTTCGCCCTTGTGGCCTGGGACATCATCAGTGACTGTAAATGTACCACTAGAGTTATTTCCCGATCAACATGTGATTTCTTGTATAAAAAATTGTAAGTACAGTATACTTTGTTAATATTGCATTTACAGTCACCGATGATGTCCCAGGCCACAAGGGCGAAACGTGTCTGAACGTATAGGAATATAATTACATTTTTGAAGAGACGGTATTTTCATTTACAAATCTTTAACAAACAACTGCGGAAGAATGACCAAAACCAACTGACTCAGAAACAAGGTTTGTCACAACTATATTCAATCACTAATCTACTTTTTTATTACCCTGCACCTGGATATAATGCAATGGTCATTAATTTAACCTGCCCTCCGGCTCTTCGAGTGCCGCGCCTGTTTATAGAGTCGCTATTTTATTTTGTTGGTTCTTTTAAGTTAATAGCTTGGTGAACGCGCCAGCGATAAACATAAGTTACCAACACATTAACGTAGACGCTGAGCCGCCTGGAACTCGTTCCAGGACCACCTGGAAGCCGCCATGCTTTATTTCGCCCTCAAAAACGCGTTTACAGCGCCCCTTAATTGCGGAGGCAGGAATTATCGGCTCTAAACTTTCGCGACGTTGAGGTTTCAGCAAAAGGAAATTTCTCATTTATCATCGCACTACTTGTGATGTTCATATCAATTTACATGCATGAGAGGCGGGAAAGGACTAGGGGCAATGGATAAGCAGGATTTCGGCCACGGCGTTGTGAAGGAAGCATCCCGGAACTCGCCTGGAGTGATTTTGCCCCACCACGCCTGATACCTCTCCCCCCCCCACTTTGTTCACGATACTTAGATATAAATGACATTGTTTCACTATCTTGTATAACAACCCAAGACGTGGCTGTAGGAAACCGTCTGTGTAAGACACTGAATCAGAAGACAATATTCACCTCACGAAGAGGAAGGATGACAACCTGGAAAACACGACGGTACATGGAAAAGTTAATGGCAGAAGGTTATGGGAACATGCCTCAAAATGATGGGTAGATATAATATTTTTGTTTGACTTATGGCTTTACGCCTCCTCGACGTAATTAGAGGCGGGATGGGACAGGGGACAAGGAACGGAAAGGAATTCGGCCATGAACTTTTGAAGGAAGCATCCCGGCATTCGCGAGGAGTGATTTGGGGAAACCATGTAAAACCCAAATATGGAGAAATAAATCATGACTGCCATAAAGAATCACTGTCCAGAAGACAGAAGACCGCGAAGCATGTCACCAGTTGCTATATGCTATAACGAATCCCTTGGGTCACGATACTTGGATATAAATGACATCGTTTCACTATCTTGTATAAGGCTTTTGATTACCATTTATCACTTTTCAGTGAAATCCCGTATTACCACTTTCTTCTGAAATTATAAGCATTAATAGGGATACCGAGGATGGTAGGTGAGTGGTAACGTTTTAGCCTCGGATTGGAGAAGACAATGGTTCGAATCCCCATCCATATTTCAATATGCTATGTTTACGCCAAATCACTCCACAGAAATGCCGGGAAGGTTCTTTCAAAAGGCCGTGGCAGAATTCCTTCCTGTTCCTTGTCCTCCGTTCTTACCGCCTCTCGATATCAACGAAGCCTAAGGTCATAAGCAAAAAAAAGAAACAAAAAATCATAATTTCTCAGTGTATTGACGTCAAATAGAAAATAACACATACTTTGTTTTACTAGTGGGATAGCTGGTTGAACAACATTCGAAATCGCTTCAAAATCCTACCTATAGTTTTTTAGTGAATCGCGTTTTGGACGGGGATTCGAACCCAAGTCCTCCTGAAAATGAGTCCAGAGCGTGGCCGCTCACCCACCACGCTCGGTTTTACATTCCTACTGCACCCACTCTTTATCTTCTAACCAAAATGCGGCTGGGCGGGGGGAGGTGAGGGGGGGGCTCAAATTGTACTGCTGTCGCGCGATCGGTTCTCACTACAGTTTCCTGAAAACAGCAAAGGTGCAAAGGAGAAAAATACAGAAACAGCTGTGCCCGCAACTTGAGATCTGTGGTGTTAATTCGCGGATCAATTATCAAAGAAATATAGGCTGCATAAGTCAAAGCAGACGAGCTGTAATGTTTTTTTGTTTCCCCCATTTTCTTCGATTTCTTCTCTCCTCCTGGTTGTATATTGTGTGCAATGCTTCTATCACCATTTGAAGGCATCATTTGAAACTACCAGTAATTGGAATAGTTTGTTTGTTGATGACGCGTAGACACATTTTAATATTCTTCACACGACTTCTCTCAAGAAATATTAGAACTGGTGTTGGCTGGTGCGTGTACGAACGGTATGCTTTATTTGTATGTGTGTAAACTGTGACAAACTCCCGCAACGTCGAACACATCACTCGTGGTAGACATTGGACTGAGAGAGCTTCAGCAGACAATATCAAATGTATTCCTGCAAGTAAGAGCAAAGTCGATCCATAAATATATAAGTTAGACTCCAGCGCCTCCTGTCGATGTCGGTATGAAACATATCTACAAAACGTTACTCGCCACCTCAACAACATATACTGCCCTCGCATTTGGGAGGACGCCAGTTCGAATCCCCGCCCAGGCATCCAGATTTGGGTTTTCCATGGTTTCCCCAAATCACTCCAGACGATTGCCGGGATGCTTCCTTCAAAAGTGTCATGGCCGAATTCCTTCCCCTTCCTTGTCGCCAGTCCCATCCCGCCTCTAATTACCTCGACGTCGACGAGGCGTAAAGCTATAAGTAAAAAAAAAAAAAAAATATAGGGTATCCAGGAATCGAAGGATAATCCTACAACCGCACACGTCATGTCCTATTATATGGTAAAAAAAAATTTTGAGTAAAAGTCTCACCATTTTCGAAATATTGATTTTTAAAATATTTTTTCGAAACATGTGACTTTGTTCAGTTTATTCCATGCCATTTCTACAAACTGAGACTTTTTGAACCCTGGTTTCTTTTAATTTACTCAAGGATGTTTGTGTCATCTAAAACAATGTTCTTTTCTTCTTAAAACGTTAAAAATAATTTAAAAACATTTGTGTAAAAACTGTATACAAATGTATTCAAACGGCTGACTTTGACAGTCGGTGCTGTAAAAAAAAAGAAGTACTAATCGGATCCTGCTAATTCCATTAAACAATTGCTTCGTTATTGCCAATTTTAAAATGGTATAATTGTTCAACATTCGTTTTAAAATTATGTTTTTATGGTGTTTCTAAAGCACGAAGGTCTATCGAATTGAAGTTACCATGCATGTTTTTTATGGCATGGAATAAACTGAACAAAGTCACATCTTTCGAAAAAATATTTAAAACATCAATATCTCGAAAATGGATAGACTTTTGCTAAAATAAAATTTTTGTCATATAGAGGGAGATGGTGTTACCTATCTACGGTTGCGGGATTATACTTTCATTCCCGGACACAATGTATACTGTTAACATGGCCTCAATAGGTCGAGCAGTTTGTCAGTAATGGTACGGTTTACTCCCTCATATCGCATTTTATATGTAAACATAATACTTGGAACAGCTTCAGAGTGATCTGGACAGGATATCAGCTGGGTTGCTAAACATTGGATGAAGATAAATGCAAAGAAGAGTCAGATTATTAGATGCATATATAAAAAAATGAAGATTTTTATGATTATAAGGTGGGGAAAGAATTGTTGTTAGAGACTTGAAATGTAAATATATTTAGCATAACATTTGACAACAAGCTCAACTGGACAGGATACATTGGATAGGTAGGAGGAGAAAGTTTCAAAATCCTTCACTTGTTGGAGAGAGTGATGAAGGGATGTACGAGAGAAGTAAAGGAATTGGGTTTCAAAACCTAGGGCAGGCCATTGCATGAATATGGTGGTGTTGTATGGGACCCACATTTAGGGTATCAAATACAGGAGTTGGAGGGGGTGTAGAAAAGGGGTTGCTAGATTTGTTTCTGGAAATTATTGCAGAACAGGATCAGTAACCGATATAATAAAAGAGCTCGAATGGCATTGATTGGAAGACAGGAGGAGGGTGAAGAGAATAATGGGAGTGTGCGTATATTGATGGTGAGGCGTGGAATGATATTTGTGTAAGAATTAAAAGTAATGCATTGAAGGGAAAAGATGACCATGACCACAAACTGGCACTCGATTTCAAGAGATTCTTCGGGAGTAGTTATTTCATCCAACCAAATGCGTATCAAGAGGCTGTGCTCATTTTCAATGCTCGGTTCCATAGGCCTGTGATAGTGCTGAGGCGGGAAGCGGATGTATTGCATTTGACTGTGAAACGTGTATCATGGGTTCTATGTGATAAGTGTATTTTTGTTAGTGCAGTTTATGAGGTGTAGGTTGTGGACCGCCCCAGAATTCGCCTACATGATTGCGGAAAACATCCTAAAAACCCCTGGATTTGAACCTGGGCCCGTTGTATTAACTCCCGATGGAGTGAGGCGGCGCTTAAACGAGTGCAGCAACACTGGCGGCTGGCTTGTCTGAATCCTGCTGGAATTCCAGTGGTGGTTACATCGATACTTAATTGCAATTTAAGTAATAATCTTCGTGATATTATTTACCGTTTCTATCCCCACCTATGTTACACCTCTTTTACTCGATTCAGCTGTTAGCACGACCTCCGGCACTGATTTTTATCAGCCAAACATTTGGTTCGTCAAGCAGGGGGGTGACTCACCCTCTGTTTGAGCTGCCGGTGCTGCGCGGTGGCTGATACGGTAAGTCCGGAGGATCTGGCGATAAGCACGACCGCAAACACAGCCCATAGTGTCGTTCAGCCCGCAGCTAAATCAGCGATGATTAAATCTTAGCGTTACGGGTTTTACTACACCCTCCGAAGTGAAAAATTTGTCCAAAGGATTACGATGCCCTGTCCATCCAAAAAGGAGCAGATTTATTGTAACCCTGTCAGTTGTTATATTGAATTTCTCTACGTAAATACGAGAAGGTAAGCCAAAGATACCGTAGATTGGTTGGAAGGTATTGGAGAAGGCTAGTTGTCAGAAGTAGGAAGGCCAATCCCTTTCCTGCGAGAGATGCTGTTTAATGTCGAGTCAGCACTTGGCATATGGAAAGTAATCTCACCAGAGTTAAAGGTCAGAACGTGGGGTCTCCAGTTCTGTAAACAACCTCTCTCCCACCGGGTTACTACTGTACCGAGCTGCAGGTCGTGTTACCCTGGTTCCGCTCCACATCTCGCTGCCCCCCCCCCTTTTCCTCCCTCTCCAAGCAGATCGCTGTGTCAGCGAAGACTGTAAGAAATCCGTGCGTTTATCAATGATCTTCTCAATGAAACTCGAAACTGTCACTGGCGTTGCTTCAGTCTTCTTTTTAGAATAAATTCTTTTACAATCTGATTCATGAAATATTAAACTTTACTTAATACAATTGCAAGTTTCCCTGTACATTAAGTTATATTCAATTATTACTTCTGATATTTTTCACGCAATGCTTGTTATAATCAACTCTCTCCGTTCTAATCCTCTCCATTGTTCCAGAGATGTTCCTTCTCTCTTCCTTTTTCACGTGTCTTACCAACCTAAACACTTAATAAGATGCCATATTAAAAATTACTGTAACATATTTCACTGGAGGCAAGCCCGTTGTCTCCAAGACGTTATACACTGAAGAGCCAAGGAAACTGGTATAGGCATGCGTATGCAAACACAGAGATATGTTAACACTCAGAGTACGACTCTGTGGTCGGCAAGGCCTATATAAGACAACAGGTGTCAGATCTGTTACTTCTGCTACAATGGCAGATTTTCACGATTTAAATGAGTTTGAACGTGCTGTTATATTTGACGCACGAAGGATGGGACACAGCATCTCCGAGGTAGTGATGAGGTGGGGATTTTCCCGTACGACCATTTCACGAGTGCACCCTGAATATCAGAAATCTGTTAAAGCAACAAATCTCCGACATCTCTCCGGCTGGAAAAAGTTCCTGCAAGAACGGGACCAACGATGACTGAAGAAAATCGGTCAGCGTGACAGAAGACCAACCCTTCCGCAAGTAGATGGGGCATCAATAAGTGTCAGCGTGCGAACCATTCAACAAAACATCATCCATATGGGCTTTCGGAGCCAAAGACCCACTCGTGTACCCTTGTTGAGTGCCTCGCCTCGCCTTGGCCCGTCAACACCGACATTGGACTTTTGATGATTGGAAACATGTTGCCTGGTCTGACGAGTCTCGTTTACAATTGTATCGAGCGGATGGACGTGTACTGGTATGGAGACAACCTCATGGACCCTACATGTCAGCAGGGGACTGCTCAAACTGGTGGAGGCTCTGTAATGGTGTGGGATGTGTGCAGTTGGAGTGACATGGGACCCCTGATACGTCTAGATACGACTTAGATAGGTGACACGTACGTACGCATCCTGGCTGATCACCTGAATCCATTCATGTCCATTGTGCATTCCGACGGACTTGGGCAATTCCAGTAGGACAATGCGACACCCCACACGTTCAGAATTGCTACAGAGTGACTCCAGGAACACTCTTCTGAGTTTAAACACCTCCGCTGGCCACCAAACTCCCCAGACATGAACGTTATTGAGCATATCTTGGATGCCTTACAACGTGCCGTTCAGAAGAGATCTCCACCCCCTCGTACTCTTACGGATTTATTTACAGCCCTGCAGGATGCACGGTGACAATTCCCTCCAGCACTACTTCAGACATTCGTCGAGTCCATGCCACGTCGTGTTGCGGCACTTCTGCGTGCTCGGAGGGGTCCTACACGATGTTAGGCAGGTGCACCAGTTTCTTTGGCTCTTCAGTGTATAAGCGATATACTTCTGGAGTCTCGAAAGCATGATACCCGATTAAGACAGCAGAGAACGTCGTCGAAACGTGCTCTTTTTACAACACAATCCGGTTACAAACGTCAGAATTCTATACTGCAACAATGACAAACTTGTTAGGTACAATCGCTAGCGTAGTAACATGGTCATTAAGGGCATTTGAGTTCCGTTCTGTTGCGGGATGTTTTTTGTGAGGGTCCCGGGATTCTGGTGCACTCGGCCTGTGACGCACAGTATATCACGGAAGTATCAGATTGTTGTGAAGTATGCCCCGCTATCAGATGGCGTCTGTGTCGCGGCCGGGGCGATAAATTGTAGGGAACGAGGCTGGGAGCGGCGTGTCAGCGAGGCAGCCACCCCCTTTGTTTCGCTGTCGCCAGGCGGCCGAACCACCCTCTGATCAATTAAGGACGCCGGCCAGGCCCGGCCCGGGCAGGTGAGGAATGCGGGCATCCGTCTTGTGACGCCGAGATGGGCTGCGAGATAGCATTGTGTCTCCACTAAACAACCCACGACCGCGCTGCACCATCTGATCACCCACCAGGGACCATAGTACCTGTGCGGCAGTAAGGGACATGGTTTATCGAATTCACAAATTTTTGTGTTGCTATTTTTTATCTTATTCCATTACTAGCTGTTACCTGCGATTTCGTACGCGAGAACTTAGAATTTTACTGCTAGAATTGGATATAGTTAGGTAAACGCTGTCCTAAAAATAAGGGAGTGGGGAAAATCTGACGTGGAGACCAACACCGCACTCGTGTTCTACCATTAAAACTCTCACATGAAGGGAACAAATTTGCGAACCGCTTAAAAATAGCAAAATGCTAATTGGGGAGGGGAAATTAACTGTCGGAGACTGTAAACCTAGTTCCTCCGACAGACTGTTTAACTTGTGTCTGTACATGAAATTTATGAACAGATCGTACACAACTTCTATTTCTGTCTTTACGCCTCGTCCACGTCGAGGTCATTGGAGGCGGTAAAGGACTGGGGGCTAGGAACGCCAAGGAATACGGCCATAGCCTTTTGAAGTAACGATCCCAGCATTCGCCTGGAGTGGTTTTGGTAAACAATGGATAACCCAAATCTGGATGGCCAGACGGGGATTAGAACCCGCGTCCTCCCGAATGCAAGGACAGAGCGTTACCACTCGCCCACCATGTTACACAAAACTGACTGCGAGACAAACGAAGCCTGAGTGACCGATATAACACTACAGAGACTACACACGCTATCCGTCTGTCTCTCACCGTTTCGTTGGTTTTCAAAATTTCATGACAAATTAATATTTTGTTAATAATACTATATTATATTGCAGGAAAAAGCATCGTATCTCGTTCCTAATGATACGTAATATTTCCTTGTCAAATTTCATCAAGATCGGTTTAGTCTTGAAAACGTAACAAACAGAGTTACTTTCTCATTTAAAATATTAGTAAGAAAAGAAATTGCTACCAAACGCATAATTTAATTTAAAGTACAGTGTTTGTGCTCATGATTTGATGATGAATTTCTGTGGTGCCTGTGATGTTTTCCGAGACGTAATTCTTTAACGACAAAGTATATTTCTTGATTAAAACCGAATAATTTAAAATGTGCTCTCAGAATCCAGTTTGTTGTAGCTCCAGAGAACTACGAGGAGTATGGTTATCAGAAAACAATAGTGCCACAAGCGAGCTAACAGTTTTTCTTCTCATTACATTCACTCTGGACTATGCAGACTCTAGATACCATTTTGCAGAACCTTCTAGTGTGAATCAAGAGGGCGAGGGGGGGGGGTGTTTAAGGTCTGGTAACCATAGTTGCACTCATGTTTATTAGCTCTGGAGCATTTATGGTAAGGGTGAAATGTGTTTGTTCCTATCTGTCTCTGAAACATGTAACTTTTGCTCTTATAATTTATTTTTGTTTCTGAAATGCAGCCCAACACTACAGAGCGTGGTGGGTGAGTGGTGACGCTCTGGCCTCACATTCGGGAGGACGCCGGTTCGAATCTCCGTCCGGGCATCCAGATTTGGGTTTTCCATGGTTTCCCCAAATCACTCCAGGAGAATGCCGAAATGCTTCCTTCAAAAGACCATGGTCGAATTCCTTCCCGTTCCTTGTCCCAACTCCCATCCCGCCTCTAATGATCTCGACGTCGACAAGGCGTAAGGCCATAAGTAAAAAAAAAAAAATAGTGATACCGGGATGCTTTCTTTAAAAGGCAACGGCCGAATTCCTTTCCTTTCCTTGTCCCTAATAATTTCCTCCTCCAATCCTGCCTCTAAAGACCTCGACGTCGACGAGGCGTAAAAAAAGTCCAACGTTGACACGAGATCAGAAATTGGCCGGCAGTGTGTGAGAGGTGATCACGCATAATTCCTAATCACCAGATTGTGCGCCAAAGTCCTGAACTCAATCCCAAACATCTCCACAGTGTGTAAGGAGTGAGGACATACGACACCAAATTTAACCATACTGTGGTAGACAAGCGAACTTTTTTTCTTTTCGCCTTGCTACCTCCCGAGAGGAATACATATATACGTGGAGAACCACTATGTCATGTTAGTCTTACCGGTTTAAATAATACTCCCAGTTCAGATCTTCACATATTTACACTTTATTACAACATTTATGTATATCCAGACTTCTCCTTAGCTCCTCCTATGATTATTTCAATACTCTGACTCTCCTTCTCTGACTTGATAGTGATTCGTCTTAGGATAGGGGCGTTAAGTTTGGTGGCCACATTGGCGTCTTTTGGCAGAGTAGGCCTAAATGGGCCGGCACTATGGTTCAACGTCTCTCCTCTTTCATCTCGCATTCGCAGCGCAAACAATACACTGAAAACACACACTAAAACAGTCATTCACATTTATCCACACTTACAAAAAGTGTCACTCTGGGTGAGACAACTGGAAAGGG
Organism: Vandiemenella viatica; assembly: GCA_031002005.1. Taxonomy (NCBI): domain Eukaryota; kingdom Metazoa; phylum Arthropoda; class Insecta; order Orthoptera; family Morabidae; genus Vandiemenella; species Vandiemenella viatica. Next base: position 213,417,421 of record JARYHS010012519.1, on the reverse strand, counting down.
GGCATCCATAGGTTATGTCAGGTGTTTTTCCGGATTTCCGGACCCCCCCCCCCCCTGTGGATATGTGGTCCGATAGACCCCCTCTCCCCCTAAAAGTCGCCCTCGCAACCTTTTTTTTTTAAGTTTCACCCTTCCAAAGCCGGTTACACCCCCATTTTTCGACAAAATACCCCCCTAAAATGGACTTTTGCGCCATTTGTAGATGTTTTTTTTTAGCTCTACAGTCCAACAAAATTTCCAAAACCTCAGGTGAGGTTTCCGTTGACTCCCCTCCCCCTTGGTGAGATTTTCGCCGGACACCCCTCCCCCCATTTCACCTCAAGTAATTTATGGACGCCCCCAAACCACCCCTCATTTTCCCAGAGGCGTCCATGGCAAACCGCTTACGCTCGCACAGGCTCAAGGCGTTGATAAGAGGCGGAGATTGAGGGCCGTCGCATCATTGGCCCAACTCCCGCAGCCACACTGGCGGGTATGAGTCACCTTACACACACGAGCCTCAGCGTTACGTTGACTGATGGTATCTATGGGGGTGGACGGTGACGTTTTGTGTCGGAGTGTTATTGTCAAATCTAGTACGAGGTGTTTTCAGAAAGTAACGGGAATTTTGAAATTTGGCGTGTTGTATTAGTCCAATTGGCAGGATTTTTTCGTTGTGGTGCAAGCAAACATGTCTTAAAAATATCTACACGTTTTGAGCTATATTGAATGTTTAGTCTCTTGTCAGCTGTTAAAACGGTAACAGTCAGCTATTTTTCATTTTCATAGTGCACCATGAGTTCTTGCCACAAGGTCAAACGATCAATAAGGAATACTACCTTCAAGTTCGATGTCGTTTGCATGAAGTAGTCCGAAGAAAACGCCGGCATTTGTGGCAAAATAATTCATAGCTTTTCCATCACGATCACGCACCTCTTCACACATCCTTGTTTGTTTGTGATTTTTGGCAAAAAAAATAAATAAATAAATACGGTTAAGATGCCCCAGTCTCCATATTCGCCAGACATGGCCCCTTGTGACTTATTTCTCTTGAAGGGCCGTCGTTTTACAAGCACTGATGAGATTAAAAGTGCATCGCTGAAAGAGCTCAAAGTTATCCCAATGATCGAGTTTCAGAAGTGTATTGGGGATTGAAAGATGCGCTGACTTATGTGTAAAACATGTAATGGGGACTATTTTGAAGGGGATAACATCGATGTGGACGAATAAATAAAATTATTTCAAAGAAATGAAAATTTCCGCTATTTTTTTGTACAAACGTTGTATAGCAGATGGCGCATCCAATTGCAGGGGTAATGAAGGTGTCACGTAGCCAATCGGAGTCATCCTCTGATGTTGTTGCGCGCATTAATGGCTGAGGAATGGAGGAAGGGCTTGGCCATTTTGGGAAGAGCCGGGAGATGAGTCTGCAGTGGGGTGGCGGCTCTGTAATCCTGGCTGTCCGCTCTGGTTTGGCGCGGCCTGCTCCGCTGCTCGCCCGGTGTTATTGCACTGGGGACGCGGCGATCCCTCCGCACCGAAAATCGTTACTGCAGCCGCTCATGCGCCCGGCTCAGCTGGTGAAGAGATATGCGCACAGTCCCAACCAGACGCATGCACTTCCTTCTACCCTGGTTACCACGGCTCTTCGCGGACCTCTGAGTGCCGACTGAAGAAACGTTTTTGCTTAGGGAGCGTCCATAAACTACGTAGACCTGCTGTGAAACCCTCCTCCTCCAACAAGTAGCCCGACGTGGCTTTTCCCTCTACCCTCCTCCCTCCTCTTTTTTTACTTATGGCTTTACGCCTTGTCGACGTCGAGATCATTAGAGGCGGGATGGGACTGGGAACGGGAAGGAAGCATCCCTGCATTGACCTGGAGTGATTTCGGGAAAACATGGAAATCCCAAATCTGGATGCCCGGACTGGGATTCGAACCGGCGTCCTCCCGATTGCGAGGCCAGAGAGTTAACCGCTCACTCACCACGCTCGGTTCCCCCCCCCCCTCCCTTCCCCACGCATGTGGCACGTAGCTTTTTCCCCAATAGGTTGCAGAAGACATTTTTTCACTGTTTTCTCTTATCACACTATTGGAAATTAGATACGGAGATATATTCACATGCTTTTGTGTGGCCTGTACTTGTGACAAATAAAATGAATGAAAAGGTACATGGCCTTGCTCGGAACCCCCCCCCCCCGCCTTCCACCCCTCTCCCCACGTAGCTCAGCGTAGCTATCCAACCCCCCCCCCCCCCCCGCACCACTTTCTAGACCAAGCCACGTAGTTTGTGGATGCTCCCTTATGGCTTTACGCCTCGTCGATGTCACTAAAGGCGACTCGAAGAAGCTGTTAGCGTAGGTTAATGTGGCTGTTTATAGCAGTGCGGGCTCGTGTGTCGAAAAGGATATCGCAGATTTCCGAGAGAATGTATAGAAACGGCGGAAAAGAATTTAAGCAGAAGGAAGAAGGAAAAGACATAGTGCAATGATAAGGAAACATTCGATGCAAAGATTCACAGTTGTAAAAACTCAACAAGAAGTAGTGATGCCTTGAAGTTGTCTACAACCTGTCCAGATAACTCCAACGAGAATGCTACCATTCATTTCCTTGCTATATTTCTCAGTTCAAATTGATTTACTTTCGCAACAAATCTGGAGTAAGAGAAAAATTATCGCGTTCTATTGAGTTATCTGACTGTTCTTGCTTAGCTGAAGTTTCCAACTTTTTTTCTTGCAAATCTTTCCTTTGAAACACACACACACACACACACACAACGTGATGGCTTATGCTGAGGAACTGCAAAGTTCATGGTAAACTAACACACTACCTTTTTTCTTGAGGGAGAAAAAAATAAAACAATAATACAAATTGTATTCACGAAAATGACAAACACACTATAATTCACAGAACGTAAAAGCGCTAGTTTATCTTCCTTTGGAAGAAGTCTTGGATAACCATGTCATCGTTTAGGCCATATGCCATACCATAAAGGAAAGCAAGATTTATCCGTAATGCCCTTTTAGCACAGTGAGCTCAAGCATCCGCCATAACTGCTTCGGCCAACCGTGAGCAAACACTGCTTGTGAAGTCATTATGAAACTTGTATGCTATTGGCTGCAGCGCAGTTATGACGAGCTTGTGAGAGCGTGTTCCAGTATAATGATGGTGTAATTGTGGAGGCACTTGGGAGCTACGCGTGGAACTTCCCGTGCTGTGCTACTTTTAACCAGTTAGAACCCTGTACATTCGTTTCCCAGGCTAAGTAGTCTACACGGAGAGGTTACTCTTTGTAAGATCCACTAATCAAGCCTACGAGACATGTAATTGGAATTCTGGTCCTAGCACTGTATGGTCACAAACATGTTCTCAATAGAGTCGCCATACGAATTAAAATGTGAAAAAATTGTACCCACTTTCATAATAAAAACACTAAATCCTCGAAGTAATAAGTAGAAAATGATTAATTAACATAAATCGTTTACGGGATTAACACTGCGTTGAAATACTCCCCTCCTTCTTGTTCCCGACGTTTCGACCAGGGCTTAGGTCTTCTTCAGGGGCCGTCTACCGAATCTGCTACAGACTGGGATCTGCTGGAGACTGGCGTGGTTGGTTGTTTACGGGAAGAAGAAAAAGGAGGAATATTTCAGATCAGCGTTAATCCCGTAAACGATTTATGTTAATATGACGGGTGCGAAAATAGCAAAATCTTTTATAAAATGATCCATTGTTTATTTCGTAGTTGGAAGTAAGAGAGAGAATGTTTTCTGCACTGCCTAACATCTTTGGTTTAATTTTGTAATCAGAAACGAAAAAGAAATGGTAATTTCATTGATACTACGATGAACACTCTGGGCGTGATTTCACGTCACTTCATGTCGGACTCGGGGGCTGACACCTGAATGCGAGCCTGAGCTCCTAGACGTGTGTTTATTGTTCTTCCTCTGCGCTAAACCACAAAAAGAAACTCGAACCGTTGTGAGGCTGGAGCACAATTAACGACTACAATCAAGCCTCGCCTTTTGTTCCAGGCAAGCATTAATGCAGTTAAGTACCAGACCCACGATCCCACTGCTGCTTTGAACGAAACAAAGACGTCCTTGTTCAACCCTGATGCTTGAACAAAGTATCGTGTTACAAGGTGAGAGAAATATTACACAAGCGATGATTAAAGCTTTGACTGTTACCTTCTGAATCCCCAAAAATACCACTTTCTCAATTTGGTAAAAAGAAATGTTTCATATCGTTTCTGGCTTTAGTCGGAACTGGCATTTTCGTTGCAAATAAATAAATTTAGAAATACATTCCTACCATTTGCTCATGAATAATTTTATGTGTGACATGAAGGTGTTTCTGAAATGCATGTAAGTAACAAATCTTATTGTCTGACTGGTCTGACCCTTGTATTCGGGCCGATAAATACTCAACCTTCACACCAGTGAACTTGTAATCAATAGTTACTGTATTCCTTATAGTGAAATAAATTGACCGCACAGACCGTAAAGAATTGGGTGTGCGATAATGCTGCGTCATTCGGCAGGACGCGGGTTCGAATCCCCGTCGAGCCAAGTAGATTTCGGTTTTTCACAGTTTCCCGAAATCACTCCAGGCGAATGCCGGGATGGTGCCTTCTAAAGGTCATGGTTGAATTCCTTCCCGTTCCCTGGCCCTAATGTTGTGAAGAAGAAGTAGAAGAACGGAACAAACGTTGATTCCGTAATGTTCAGCGGAGAGGATAATGTAATGCTAATAATTGCCAGCTTCTTTGCTACTGCAGTAAATAAACTAAAAAATTCGCTTGGGATCATCTATGACGCTAGTAAACCAATATAGTGCAAGAAGTATCTGGTATAATAATGGTAATTGATAAAATTGCTATGGAGCGCACGCTCCGTTAGCAATCTCCCTACACACCCGTCTTGTTCCTTTCCTCTACTTTTGCACTCTACCAATTTTTGCTTTAAATTCTCTCAGTGTTTTTGATGAATTATTCATCATTTCTCTTGGTAAAATTATTCCAGTCCCACCCCCTTATGCCAGCTTGTCATCACGATCTTTTTTTTAATTTATTTATGGCTTTACTCCTCGTCGACGTCGACGTCATTAGAGGCGGGATGGGAACTGGGGACAAGGAACTGGAAGGAATTCGGCTATGGCCTTTTGATGGAAGCATCCCGGCATTGGCCTGGAATGATTTGGGGAAACCATCTTTCCATGCTTCATCACCAGTGTATGCCTTGTCCACTCCCATGACTCTCTTCACCCTCCTTCTATTCTCCAATGAATCCCACTCCAGCTCCTCTATCATATCAGTTACCGATTGTGTTTTGCGGTAATTTCCAAAGACAAATCTAGCAGCCCTTCTCTGCATCCCTTCCAACACCTGTGTTTGGTACCCAAAATGTAGGTCCCAAACTACACCACCACATTCCAGCAGGGATTTTGTACCTCAATTCCCTTACTTCTCATCACTTTTTCAAACAGACCGAGCGTGGTGGGTGAGTGGTTAACGCTCTGACCTCGCATTCGGGAGGACGCCGGTTCGAGTCCCCGCTCGGGCATCCAGATTTGAGTTTTTCATGGTTTCCCCAAATCACTCCAAGCGAATGCCTGGATGCTTCGTTCGAAAAGCCATTGCTGAATTCCTTTCCGTTCGTTGTCCCGCCTGTAATGACCTCGACGTCGACGAGGCGTAATCCAACAGGTGAAGGATTTTGAACCCATTCTCTACTCCCTGTCCAATGTGTCCTCCCCAGTTAAGTCTGGTACTAAATTTTATGGTATTCCATGCAGAGTGCAGCTTAACTTTCAGTAACGCATTTCTGGAATAAAACAACCCTTTTTATATGCGCTAGCTGCGGAATACTGAAGAAAAATCTGTCAACGAAAACTTGTGTGTGATATATTGGGTAAACATTTTTTTTTTTTGTGTAACTCCAGTATTGTTGAATATTTAAAGCATTTTTCAAACGACTGGACAAAGATCTTTACTGGAAGGCGCCTGTCCCACGATTATACCAAGTCAGTCGTGCGTTTCAGCGGCGTGGGAAACCCGCAAACGACGGAGGAGTGTTTTGTCTGATGTCACGGATCACGCAGTTCTTTTTCCGTGTCAAACGGGCCCGGAGAACACCGGCGGAATACGAATAAACATGAAAGAGACAATGGGCGCATCGTACTGGCTCGCCAGCGCTCGGTCGGTCACCGATATGTCTAACGCAACGCATTATGTCTGAGCAATACACTCGACACCCAGTCATGCCCTTCTCGATAAGGGACCGAGCGTGGTGGGTGAGCGGCTAACGCTCTGGCCTCCCACTTCACTTACGAGTGCGGTGAAATACTTCGTCCACCACCCTATTTGAGTCGGAATGACAGAAAAGATAAGATTAGAGAAATAAGGTGCCTCATTGATTCTTATATGAATTCTGTTTTCCCTCGTACCGTTCAGGATTGGAATGCACAACGAAGAGATTAGCTTTGGTGCTGAGCACCCTCTGCCACCCACAATTTTGTAAATTGCAGAGTATATATGATGACGTAGATATGTATTACTGGATACCACAACAGTACCGTAGGTTCCAGAGTCGTGTAACGTCCCGTCCGCGTGGGCAATGCATCATTTCTGCCGTCGACGGGGAATTCCAGGAGACGGCGACATCTTTATAGCGTCTGCGATAGCATCTGCGTTTCCGCCGCGGACGAGGAACCTCTCATCTGGATTCGGGGCGCACGCGAACCTGCCCGCCGTCCGTCCCGGCCGCTTCATAATTCATACTCTCTGGAATTAGCCCGGCGCGGGCCCGGCGTCGGGTAAGGAATCGCGCTGTCCGGGAAATTAAACGCCCTCTCGACCGAGTTTGCGCCATGCCGAGGCACGGCATAAATATGGATCGTCCGCAGACGTCGACTTGGTGTTTTTTAATGAGAATGGTAATGGGGAAACTCGACCAGCATGAGAAATCGGCGGAGAGGGCCAAAAAATATGTAGAGGAGTGTTGCAACAAATGTACGGACCTTTATAAATAGTACAAACTTGAACTGTGACGGGCAATTTTACAGGTAACTTTCCACCAACTCACAGTAACAAAGCGCGCCTAGATGCTATTAGAGAAGAAGTAGAAACAGTACATTACAAATATATGCTGCTTCCATAATTTTGGAAATAAACGGCTTACAGCTTTGGAGAAATTACAATTAAAAATATAAACTTTAATTATATGTTCATTAATATGTAAATGTAAAAAGATTTTTTGTCATTAGTATTTTGACTGGTTTGATGCAATCCTCCATCCCTTCCTATCTTGCGCTAAACTCTTCATCTCAACATACCCCTTAAATCCTACTTGCTCAATTATCTGCTTCGTGTATTCTTACCTTTGTCTTCCTCTACAATTCTTACCTTTGACTGTTCCCTCCACCAACAAATTAAAAAATCTAACATGTCTTAAAATATGATCCACCATCCTGTATCCTCTTTCTATAAGACTCTTCCACAATTTATTTCCTCATCTCTAAAATACGTCCATTTCATACTTTATCTGTCCACTTAATTTTCAGCGTCATTCGATAGCACCACATTTCAAATGCTTCAAATTTCCTTCTTTCTGGTATTCCTAAAGTCCATGACTAGCTACCACTAAGTGCTGTGCTCCACACATAGAGTTTTAAAAAGTTCTTAATCCAAGATCAATATTTGAAATAAGAAAAAAAATTATCTTTTTCAAGAACACTCTTTTCTCTATTGCTGCTCTGTTTTTAACAATTCCTCTGCTTCGGCCATCAGTTGTAATTGTACTGATAATACTGTACCCATAAGAATTTTTAAAATATTTTTACAAATATTTTGCTGTCCCAGGATAAAAATAGGATATGTTCCATTTTGATTTGAAGTCGGAAAGTTGAGAAATTTAAGAAAAAAGTGTTACACAAACTAAAACCCCTTCTTTTTTTTATTAACACGATTCAGGAAAAATACAGGTGGGATTTTGAAGGGATTTCGAATGATGTTCAACCAGTTATCCCACAAGTAAAATTGAGTGTTTGTCATTTTGTATTTGAAATCAATAAGCTACACTGAGAAATTATAATTTATCGTTGTTTTTTTTCGCTTATGACCTTACGCTTCGTTGATATCGAGTTCATTAGAGGCGTTAAGAACGGAGAAGAAGCAACAGGAAGGAATTCTGCCATGGCCTATTGAAGGAACCATCCCTGCATTTGTCTGGAGTGATTTGGAGCAACCATAGCATACTGAAATATGGATGGGGATTCGAACCATTGTCTTCTCCAATGAGAGGCTAAAACGTTACCGCTCACCTATCATCCTCGGTATCCCTATTAATGCTTGTAATTTCAGAAGAAAGTGGTGAATACGGGATTTCACTGAAATGTGATGAATGGTAATCAAAAGCCTTATACAAGATAGTGAAACGATGTCATTTATATCCAAGTATCGTGACCAAAGGGTTCGTTATAGCATATAGGAACTGGTGACATGCTTGGCAGTCTTCTGTCTTCTGGACAGTGATTATTTATGGCAGTCATGAATTATTTCTCCATATTTGGGTTTTCCATGGTTTTCCCATATCACTCCAGGCGAATACCGGGATGCTTCCTTCAAAAGGTCATGGCAGATTTCCATCCCGTTCCTTGTCCCCAGTCCCACCCGCCTCTAATGACGTCTACGAGGTCTAAAGCCATAAGTAAAACAAAAATATTATGTCCACCCATAACCTTCTGCCATTAACTTTTCCAAGTACCAGCGTGTTTTCCAGGTTGTCTTCGTGATGTGAATATTGCCTTCTGATTCAGTGTTTTACACAGACAGTTCCCTACAGCCACTTCTTGGGTTGTTCGTTTTGGTACTACAGTAGCCTACATATGAATTTGTGCTTGAAGTCCCGTGTCGTTTGTTGTTGTGTGTAGAGGATGTTGCAGACGCCGTCTCGTCGTTTGAGGGTTGGAGGCTACGACGCCTCCCCAACCCGTCGCAGGCGTCTGGCGCTATTAGGACGGATGGCCGCGGGCGGCGCAAACTGTTTGTTTGCATCGTGCATCACGCGCGACAATTGGATTATAACGACAGCCTGATTGAATCAAGCGCCCTCTACTCGCGGGGGCCTCCGGCGATGACCTCACCCCGCCAGACGACAGGCCTCGTGTTCTGTAATGTCTCTCGCAGACAGTAGAAAAGCCTTCACGTATCATAACAACGAATGTCTATTTCCGAGGTATCACCGAGATGGGAGAAGGCCGTTTTCGGCCTCCTACCTATCATTCGGGAGGACAAGGGTCAAACCTCGTTCGGCCATCCTGGCTGAGGTTTTCCGTGGTTTTCCTCAGCCACTCTAGGCGAATGCCGGGATGGTTCCCTACAAGGCCACGGCTGACCTTCCATCCCTCTTCCCTCCCCGTAGAATAGTTGGCTGAAAGGAGTCTTCGTGACTATCCAGCAGCCCGCCTCCCAGCGTTCAGCTGGGTGGAATGATATCGTAAAAAAAAAAATCTCCAAGGTATATGCTGAAGAGAATTCATCTGTTGCGTCTGCGGGTGACAAAATCGTACCCCAACAATCATTTTTATATTGTTATTTAATTAGTAGGAATTAGGGATGTAACTCATATCCGCCAGAGACAATATAAATATATAAAATCCTTAAAATCGGATTTCGCAAAAATATTGGAAGAGCGTATGAATCACACAGTCATATCTTACATAAAGACCATCAGAAATGGAAATGTTAAGAACGGGTTTTGATCTCCAGCATGTATGTTGAAGTGGATTCATGACATATGTTTGTGGTACAGTCGTTTCATGAAATGAGGCCTAACTTTTTTTTAGATATTCGCATGCAAAAAATCAGAACGGTTTATAAATACCAGAATGATTTGCGTAAGTTTTTAATTGACAGTGTGGTCTAGGTGGAAGGTATTCGCTCCATAGTTTGCGAATCCAGGATCGAATCCCTAAACTACCATTTTTTGTCCTAATAAAAAATTGTTGGGCACGATTTTATTTCCGATTCATTAACACACTTTTATTGCGTGAAATAATATTGTAATTTGTTTGCACTAGTATATTTCAAAAACGATAGCGCACTTATATATATATACATAGAGTATTTTTTTTTTTCGGCAAGTAAGCCATTCAGCCAGCTCAATGTATTTATGACATCTCTTCAAGTGAATTAGTTCTCCAGTACGTTTGTGATTCCTAAGTGTAGACACCACAGGACGGACAGGACGGACAGAACATTCACACAGACACACAACACCTAAACATCCATGCCCGCGGCTGGATTCGAACCGGCGACCTCGGCAACGCGGAGTTAGTGCTCTAGCCCCCACGCTCCGAGGCCGGCTATATATAGGGTTGCCTAGCAAGTCTTCTTCTACCTCTTTCTCTTACTCTTCCTCTCTTCCTCCTGCTCAACCGTCAGGTCGGTGGATAATTTTTCTTGTTTGTTGTTTTTGTGCGTATTTTCAGTGCAGTGTGTTGTACGTGTTATGGATAAAATTAGTTTAATGTAATTGCGATAGAGCCCCGATGCTAGTTTTTCTACAAACCATTTTCCCCCTCTCTTGTATCCGCCTACTTTTACTTTCTACGAATTTTAATTTCTTTCAGTGGTTTTGGTAAATTCTTTCTCGCTTCTTTGCTAATTTATCCCAATCCCAGACTCCTTTACCGACGAAAGAAAATTTTCCCACGCTCTTCTGCCTGGAATCGAGTGCGAGCGTTTAGTCGTCGCCATCTTTTCATACAACAGAGAGGGTCGAACCCAGTGGTGGGCCACTTAGCCCTCCAGGCCTAACATCACCATCCGATGGACACGAATCACTGTCAACAATATCGTTTGCCCTGACTCCATACACACTGCGGAGAGGTTTGGGATTTAACCCAGGACTTTGGTACACAATCAGATGATTAGGAACTGTGCTCCAACTCCTCTGCCGGCCAAATCCTGATGACGAAAGTTTCTTCCACTGCCAGGACGCGAACCAAATAACCTCACGGTGCGGCAACCAACTGAGTTAACGGGACAGGCGCAAGTATCCTTTATTTGTAATTTCACTCGTTTTTTTCTTAAAGAAACATATCCATGTGTTTGCGATTTTAACATTTAATTCTGGCCTCGCATTCGGAAGGACGCGGGTTCGAATCCCCGTCCGGGCATCAAGATTTGGATTTTCCACGGTTTCCCCAAATCACACCAGGGGAATGCCGGAATGCTTCCTTCAAAAAGACCATGGCCGAATTCGTTCCCGTTCCTTGTCCCCAGTCCCATCCCGCCTCTAATAACCTTAGCCGTCGACGAGGCGTAAAGCAATACGAAAAAAAATATAAAAAATTAACATTTAAATGATTCGAGGCGCGACAATTCGCGTCATAACTGTAACTTGCCTCATTAGTCTGGCACACAGACTGAACTTTTTTTTAAAACTCGTTTATAATAAATTATTAAAGTTCTAAAACATATTATACATTTGGTATTTTATTCTCGGTTTAAAGGATCCTAGCGCAGAGCCATTCCTTACACAACTTAACTTATATCACGCCTCGAATTGATGAAGGAAACCGTTAAGCTTTTCCCCACCTTTATTAGCTTCATTTCAATGCAGCGATCTGAGATAAAACGAGTTTGAGACGTAAAATGTTAAGCTACTCGTTTAATTGACTCCTTCGTACGGAAAAGAATGCAACGGTGTTTTGTTTCAGTGTTGGTGCTGGACATTTATTGAATACTATAACATTAATTGACTTATATTTCTATATTTTTCAGTCAATGAAAACGTTTTTTTTTTCAGAATTTCAATAAATTTACATGATATCATTGGATTTATTTCTAATTGTGTGTGGTTTGGCTGTTAATCTGAGTGCACAGTAGTGCACCCGCCAAGTCAACGACGACACTGCCTACCCTTTTCTCGAAGTGATTTGGGCCATTTTAGTACCTCAATTTCTTCAGTCTTAGTGATGCTACTACATATTTCAAACTTCTGTTACACATAAATGTCAGCAACTTTAGTAAACACGGTAAATTATGTTTCATGTTTTCCTGTTTTTAGTTTGGATGTTATTCACACGCAAATATCACTGATTTTGGCACTCACTGACTGACTGATGAAGATCGTCAAAACTCTGAGGTACTTCCCGTAATCGTAGAAAGCTGAAATTTGGTACACGGATAACATTTTACCCACACATTATAAGAAAAGTCTGATACTCGTAAATTTCCATATATCTATCCCTTACCTACCCTTAACGTGAATTCGCTTTCTACCCTAATAAGTTTACGTACCTCATATTTTCATTTCAGAGTGAGCTTACAGAGTTTAACTAAGGTGTTAAATTTTACTTTTCTTTGCTTACTTTGGAAGTTAGTGAAATTCTAAATTTTATTTCGACCACGATATCCCGATATCAAAATTCTACTGTACTTTCAACAGTCCTAGAAACAAGTGATTTGGAACTCATATACAGCTTCGTCCATAATGATGCGTACAACTTGTACTCCTTCTTTTTAAAATTAAAACTTTTTTTAATTTAAGTAATTGATCAACAAAACCATTATTATTAAATGAAATTAATGAAATGTGGAATTGGGATTTTGCTGTACAGGTTGGCAACACCGTTTCACGTACATTTGACATTGACATTTACTATAACAATTACTTCTCAATTACAATTAATCAATCCACGTATAATATGATAGTTTCTACATATCAGTTCTCGGGGTTTGTTAGATGTCCTTTCACTAAGCACAACGGGGCAATGAGAATCTCTAGGGCGGCAGGTTTGGTTATCAATACGACACTTCTTGGGGTGGTTTCAAGGTCACTCTGTGGTTAACATTTTTCCGAAAGCGCCAGGTCGGCTTCCAGTGGTCTTCCTAGGCGACGACCCATCTGTGGCCGTTGGTTGCCTCATCCGCTCCGTAGGCGACATGGAACACAGAGCACCACAGCAGCACGTGCTAACATTAGCCGCTGCACATCACATTCTCTCCTGTCGGTTGCCACGCACACAACCACTGCGCGCAGCCTACTGTGCCCTCTCCACGCTCACCTAACGGCTCCTCGGTACCTGCCTCAAGGTCGCATACCAAAGCAGCCCTGTCACCCTTTGTCTGAACTGTCCACCTGCCTGAGCCAGTAGCTCAGCATATCGCGAAATATTACTATGAAGTGTAGCGATACACTACAATAAATTATAAGAAAAGTCTAATATTAGAGTTTTACCCCGTATTTATTTAACTACAACCCCAAACAAGAAACATTCTAGCACATATCTGCAAGTTCTTCTGTCCACAGAAGAATTTATCCGCGAGAATACCCGAGAGGAATTCTTGTCAAGTTACGCCCTATTTGCTGCAACGAGTGTGGGAAGAAATTGATTATCGATGAGATGTTTGGCGCATGTGGAATGGTAGTCGCATCGAACCAAAATGACACTTGACATTTTTATGTGAAACTTGTTTGCAACAAAATGACATATCTACCGATTCTGAAAGTTATCTCAGTGAATTTCTATATCTTCCCTAAGACGTAAAGTCCTTTCTTGCCTTACTTGTATTAAGCATTCAGTAATTTTCATCATCATTTTAAAGTATTTCAAACTGATTTTAATTAGTATTTGGGTTAGTAGCTTGCTGTGTAAGATTTTAGGAATCTGTTCAACGAGTTATCCATTGTCGTTGTGGAGCACGCTTTTCAGAACTTTTATCGCTTTGACTTAACTTCAGGATGTGAAAATTTTCAAAGGTTGTGAACTGGCTGATGCGGCGCGGTTTTCGCCATGTAGGCGATGTGTAGTTTCGTTTAACGAGTGAGGAGAACATTTAGTCCGTCATCATGAAATCAGTAAAGCAAAGGGTAGAATAAATAGTCAGACAACATCGTATAACTTAACAGAAAAAAATCTTATAGTAACCACTCGATCGTAATTTTTGTGAAAGTACAAGCGGTGATCAAATGAAAAGGTACGAAATGACACGGTGGGTACAAATGTAGACTGTATTCAAAATATACACCATAGGCCTGAGCACAACGATCCCACTGATGAACAAGCCGCAGGATTCCTTGTTCCCAGAATTCCTGTGGCCGTGACGAGACCCAGTCCTTCACAGCGTTCTTGAGTACGTCGTCCGAGTTGAAGCGCTTCCCTTTCAGATGTTTCTTCAGTGGACCAAACACATGGAAATCGCAGGGCGACAGGTCCGGACTGTAGGGCGGATGGTCCATCGTCTCCCACTTGAACTTGGCCAGTTCCATGTGTGTGACTCTGGAGACGTGTGGACGCGCGTTATCATGGAGCAGAACCACACCCTCCGTGAGCAGCCCCGGTCTTTTGTTCTTGATGGACCTGCGTAGGCGTCGGAGTGTCTCACAGCACACATCCCCCACCTGTACGCCATCCTGTCCTCATACTGACTGCCGCATCATTTGGACGCCGCTTTTGATAAGAGTCTCTGCTCTCTACTGCGCATGCTCCGATCCCAGTCAGAGACTCCAATCGCATCACGAGATGTCTCGCTACGTTCTCCCACGGCGGAATATGCAAATATTTAACTGTTACGTTTTTACGTCGTTTCGTACCTTTTCATTTGATCACCCCTTGTATGTGTGTCATCATTTGTATGGCAGCAAGCTGTAATTTAATTAAGGAAATCACTAACTTATTTATTGTGAGGGTATGCAACCTTCCGTAATTGATGGTAAATGTCGACTCGTGTTAGTATTTCAGGTGCTACATCAAGAGACTAATTGACAGAGTAGATAATTAACAGCCACATTAAATACCTCATAACATATGCTTAATAATGAATATGTTTTATAAGCTCCACACGTCTTTAAATCATGCCTCTTTACCGTTGCTAGAGTGCTCCGTTTTGGTTTGTTAGAAAGTTGAGGTCCTTGGAGAAGAAATTGGAATGAATTAAGGAATCAAGTGGTTTCGCGAAACAATGGAAAAGAGACATCAATATAGTTTGAACTGTGATACAAGTATGAAGAATTAAGCCATTCAACTACGTCTATCATTAATTATGAACCTATATACTCTGTTTAGTAAACATTAATGCATTTTGATGATTACAGTATGAAGAACTGAATCAAGTTCCTTAGAAATTTATAGAGCATCCAAAGCCTTCAGAAAGCTACGGTGAGCCGTTGTATCTTCGGATCAGCCAGTGATGTGATGTGTCTCTGAGGGGGTCGCCCACGACGTGTCGTGTTGTCGGAGTACACGCGTTGTAACTCGAGTGGCGACGCGTGAAACACAATATGAAGATACTTGTTAGTGAGAGGCCGCTGCGGTATGTCGCACACAGACCACCTCTTGTGCAGCGTATGTCATTCACTGCATTTCAAGTAGATTGTCCACTACGGTTACTAAAACACATTGAATTCGACTATAATCATCATCCAATAAACACAAAACTTTCTCAAGATTCGTTGTTTGCTCTATACAAATGATAAAGCCCAGATCTAGACCACGCCCCAATGGTTTTTTTAGATGTTCCTGAAGGAGGCGTACTAAGTTAGTATACCAGAGGTTGGACGGCTTTTCCTTTCCTCCCAAACCTACAGAATCTAACTGGAGGACGCAGGTTCGAATCCCCGTCCGGACATGCAGATTTTGGCTCTCCATGGCTTCCCAAAATCACTCGAAGCCAATGCCGGGATAGTTTTGTAAGAGTCTTGTCCAAGTGACAACACCTGAAAGGGTAGCTGAGTGGTTGATTTGTGGACGTCTGATGTGGTGGAAATCTAGAGGAGAGTTTACTAACCTCGTGGTGTTTGGTTTTCTGAAGAAATCTCTTGTATCTTGATACGGAGCTCTTCTGTCCAGTCTAGTGGGCTATTAAAGATGTTAAGTCAGGATTAGTTTGACACCAGCTAATTAATAGGTTCAGCAACCCAGGATAAGGAAGACTAGCTCGTGTTAAGTGGCTAGTTGAGAATCTATCTTGATAAACGATAACAGGCGGCTAAGAGTTTACTGAATCCCGATTAATGATCATTGCAGACTGTAGATCCTGCAAGGTTCTGTCCGGCTGCCTAAGAACGATGCCTCTGCATCTAATTGGAGATAGAATTAATGGTTGGTTGAATGGACACTGAATGGCTAGATGGAATGTCTGGTCCCATGATGTTACGAAGGCCTACATGGTGTACAGACTGAAGCTTAAGAGAGTTGGCCTACCTGTTAGTTACCCATAATGACTCGATACTCGCTGACTGAAAACAAGAAATATGTCTTTACTTCGGTGGTCGACTCTATTAACGTCATTATGCAGTTCAAGTCGGTGCTGATGACTGACTCAGCGATTCAGTAGGTTTTGTGAATAGTACGTCCACACTGAGGTAGCGCTTTCAAGCTTGGCTGCCTCTAACTGCATCGAATATTACTTTCATTAAAATCTATGATTATTATAAAATAAATGCTCATGGTTCAAATGCGACACTGACAGTTTCTTCCAAAGGCCTGCTCCCTGTCGTTTCTCGCCTCTAATGACCTCGATGTTGACGAGGCGCAAAGAAAAAAAATATCTTCGTTAGCCTGCTTTTTCTTTTTCCGCCGTTAACGTCTGTTGGGGACAGGTGGGGGGGGGGAGTTGCCTGCGCTGGGTGTTCTGCTTGTCGCGCTGTGCCGCCAACTAAATCTCTGGCTCCGGTCGAAAGCCGAGCCGTCCTCGCGTTCTCTCGTTACACGTCCGCTCGCCGCAGGTAGAAATGTAAATCGCGCTGTCCTCTGCCACCGCCTCCCACTCGGCAGGGGCTTCGTACCTGAGGAGGTACCACGGCGTCTGCCCGTTCTCTGGCCTCGCATTCGGCAGGACGCGAGTTAGAATCCCCAAATCACTCCAGGTCGGGATGATTCCCTCAAAAGGCCA
The DNA here is from genome assembly GCA_031002005.1 of Vandiemenella viatica. NCBI lineage: Eukaryota > Metazoa > Arthropoda > Insecta > Orthoptera > Morabidae > Vandiemenella > Vandiemenella viatica. Next base: position 213,400,541 of record JARYHS010012519.1, on the reverse strand, counting down.
TGGCCCAATTCCTTCCCGTTCCTTGCCTCCAGTCCTTTCCCGCCTCTAAGGGAGCGTTCATAAACCACGTAGCTCCATTTTGGCCTCCTGTGAAACCCCCCCCCCCCCCCCCCACGTAGCCCTACGTGGCTTTTGCCTCTATCCCCCCCGCCACGTAGCACGTAGCTTTTTTGCCTTTTGATTCCAGAACACATTTTGTACTGTTTCCTCCTGTTAGACTATGGTAAATTACATACGGAGACAATTAATATTCACATGCTGTTGTGTGTTCTGCTCCTCATTTTAATCGTGAAAAATGTTATGAAAGTAAAGCTACGTGGCCTGGCCTTAAACCCCCCCCCTCCCCCCACGTAGTCCAACGTAGCCTTCAGCCAACCCCCCCCCCCTGGCCCGAGCCACGTAGTTTGTGCACGCTCCCTAATGATCTTGGCGTCGATGAAGCGTAAAGCCTTACATAAGCAAAGGCTCAGTTTCATTGACATCATTTCAGGCTAAGAAAATGTTCTCTCCAATACATACAGAGTTATTATGAACGATTGATGCGATTTCATAAATTTACTGTAGCTATATTATTTGACATATCGTCAAGAAACTTTAGTCATATAAAAAAACTCAAGAAATGTTTCCGCCACTACAATGCAGACGTAATAGACGTAATAAGACATTGAGAAAGCGATGGATCGGTCGTGGTGGGGATGATAATCAGCACCTAGCGTGGTGGGTGTCTGATAACGCTCTGGCCTCACATTCGGGAGGACGCCTATTCGAATCCTCGTCCGGGCATCCAGATTTGGGTTGTCCTTTGTTTCCCCAGATCAATCTAGGCGAATGCCGGGATGTTTCATTTAAAAAGGCCATGGCCGAATTCCTTCCCGTTCCTTGTCCCCAGTCACATCCCGCCTCTAATGACCTCGACGTCGATGAGGTGTAAAGCCATAAAAAAAGATAATCAGCAATTCCTATCACCACTTCCACGCTCTCCCTACCTATCCCCATGCGATTTTGTGTGTGGGGTTATGAGAAAGTAAGCCTTCTCTATCGACAAACCTACCATGACTGCGAGGTGACATCATCAGTACATTTCAACAAATTTATGGGACATGCTGTACCGATTATAGCAAGAACTTGATTATCGTCATGATATCTGCAGAATCAATAAGGGGAAACATATAGAGCATTCGTAATACGTCAAAAAAAAACTTTCAGTTTTTTAAATATACTGTAAACTAGATGTCACGTAATGTAGCTACAGTAAATTTATGAAATCGCTTCAGTCATTTATAATAACCCTGTACAATCACATTCACCTCACTGGACCGCGAGAAGGTCTTCTGTGATACTCTGAGTGTTGTCAGAATTTTTTTTTCTGCTTACAGCTTTATGCCTGGTCGACATCGGGGTCGTTAGAGGGGGGGAAAGGACTGGGAGCAAGAAGCGGGAAGGGGTTCTGCCATGGACTCTTGAGGAACCATCCTGGAATTGATGGGAGTGATTTGGGGAGACCATGAAAAAGCGAAACCTGGATGCCAGGACGGCGGTTCGAACCCGCGTCCTCTTGATTGTGAGACCAGAGAGTGACGTATCAGCCACCGGACTCGGAGCTATCGAATTGCGTTCGTAAGGATCCTAGTTGCATATCTGGTGCTTCAAAGTTGACTACCAGTGGAGGCATAAGAACCGCACTATATCAAACTATGTAACTAAATACAATAGTGGAAACAGCATGCTGGTTGAGGTCACAGAAGACCAACTACCACACCTCAAAATGTAAATAAAACATTGTACGCTGAAGATACCTCGACGAGAGGCGAAACGCGTCCGAAAAATAAAGAATATCCAACAACAGTTGTATTGGCGTATTTATTAAATAATAATTAGTTTAAGGTGTAAAAGATTTTTTTTTTTTTCCTAGTGAAATAACTGCCTTTTTGTTCAAATTCCTATTACGGGTTTGGAGACATCTGAAGTAGTAGTTAGTTGGCTTCATGTCCAGAAGGTCGCAGTGAGCAAGGTTAGAATTGTTTGTCGACTCAAAAATTCAAAAGCAACTTTTAGAATTTTTGCCTCAAGAAGAATTCTAATACCTGGGTTCAAAATACAGCGTGTACCAACTGCTGAAAATTAATCAGAAGTATATCTTTCATATTTCCCTCAGAGCGCACGACTTTGAGGAAATCGATAGGAGGTACAGTCATGGAGTCTAATCCGTGATGATTCAGCCTGGAAACAGGAGAAGGGTATTAGTAACTGGAGTACCTTGAGCGGATCAACTGCTAAGGAGACACTAAGCCCTGCTACCGGTGTTATGAAGGGGACCGCCGCGCCGCTTCGTTTGAACACAGGCAGCGGGACGGGATATCCTTCAGACCAGTCGCAGACAAAATTGTGGTAGCAGCTTGTGGAGATGTTTGATGTCGAGAAAATGAAACGATCTTTAGTTCATTGATCTAACAGAGCTTTAGGTTATTTTATGGGAAAATCGTTTGCCGTTATTCCGTCTCTACCAGTTTTAGATTTTCAGTGCGTTATCAAAGGTAGATTTTGGACTGAATGTAAATCAAAGCAAGGCAAAAGTGATGAAATGTAGCAGAAATGATACCAATACTAGTAGATTAAATATAAAAATTGGATCGGATGCAATAGGAGAAGTAAGAGAATTCTGTTACTTGGGAAGTAAAATTACAACGGATGGCCGAAGCGGGAATGATGTTAAAGCAGAATAGCACTAGCAAAAAGAGCCTTCATGAAAAAGAGAAACCTTTTAGTTTCAAATATTGATCTAGGAATTAGAAACAACTTTTTAAAACTCTACGTGTGGAGCACAGCACTTTATGGTAGCGAAACATGGACTTTAAGAATACCGGAAAGAGAGAAAATTGTAGCATTTGAAATGTGGTGCTACAGACGAATGCTGAAAATTAAGTGGACAGACAAAGTAAGAAATGAACGAGTTTTGGAAATGATGTGTGAGAAAAGAAGTTTTATGGAAGAAGCTTACAGGAAGAAGAGACAGGCTGGTAGGTCATATTTTGAGACATGCTGGATTGGTTAATTTGTTAGTGGAGGGAACAGTCGAAGGTAAGAACTGTAGAGGAAGACAGAGATTAGAACATATATAGCAGATCATTGAGGACGTGGGTTGTAAGGGGTATGTAGAAATGAAGAGGTTAGCACAGGATAGGAAGGGATGGAGTATTACATCTAACCAGTCGAAAGACTGACGACAGCAAAATAAAAAATAAAAATCAAAGTATTCCCAAGAAATTACCGAACTCGACTTCTTCAAAACGGATCATGCCTTTACGTACCTATCATTCTCACGTTTCTTGGTAAATAATGCGAGAACGTATTGGGCATGTAGTTGGAAAGGGTCACTAGAAAATTGAGGGAACTGGGATTCAAAACCATGTTCAGACTGGGTGAAAAGGGTTGCAGAAGTGCAGGCGTATATTGGCGACGATGAATATTGGTAGAAGAATCAGGTTTAGTGCGTGTGGGGGGAGAGATGGCCAGGACCACAAGTTGACACCTGATTTCAGGCGTAAGGGATTGGAATAATTTTGTTTGTAACCATTGGAAAAGGCAAAGGGAATAAAGTACCGAAATAACTGCTAAACAATTTACCTAAAAGAATTTGAAATTAGAATTTGTAAATGGCGAAAGTAGGTACGTATGGAAATTGCACTCAAAGAATTTTGGGATAAAAATTCCTGTAACATAAAGTTAGATGACTAGGGAAAATTTTTTCAACAAATTTTGTTGAATTGAAATTATATTGGCTAACACTGCCTACTTTTTAGTCCGCATACTCGCAAATGTGTTTCATTTAACCTTATTATGATCAGTTGATATATGTCTAACTATTAGATACGATGTCATAAACAGAAGTAACAAGAAATTTTTTTTCATCAGTTCGGGAATAAAATAACTGTCTGAACCTCTACTTTTTGATTGGTAAGATATGTAAGTGCAACAGGTATTTAGAAATTTATCTTTAGTGGTTTTAGCAAATGCATGTCACAAATATGTATCCCATTTCTGAGTTTTATAATACTCCAGTGACAGAATCGGTTTATAAAGTTTGTGGTGTTGTGAAACGAAATTGCACGTTGCGTATTATTTCTTGAATCAGAACAGTTTTTTAATGTTCGTCAGCTTGAAGTTATTGCGAATGTAATCTCATATTTATAAATAATTTATAAATTTGAAACAACTATGTCAAAAAATTCGCATATCAGTTTTGTGTGGTCTACTGTAAACACGACCTTGATAATACTCGTGATCATACAGCATTTACAACGAGGTAAATAATCATTTCAATTGGTAGACTTAAATTCAACCATGGGTGCTTCTCATAAACGTGTCGAATACTGTACACACCGTTGTGCAAGTGTGATGGAGTTAATGAAGATGAAATCACCTCTTTTTCTGCCTGCAAGGAGAGATGACTAAATCCTACGTAGTTGTTGCAAGAATTCTGGGATTAGGACAGTAAGTACCGGCAGTGCTATCCGTCTATTGGCGATATATAATGCAGGAATGAAATTGCTGGAATAAAACGGTGTTGAATATTAGTTGTTAATATTGATCCAGAATAACTCGTCATCATCATCGGTGTTGTGCCCTAAGGCAGGTTTTCACATGGCTGCTCTAACAGCCCTCAAACCTAAACTTAAATGGAATGAATAGTATTTTATGAAGCACTTACAGTAAGCTAGAGTTTGCTTGAATATGATCTGGTAGGTTTGTTTTGCAATTTCCTTCAAATCGATGTATATAGACTTTGTCTTATGAAAAGAAATTATTGAGAGGCCGTTTAATATGTTTAAGAACAGAATTGTGCAAGAGAATTGTTTAAATGTTTGTAATTCCAAGTATTAATGTAAGTTACGATGTCTAAAGGACAATTTCCTACAGTTTAAAATGATTTATGTGAATAATTTTGTGTTTAAGTATCTTTAATTTCCATTTCTGACCATTTTGTAGTGATTATAAATGATTATGTATTAATTCTGATTGTTTTTAATATGTTCCAATTGTTTAAGTATTGTTAATTTTCGAGAATTATCTGTCGGAATCCTTTGAAGAGTTCTAGAAATTTCGATAGAGTTTATATAAAGCGGTCATCCGAGACAGAGTGGTAGTTTTCGCCGACTCAATTTATGACGGCCAAGAACTGTATTGTCTGTGAAAGAAGTGTTGTATGCAATCTCTGGACTGTATCTATGCACGTAAACAGTATCGTTGACGTCGTGTTTTGTGAAAATAAACGCAAGTTTAAACTGAACTTTATCGTGGGCTAGTTATTTATCATATTAATTAAACCAAGAACAATCTAATACTGCTCTTCATGCTCTCCTGTCTCCTGCCCTTCTCTTCATGTCGACGGAGTTGCTGTTTTCTGTGATTTTATCTGTGATCTTGTACTTCCTTCTCTCTCTCTCTCTCTCTCTCTCTCTCCCCTATTCCTACAAAGGCGTCCCTTAACAATAACTCCCCTCTCAACAAGAGTCCCATCCAGTTATTTTTTCTTTCTCTTATTACTTACAACAGTTTTCCCCTTTCCACCACTTCAACATTACTTACTTTATCTATCCAGATCATTATTAGATTGTTCGTGGTTTAATTAATATGATAAATAACCAATCCACGGTACAGTTCACTTTAATCTTGCTTTTATTTTCATAAAACACGACGTCAAAGATACTGTTTACATGAATACTTACAATCCAGCGATTGTATACAACACTTCTTCCACAGAAAATACAGTTCGCGGCTGTCGTAAATTGAGTCGGTGAAAACTGCTACTCTATCTCGGATGACCGCTTTATATAAACTCTATCGAAATTTCTAGAATTCTCCAAAGGATTCGGACAGATATTTCTCGAACATTAACAATTACTTAAACAATTGGAACATATTAAAAACAATCAGAATCAATACATAATCATTTACCATCATTACAGAATGGTCAGAAATGGAAATTAAAGGTACTTAAACACAAAATTGTTCACAGAAATAATTTTAAACTGTAACAAATTGTCCTTTAGACATCGCAACTTGCGTTAATACTTGGAATTACAAACATTTAAGCAATTCTCTTGCACAATTCTGTTCCTAAACATACTAAATAGCCTCTCAATAATTTCTTTTCATAAAACAAAGTCTATATACACTGATTTACAGGAATTTGCAAAACAAACCTACCAGATCATATGCAACAAAACTCTAGCTTCCTATAAATGCTTTATAAAATACAGTTACATTTAGGTTTGAGGGCTGTTACATCATCCTCTCCATTTTCCTTCACATCCACATCTCAAACGCTTCTAACCGTTTTTTTTTTATATATAAAAAAGGACGACAAATATAACACAGAACATTTGTTATTAACTCAACAAAGCCATTTCCCCTTTAAAACGACGTCTTAATTGAATGTATTTTTATACGTACAGGGATGACTGTTCGTACATGATTGATAGCTATATGTGTGACTGTAATTTGTCAAGGATCGTAGCGTTTGGAGTTGACTTTGCAGTGAGTGTTGCGTTGAGGGAGGGTCGCAGTGTCTGCGCAGACTCCGATAAAGCCTCGCGCACGCCCCTGTGTGACCGCGCACCCCCAGCCGCATTACAGCCACCACCCCGCACCAAGTAAACAGTACGCAGTCCAAACACGACACAACATTAATGCAGTACGGGCTTATAAACTTCCCAAATGTTTTTTGCTTACTACTATTATCGTAGTGCGCTTAACAGCAGTAAAACAAACAGAAAATATAATTAAAATAATTATAATCTTATATATCTGGGTGAAATTATACAATCCTCAGGACTAAACCGAATCGCCAATGAACAAAGAGTCACCAAGCTTCAAAGGGCCTACAGGATAACGTGGAACTACTACAACAAGAAATGCATTTCAGTAGATGCAAAATTAAGGCATTATAAAACAGTGATTCTTCAAGAAGCAACCTACGCAGCCGAAACAGTAGTAATTGATGGTCATTTCAAAATTAAAGAAACAGGAACGAAAAATTCTGAGGAAGATATATGGTGCAATAAATAGAAATGGCATTTGGATGAAGATGCCACAGAATGAACTCTATCAAAAGATCAACACATTAACATCTACAGTATGGAAAACACTGAATAGCAAAGAAATTACTTGACATCATAACAAAGAGTAAATGCGGTACGGAATGGCTGAAAGAGGTCCAGAGGGACCTACAACGGATCAACATAGAAAATCTCGAAGACTGCATTGAGTGTCATAAGAAGATCACAAATTCTAATTTGGAGCAAAGAACAACACGACAACCTGGAAAGAAATGGACAGATAAACGGAAGAGAGAGCACTCCGAGAGGATGAAGAGATTTTGGGAAGAAAAGAGGGAAAACAGCTGAAGATTAAATCGTGATTTCTAGTTCAATCGCTCTCCTAAAGGCGAATAATCGCAAATAATAATAATAATAATAACAATTAAAATAATTACATGAAAACATCGATGTATTGAATTCCCCTTCCGGTGTCCGGTCCAGCTAGGTGCGTTGTGAACAGGCCTGAGTATTGCCACAATCACAAAAAGCCGCCACATGTGTGATGATTGTTTCCACACTTCATGTCCTGTGCGGGACCTTTTAAACTGAGACCAAAACCGCCTTGGCTCGAGCGCATGCTGTCGGGTCTCTCATACATTTCCACTTGTGTGTGTTGTTTGCTTCCCACGCTTTTCTCCTCCCTGTTAACAGGTCAAAGTTGTTACTTCTCAGCTTGTCTGGTTCTGTAGGTCATGATAAACGTGGCAGATCTTTTACTGAGCGTAGCGGATGAGCGGTATAGCTGTGGTCCCGCATTCGGAAGGACGCGGGTTCGAATCCCCTTCCGGTCAACGGAATTTTGTTTTCCATGGTTATCATTCCAAGCGAATGTTGCGATAGTTACTTCCAAAGGCCATGGCTGAATTACTTCCCGTTCTCTATGTCGACGACACGTAAAGCCATACGCAGAAAAAACAGAACCTTCAAGGTAGCAGTGAAGAGGAATTATGGTCTTATCGTCTGTTTATGAAGCTTTGTTAGTTTTCTCTGCATATATAGTGGAGGAATGTTTAAAAGTACTAGCAGCAGTATAGTAGGGTTGATCTAGAGTGATCACTCACTGTTGTCAAAGCAGTTTTGAGATTGACTTCAAATGCCCACCTAGTTAGAGTATTCTACCGCGGAGAATTCCGGGCCAAACACACAGCAAAATGCAGGGTGGAAGTAGAGCAGGCAAGCAATGGAATAATCGAAATATTGTTCAGGAATATAATGGATGACGACTACCAGTAACAGGAGGCTTTGGTAATATAAGTAGATGTGACGCTGTGGTAAATGTAAAACAGCACATCACACAAACTGTTAGTCCGTAAAAATTTCGTAAACAAGTCACTTTTGTAGCATTACTAACGGAAAATTATGCAACTGAGAGTTACCATGTTTCTAGATGTCAGCAGTTGAATAAATACTGTAACAGATGTTATTACAATGTTTTCTGTATTACCACGTTTGGTGTCCTATAATAGGTCTAAATATTCGTCTGTATGATGTGGGTAGCAAGGCATCTCCGTGCTGCTGATTTATTTGGAATATCTTCTGTTGATACTACTGAGCGTTATATATGTTAAACGTTCAGCAGGTATGCAGCCTGTTGTGTCAGCTTCCACATCGGAGATTTCGTCCACCGTGGCCCGGACCGTCCAATGCCGTGTCAGGCTTCTGACACCCGCCATGCCCTTACAGATTTGAGTTCTCCATTGTTTCCCCAAATCACTCCAGGCGAATGCCGAAATAGTTTCTCCAAAGGCCGTGGCAGAGTTCCTTCCCGCTACTTTGCCCAGTCCTTTCGTACCTCTAAATGACTTCGACGTCGACGTCGACGTCGAATAGGCGTAAAGCCGCAAGCAAAGAAAAGAAGGCTCTCTTCATGATGCTGCAATCACCTGAGCCAATGGAACAGGTGATTGGCATTGACAACACATAACGGAAATAGGGCTATCAAAATTCAACATAGCAATCTGTAGTTTACAGTAAAAAAAAGGGGGTTTCAGAAAATTTGCAGAAACGAGAGAAAGTCAAATCAAGTGTTATTAAATGAGAATATAATTTTTTTTTTTTTTTGCTGTCGTCAGTCTTTCAACTGGTTTGATGCAATCTTCCGTCCCTTCCTATCCTGTGCCAACCTCTTCATCTCTACATACCCCTTACAACCCACTTCCTCAATTATCTGCTTCACATATTCTAATCTCTGTCTTCCTCTACAGTTCTTACCTTCGACTGTTGCCTCCACCAGCAAATTAACCAATCCAGCATGTCTCAAAATATGACCTACCAGCCTGTCTCTTTTTTCTGTAAGCTTCTTCCACAAACTTCTTTCCTCACCCATCATTTCCAAAAGTCGTTCATTTCTTAATTTGTCTGTCCGCTTAATTTTCAGCATTCTTCTGTAGCACCACGTTTCAAATGCTTCAATCTTCTTTCTTTCCGGTATTCCCAAAGTCAACGTGTCACTACCATAAATTGCTGTGCTCCACACATAAGAGTTGAGAATTCAATATAATAGTTGAAACTTCATTTTCCTATACCTTAGTTGCAACACTGTACAGATGTAACCATCACGGCTAGCTATCAGCTTATATTTCTATCTTCTTTTTATGCACAGTAGTCTGAGATTGCCAAATTGTGCGCCAAAATCCTGGCTTAATTCCCAAACTTCTCCGCAGTGCATTTGGGGTGAAGGCATACGAAACTTGATGGTGATTCCTCCGTCGGTTGGAAACGTAAAACTCGGCGGACTGCCTTGTGTCTTTCGGAAGAGTAAGCCTGAAGACACCGCCTGCGGGCTTCTCCCTCAACATTATTTCAGTTCTCATTCAAAACACAAACAACACTCTGCATTTAATACACACCATGAGTGACATGCAAACATTCAATAGCGCGAACGCTTTCACATTGGAGGTGGCAACTGGAGACCACACCAGTCTGTCTCCGAGGCACGTTGCTATGAAGAGGGGATAGCCTCGGCTGGGATACTCTCACAGTGCCACTCAAGAGATTAGTAATGTTTTCTATCTATGTTTCTGTCGTGGTTGGTTTCTACTATTACTATTACTACGCGATTCACTAACAGTGTGTGACGGAGGGTGCATTGCACATATTCGAATGGGCAATAGTTTGGAAGGGATATACGGGATATGGCAGGAGGCACCCATGGGCTATTGTGAGGAACCATCCCAGCATTCGCGTGGAGTGATCCGGGAAAACCATGGAAAACCCAGATCAGTATGGCCGGAGTGCTTTATCGAAAGCTACTCCTGTCGGATTTTAAGTTTACTCAGCCGGTAAATCCTTTCTATTCCATTCCCTAATCGCTAATGAATTCAGAAAAGAATCGGTTCTGGCCCTGATTTCTCTTATCTTATTTTCACGTTCATTCCGAGATACGAATGTTGCTGGTAGCAATCTTTGTTTGCTGCCATTCCGAAATAAGTCAGTTGGGATATTTTTAATTAAGCTTCTGTCGTTGTTCCAGGTCTTCTCAACCTAACTCCTTCAACATCACACTTACGCTTTCCCTCCAACTATATATACCTGGCGGCTCTTCTTTGGACCTTCTCTAATGCCTCCATTAACCCCTTTGATGAGGACCCCATACAGAACAACAGTATTCTAAGTGAGGTCGCACTAGTGACTTTCTGTGGGTGAAAGCGATGGCTGAGCAGTAGTTTGTTTCTGACCTTCCTGGATGTGACAGGGTATCCAGTTCTCTTAGTAGGAATACTCTTAACGCTTAAAATGGTTCGTTGGTAGTGTGAGTGTTTGAGTATGGAGTGGACGCTGAGCGAGGACACGTGAGCTGGTGGCGCCCTGTAGCGCACGTGGGAGCTGCACACCTGGCGAGCGCCACCTGGGCAGCCTCCCACGCACCACTCACACTACCGTGTCTTACTGCACACCGTGGTACCAGGTTGCTGCAAACCTCTGTGCAAGCTGGTGGTGACTCTTTCCCGGTGTAGGCCAATGGACTGCGACCTGTGCTCAAGCAGAACCGACCATTGACGGAAAAGAGTTCAGGTCGACAGTGCGCCATGTTGGCGGCCCAAAATCTTTCAAAAAAGTTTATCAGTCAAACCTTTGTTCATACTGCGAGTGAATTTAATATAGCGTGGTACTAGTTATACAGATATCACAACACTATGTACATTACTAGCAGTATAGTGAACTAATATAATAGTTATACTGATATTACAATATTGTGAAGTGAACATTTCGTCACTTATAGCCTACAGATATAAAAATAGTACTAAGTACATTTACAGACACTGACGTTGCCCCACAACAAGGACGAAAGGCTCCTGGAAAAATTAATAAAACAGTTGTTAATAGACTGTCTTTAAAATGTTCACGATTGGTTTGAGGAATATTCAGCCCGAATCCAGGGACTCATTTGGCCACATAGAATCACCAGACACGAACCCAATCGAACATATCTGAAATATGATCGAAAGGTCACTTCCTACATCGCGTCTTGCAGCATTTACTCTGTCGCAGTTACGGGCGGCTGTAGGTGGAACAAGGCTTAATATTTCTTCAGCGGACTTGTTGAGTCAATGCCACGTCAGGTTTCTGCCATTCGCCGGGCGTAGAGGAGTGTATATGAGCTTAAACTGTATGCTTAGTCCTGTTTCTCAGATTCCGATTCTTATTTCACTGATTCAGAAATCAGGTGAACGGTGATTGGAACTTATTGTCAACTACTCACCTCCACATAACGTTTATTGTTGTTATTGCGGCCCAAAATCTTTGAAAAAAGTTTAGCAGTCAAACCTTTGTTCATACTGCGAGTGAATTTAATATAGCGTGGTGCTAGTTATACAGATATCACAACACTATGTACATTACTAGCAGTATAGTGAACTAATATAATAGTTATACTGATATTACAATTGCATAGAGGATTCTATATGAGCTTAAACTGTCTGTATGCTTAGTCCTGTTTCTCAGATTTCGATTCTTAGTTCAGTGATTCAGAAGTCAGCTGAACGGTGGTTGCAACTTTCTTTGGTTCATATTGTCACCCACTTAGTTCCACATGACTTTTCTGATTTATTGTTGTTATTGTAGATAGTGTAATTAACAACGTGGACCTTATAATCCAAAGACACATTTTGTTAAGTGGGTGCGCAGACTTCCGCGGTCGTTGTCCTGGTTGCCAGGGTTGAACCGCGTCAATTTATCGAAACTTAACGTTTCGGCCATCATTTTGTGGCCTTCTTCCTCTCGATAAATTGACCCGATTCAATCCGGACAACCAAGATAACATCGACACATTTTGTTGTTTAAAATTACTGTAAGTCATATTTAAATAGAATTTACTTAAGTTTTGAATAAAACTAATTCTATATACAGTGAAGCATTTTGTTTAAACATAAGTATTAATGGAAATATTTTTTAAAATTAACAATATTCATGAATTTTCGTGTTGTGATGTTTTGTACAATATTTTTAATTATCCTAAGCATTAAGTTCATCATCCATCACGGTATTCCACTGGATTTTGAGTTATCTGGTTTTCGTCAGAAACAATCATAAATCCAAATATTTTTTTCCCTTTCCTTCTGCACATTCATTATGCTCTGCTCTTCGTCGATTACTTGCTTTCCCTTCGCTTTCATTTCTAACTATTTCTGCGCTGTTTTTCCACTTGCTGTTCGCGTTAGTATTTTGCATTCATTACCACTATGTTTCTATCTCTTTTAGTTGTACGTATTGGTCCATCGTTTTTACCATATCATAGCCTTAGAACCACTCGTAGATTGGTTACGGCATTTCCGCTTTGTTAAAAAAAAAAAAGTGAATCTCCCCTAGTATTTATTTATTTATCGCGTTGCCAAGGGACTAAAGTGATGTAAACAAACATTACAATATATACTAGGACAAGAAATTTGATAGCATTCACAAATCGTTGTCCGGTTGTTGCTGCTGGTCTGATAAGGAATGTGTATCACTGATAGCATCTTGCGATCGTCTATCGTACTTCCCTAGAGATCGTTCGTTAATGATGTGTTCCACACTCTGGGAAGGAGCTCCGCAGTCACAGGCAGAAGAATTTCGAATGGCGTTGCATTTGGTGTGGCGTATTCTTAGGCGGTTTCGTTTAACTCACTGGCCTCTAATCAGACGGAATTCTGGAAGTCTAGGTTCGAATCCCCGTCCGGGCATCCAGATTTGGGTTTTCCATGGTTTCCCCAAACCACTCGAGGCAAATGCTGGTATGCTTCCTTCAAAAGGCCATGGCCGAATTCCTTCCCATTCCTTGTCCCCTATCCTTTCCCGCCTTTAAAGATCTCGCTGTTAAGAGACGTTAAGCAGTTAAAAAAAAAAAAAAAATCTGGAAGTCTAGTAGTAGGATGTTGAGTATCTTAGGTGTTTCACAGATGCAGAGTTACAGCTTTGTCACCATTTTCCTTTGACATTGAAGTGAGATACTTCTTGCCATTCTGGAATTCTAGATTCGAGACCAGTGGAGGGTAAGTCATTGAAGACCTCTTAGATTGGGAGATCCTGTAGATAGTCAGGATGATGTAACTTCCTCCACTCACGTGACGTTGCTTCTTGACGTCTGGAGGTGATATGTTACGACTCTCGTCCAGATGGATATCGATTTTTCTAGCATGATCACTACATCGCCACACTGGAGCTCACTCAGCACAGTATTCAGCTACAGGGTAAACCATGGTGGGGGCGCTTGTTCGTAGCGAGGCCGCATCAGCTCTCCATTAAGTACCTGCGTGCTTCTTCATGATGATGTTCCGTGGTTTAAGTTTCTGTCTTGTGTTTCCAAGGTGTTTTTTGAACATCAGTTAACGGTGTAAGGTGATATTATGGTAGAAGTTGTGATTAAGTCTTTGTTGGCAGGAGTTCACGTTGAGCTGCTGCTGTGCTATTCGGCCACTACAGTAGTGTTGTTGTGGACTGACTACTGGCTGTGTGGTTGGTAGCAGTTGGGGAGCCGACGCGCGGCAGCTGTGGTTGTGTTTTATTCCTTCCTCTGCGGCAATTAACGCTCTTCCGCCCTAATCAGCTCATCGGCTCCCCTCGTCCCTGATTGACAGCGCGAAGACAGCGGAACGTAATATCTCCTCGGGGGGCTTACAGAAATAAACAATACCCCGGCCCTGCGCGCTAATTAATGCCTCCTAAATCAGCCATCACATTATGTCAATTTGTTTACCCGCCCCCCGGAGGAGTCACGAGTTTTAATAAGCTATCCCGGCCGTTAGCTGTCAGGCGCTTTCTTTCTGAAAATTAAAATATCGAGTCCTTCATTTATCTCTGCTGGCACGCGAGGGGCCCATGAATTCTGTCGTGTTTACCCCAGCTGTGTCCACCGCCCGTGCTCTTCATATTCACCAGAGGCCTCGCATTCGGGAGGACGCGGGTTCAAATCACCGTCCGGCCGTTCGCATTTTCCCTTGATTTCCCTAATTCACTCTAGGCGAATGTGAGATGGTTTCTTGAAAATGTCATGGTCGAATTACTTCCCGTCGCCTCTAATCATCTCTACGTCGACGAAGCGTACAGCTATAAACCAGAAAGAAAAACTTTCATGAGTCTCGATTAGTGATAAAGGTAATTTCGTACAATTTATGACTTCTTTAAGTTTTGTTATGACTTCTATAGCGTCCTGGTAGCTCAGTGGTTAAGGCGCTTGCTTTCACAACATTCGCTGCTCCGGTCGCGGGTTCGAATCCCGGCAGGTGCAGGAATTTTGAGAGTTGTGTTTGTTCATATGAGGTATGCCAGGACGCTCCGTGATTCGGATTCCAAGTTAAACATTAGGTTCCACAGGAAAGGAACTGGCCGTCCTACCTCTGACACAATGGCTTAGTATGCCTCCTTCGGGAGGATCCAACCAACCTTCGGGTTTTGGACTAAGTTAAGTTTTTTTTATGACTTCTATAATTTTACATTTCTTTTTTAACTTTATATTACATCTTTAATTTTGTTATGACTTCTTTAATTTTTCCCTGAGAGTTTGAAAACCCTTTAATTTTTCTTGATTTCCTACCAATATGTTTAGTATTTAAACAGATGTACTTTATCCGTTGCTGTAAGCCGTGTATGATTGTCTTTTGCTGTTGCAACATTTCGAATGGTTTATAGTCAACTACTGAAAGTGCGTGACTCGAATAATCAGAATACGACTGAATCGAAATTTCATTTTCTGCTACTTGGAGCGATTGGATTTTAAAGTCTGTATGTGTAATTGAGGCGGTAGATTGTAGGCAGAACATTTTAAACTTTTTCCTGTATTAGCATTATAAATGATTGATGATTATCCTTTACCCGCTAACCCAGAAGTTGTGGCTGCAGTAAAGGGGGTTTTACTCCAAGGCAGCATCCTTAAGAAATTTAACTGGTGTGTTTTCCCTTTCCCTATCTCCATGGTGAAAGTGGTACTGCTTTGTGTGAATGGCTGTATGCTGGGTGTAGTGCCTTGTCTGCGTTGGCAATGAATTAAAGAGGAAAAAATGAAACAGGCGTACTCTTCAGAAAGACACCGTGAGGTCGCCAAGCTTAATGTCCCCATCAGTGTCATATCCCATCACTTAATACGCGCTGCCTACATGTTTAGGATTCAACGCAAAACATTGCTGCACAATCCAGTAACTAAGAATTGTGCACAACCACCTGAAGGTGTCATGCAAGTCCTGTAGGGGACCTATAGTGTAACGCGGAATTGGGAAAACGAAAAAAATTTTGGAGTACTTCACATTACACAGCAAACTGCGCCAGAGGTGAAGATCGGGTTAAGGGGCTAATGAAAGTTCCCGCCGAGACAGGGATTCGAACCGGGGACATTCTGATCTCTAGTGAGACACCTTAACCACTGAGCCACCAGAACCCTCGTATCCATATTAGTAATACTCTTGTGCAGAAGTAAATCAATTTTTTGCACAGTCTACAGATCATCCTACATACAGTCGTTTGAAACAAGGCCATCAGTGTAGACAAATCAGTTAAGACGTTTTATGTTATCGTACTAGTTATGGGGGGGAGGTGCGTCAGTGCGGTGTCAATATAGTCGCGTTACAGCTCGTTATTAATTACACTTTTAATCATGTTTTGCGAGAGAAATTGTATTGCTGTTGTGTACATAGCTGTAGATGGTTTTTTCGTATCATTTAGTATGTAAGAATTACTGCGATCATGAGATTGAGGCATCACCGAAATAGTTGCAAGTGTTTTAGTCCCAGTGTCTGATCTTTCGTTCGTCTACTAATGGTATCGAGGAGTAAGGAAAGATTTTTGAAAAATTTTAAACGAAACTTCGTCAATTGATATCGCTGGATGTTTAAATATGCGTTTTGTACTTCAGATCTGTCATTACCCATTTCGGTAGGGGTTAGAAGTTTTAGCAGCCATCGTAATAATAAAAAAAGTCTTTCGGTTAACAAAAGGTTGTATTTAAAACTGTCGTATGTGCATAGCTTGGTTGAATAGTTGTTTGCAGTGCAAACCATAGTAGAGGAATACTACATGGAAGCGTAGAAAACCATTTTACGGTTGGTGGAATTTATTATTTTTATTTGCAAATGAGCAGGTGCTAAGAATTTGTGGTGGTAGGAAGGAATGGATGAGAGATTATGACTGAAACGGATATTCTCGATTACTGAAGACTCAGGTAGCTTAGAAGGTGATGTGTACTGCAGGGTGTTGCATGCAAGGATAGAACAGTCGGCTGTGGAGTAAAGCTAATTGAAAGCATTGAAGAAGAGTATCCTGCAGATACGTTAATATATGATGCAAATATTTCGGAGGGGAGTAGCGCAGGGGTTGCATGTCCATGGGGTAATGCAGGCGAATCAGAACACTCAAGGTAGGAAAGAACAAAAACATTAAGCCCTAAATTAACAAGGGGAAGCCACGAGCAGGAAGGATCTACAAGAATCCTCTGGAGACATATTAGGAGATTAGAAAAATAAATGCGCCATCCATCAACGCTGTCAGAATGTCGCTGGCTTGAACGTAACTGGCAAATCCGAGTAGCAATCATTAATCATGAGGATGACGATGAATGTTGGTATCGCAGAACAAACGTTGGAGAATGACGATGTTCTAATGAACTAAACACGCATCTCTTATAGTCCTAGAGAGTCAATTTATTTGGCTTCTTTCTGGGTATTATGATTTCATCTGTGGCGAGTAACATTGCTGTGCAATTCACGAATCTTCGCTTCTGGCGTGTATGGGAGGGTTTTCTGGGGTTATAGAAGACTAGGATTGCTGTCTTGCTTATTGCATTACCATCGACGTTCGCCACCTAGCCTGACGCAGTTTTCACGGAGCAACAATCGTGCATCACGCTGCTTGTCTGAAATAATGGCGTCGTCTGTTCAAAGGGAGCCAATTCAGCGACGTTTTTAAGGCTGTGCAGAAGATCTAGGAAGAGTTGCACGTTTTGAAACTTATTGGTTCATTGTAAAGAACAACTTCTACATTAGTTCCCTACCATCAAAGGTTTCTGCGAGGTAGGTAGTGTTACAAGAATTCTCGTAAATTATGGGCACAGGGATACTGGTTTTTACGTAAAGTTTTAATGTTTTTTTTTGTTTGTTTGAATCCTGTAATTATAAATATTGTGAAAAAATATAAGCGACTGGGAACGATGATGAATTTACAAATACATGTATTTGTGTTCAATGTGAAGTCGTATAACTTGTAGATAAGAAGGGTGTTTTCGGTTTGCGATACTGCATTAATGATCTAGTTATTGGTGTGTGCTGAAACTCGAACAAGCGGAAAAAAGGCAAGATATTGTGGATGAGGACAAGTAACAAAACAAGCATTAATAAGTAGGGGATATACTTAACATTAGAGAAATTAGTCAGAGATGAAAGGTTAACTGTGCGATGACTGTTTTCTAAACGTACTTTTGAAACCGAATATCGCGACGATTTTGTGCGCAGGCCCTGCCATTTGTTAGCCTGCGTGGCGAGTGTCCACTGTGCGGTAAGTCGAGTCCAGAGTAACAAACGAGATCGATGGTGCAGTCAAGATGGCCGCCGTGGTGGGTGGAGCCTCGCGCATCGATTGTATAATGAGGCGGAGGCCGGGCTGCCCCTGCGCGCGCCCGCGTAGACAGGCCCGCGGCGCGCGCCTGTCCGCCGCCATGTTGCCTGTCGGCGGTCCTCTCTGCTAGTAAGACTACAGCTCACGAGTTACAATACACACACCATGTACGACCAGCTTCAGTTTCTTTCGTTTATAAAGTGTGTATTGTTATAACGAATTCCATTCTTTTCTACCGCAGCCTCGTTTACCATGTAATACTTTGACCGTTATTGGCAACCGAAATCAATAGTGTTTTAGAGAGTAGCTTTCGGTTATTCTGTACCACAGTTTCGAAGTTTCTTTCTCGTGCAACAACAGTCTTTCTCGAAAGCAGAGACTCCTGTTTATGACCAACGCAGCGATGAGTAGCGTATAAGAGTAAATCGACTTGTAATTTCAAAAAATCCACGATTTTTACTGTATAAATCTGAATAATCGATTTTTAATCGGATTTAACAGCCATCACGCAGTAGCCACTCAGAAATATTATGAGGGTCATCTGATATATTCTCCAGTCAAGTTTGTATCTTTGTGGTTGCGTATTGTTCACCGCCAATAACGTAGCATGTTGTCCTTTTCTTGCATTACCTTGATCTCCATTAAGTCTTAACTGCTTAACGTCTCTTAACAGCGAGGTCTTTGGAGTCGGGAATGAATGGGGGGGCAAGGAATGGGAAGGAATTCGGCCATGGCCTTTTCAAGGAAGCATCCCGGCATTTGCCTGGAGTGATTTGGGAAACCATGGAAAACCCAAATCTGGATGCCCGGACGGGGATTCGAACAGCCGTCCTCCCGAATGCGAGGCCAGAACGCTAACCGTTACACCACCACGCTCGGTGCATTATTTCTTATGTACTCGGTTGCGTCTTCCAATGCACAAATTATTTTATTCGCAAGCATTAGTCGTAATATGATCACATTCTGTGTGTTAAATCTTTAATTTCCAAGTTGAAAGGAAATGATTATGGAATTACTTAGATAAAAGTAACCATGTACTTAGTATTAATATTTATTAATAAGGTTCGAGAAGCTGAAGCTTTAAGTAAAAAAAATCGCTTTTGAAAGAGATAATCGATATTAATTTTCGACTGCGATCTGTCTGTGTCAGTATTTTATAGCCAGTATTAAACTTTCGTATCATTAGGGACGAACGTTAATAGGTTCACTTGGATTAGGCCACTTACACGCATCATTAGTAACTCGTAATCGTTTTTCGGCTTTAAGGAGCGTTATAAATCACCCAGAAGTAATTATCTTTTTTCTTTTAATTGAGCTTGAGACGTCGTATATCTTATCCACTTTGTTACCAAGGGACAGAGAAAGAAATGATACTCTGTTTAGTGACTAGAACAGGCAGGCTGCATCTAACATAAACACTCATGTCTTAACCTCAAAAGTTACCCAACAAAGATCATACTACATCACATCCACATCCACGGAAAACTCTAATCAAACCACTGCATCAAAGGTTAACACTCCAATAAATCGTGATATTTACTCTACGGTAAATGTTACACCGTACGAATAGTTACATTACAAACATTCTCGATCGACTGTGAAATTTGGCCGTATGTTGATTTTAGTTGTGCGTTATTAGAAATTGGAATTGGTTTCGTTATATCATCTCTAAGAGTTCTAACCTGTCGACATCAAGTTTCTAAAAAAAAGAAAAAAGCGCCTCCATAGGTTTAATTGATAGTCAATCAAACAATCCCAAATACAATTGCTAAAGGTAAATCATTTTCTATTATGTTTCGTCGGTTAGTATGAAATTTGTGTAGAATATTTCGCGTTCGTATTATAATGCCCACTCCTCATGTAGCTTTATGAAAATTTGATAAGTTCTTATTATTACAATACATTATCCTTGGTTTAGGACAATATTTACGTAGCATACTTCCCTTCACATTAAAAGCCCTGATTTGGACATAGCTACATGAACATTTGATTAACTAATTTCTTAATTTTTCTCTGATACATTCCGTTGATATGTACAGAAAACGAAAATCAAAATTTTCTAATATCTGTAGGATACAATAAATAAATAGAGAAAAATGCTAAAAGAGCTGAAACTGCAAATGAAAGTTTTACTCTATTTGAAGGAATTACCAAAATATACTGTTATGGCTCTAGGAGTAGTAATGATTTTCACTGGGACTATTGTCATTTGTTCAATAAGGACTCAGATATTTGGGGGTACGTGATTTCATCAAGTTTCCAACACACCTTAAACATCTGTGCTCGCAAATAAATTCCAGAAGAAATTACAAGAATTTTAGACAGTTGCTTCTACTCCATACAATAATTTCTTTCAAAGCTATTTACCAAATAGTTGCCAGTATGTTGTGTAAATACGGTTGCGCATATTGTTGTGTGGCAGTATTTATGTGATTTTGCCTGGTTTCTGGTTGTGTGTCGACTGTTTGCCTGTAGTGGCTGATACTGTTTGCTCCCCTCGAGAGCAACAGATTAATGTGGTTCCGAGGCGGCTGGTATTGATCCCGACTCACCCCTGTGTCGGGGGCGCTACTAAATGACTGACGCTATTAAATCACCTCAAACACTAGCGTAATTGCACACTGTAATAACTCTCTGCTGACGTTAACCAGTGCTTGTTATTATATCGCTGGAAGGTTTGAGGGGACCTGACAAAAGAGAATTGTTTCCGTTCGTAAGGTAGTTTTATTTTTCCTTCCTTTGTGAAGATACCAGCTTCAGTTGCTATGGCAGAATTTGAAACCGGTTGAAATACCGGGAGTGTCCAAGTTTTCACTTTCTAATTTATTCGGGCGTATGTCGCAACCCATTTGCTTGCCTCAGCAGTTCAGAGCAACTTTATAATTTATTTATCACAAAATTAAAATAAAAACACTGGGAATTTGTTAAGAAATCATATTGACGGAAGTTAAAAACGAGAACAGTTGGATATTTTTCTCCTAAATGGTTGCTGCTACTTCACCAACTTTTCTGTTCGCAGGTAGCATTATTACAGCCATTGTGTAAATACTTAATAGTTTACCCTCCTCGACACACACACATACAAACACAATCAACACAAATTGAAATAAAGGCGTCTTCAGAATTGGCTCTTCTATGGGGATCCTAATTTGACTGAATTTGAGGTGTATTTGTAGCATAAACAGCGACCTCTTCTACTGTCTGCAAATGTGCGACATTGCTTTTGGAGGTGCGTGACATGACTCTAATCCATTGTTCCGGGACAAATTCGTCATTTCATGATCATCCGCTGTATTTCTCTAAATCTGAACACTCCTTTTTTATTATTAAGTAAAAGATATAACATTGATAAAGTTGATGACAACTCATACATATTCTAAACGAAAAATATTTTATCGTCCTTAGCGCTCAAAGGGTTTCTGTGTAGTTGCTACAAGTTGAAATCTCCTAAAAGATGTATTACCGCTCAGTTACAGAGAAAAATAGCTGATTGGTAAACCTTAAGGCTGTAAAATTCCTCAGAACAGGATAAAAATAAATTATGACCCTTTGTGTCTACGGTGATAATATTATACCAGCTTCACTAATAGCCCTATGTGCACAACTCTAAGCTTGCTTGTTTTCCCACGCAACATCACATTAAGTGATAGTAAACTGTAATCGTTGTATTAGCTGCTCGAAGATTAACATCTTCACCGATCGTGGTGCGGGAGCGATAACGCTCTAGCCTCGCACTCGGGAGAACGCGGGTTCGAATCCCCGTCCGGGCATCGAGATTTGGGTTTGCCATGGTTTCCCGAAATCACTCTAGGCGAATGCCGAGATGCTTCTTTCAAAATGACAATGCCGAATTCCTTCCCGTTCCTTGTTTCAAGTCTCTTCCCGCCTCTAAAGCCGACGAGGCGTTAAGTCAAAAGCAAAAAAAAAACAACACACAAACAAACATTACAAAAAAAACTGAAAAAAAACCTTTCGGAGCAACGAGCTTGCTTATTTATTGGCATTTAGGATGGGACAGCTTGCAGCCATCCTCAAAATTTGTAATATCTAACCACATTGTTAGTGTTGAGACTGTAAATTGCGTTACACCAAGTACTAGCATACATACATCATGGCATATTTAACGTTAAATTACATAGGCATGTCCATACGACTAGAGCGTCGTAATTCTTGTGTCCGACTGTTAGGTGTCGACTAGTGATAACTGGAAACCTGGTATTCGTAGGCCATTCCATGAGTTCCATCTGCAGTTTGTAGGACCAGAATAGCTATTACATGTATACGTTACATTCTTCCACAGTCCTATAGAGTAGGAGCAGAATTTTGGGATCTATTCCTCGCCATCAGGCATTTTTGATCACAACAGATTAATTGCGTTTTGGCGTCTTTTTAGTGTGTGCTGTGTATGGCTACCCCAGCTAGTTTGGGATCTATTTAATGGCCGAAACATTTGCGATGGGACAACTAACTTCTGACGAGTGGATGACATAATACTCAGCTCGATGCGTTTCGTTTTTATCTGTAACTGATTATTTCGATTATGACATTTAGGTTTAGAGTTCTTTTGAATTGTTTTGACTATTTTCTGTGTCTGGATGCGGCAGAGTTCTGTGAGATGTGTGTGATAAACTTCGGGTCAGGTACTCGGCAGCAAGTGGTCCTGTCATCGAGGTTTCTGTTTTCCATACTTTCCCGAAATCACTCCATGTGCGTGCCGCCATGGTTCCTTCATAATGGACATAATAGATTTTCCTGTCGTTCCTCGCTCTAACAGCCGCGGCGTCAAAGACTAAATGATAGATAACGCCTTATTAGATAAGATTTCGTTTACACGAAACCATGGTGGATTATTTCTTTGCTTGTAGCTAATGGGTTGCTAATTGTTCTCAGTTCAGCATTGCTTTGAATTCATTAGTAAATATAGTTCATGGCACTCTGACAAATCTAGCAAACAATACTCACTGGTAATTTATCTTCCCCACCTAATGTACACTCACCAGACTAACTACAAATCAAATTTAGTTAATGATTCGTCTTCGAGGATTGTCAGCAATGAAATATTAATATTAAACCATATAAAAGTGTTACTCCGCGCACAAACAGACACTCTTAGTATAACTTTAAATTTCCAAATGAGGAGGTTATATCGATGCTTCATTCAAACCGCGTCTTAGCTCATCGTCCAGTCAGCGAAAGTTAGTAAAACTGGTCGGCGGGAATAAAATTTCGAGTTCCAACCTTGCAATATTGGCCTCCTCTTAAGAACAGTACCTCGGAACAATACATTATTCTCAATAAATGGTCCGCCACACCCATACATACGTACTATGAAGTTTTTTAAATTGTAGTTAGTACAGTAAACGAATTAACACACAAAGTCTTTTGTGGTGCTACAAGTTGCACGGACATTACGCCGATATGTTCTTGATGCGATTAGATTTTCTATATATGAACATCAAGTTTGGCTGATATAAAGTGACCCCAAAGAGCCAGACCTGTCGTAAACAGCTGCGCGTAAGGCTAACAACTTTGCACGCAATTGTATGAAATGTATGCAAGAAGGTGCTCCTCACTCCATTGGCGGATTCGCATATCGTTTCTAGGATTATTTTTTTTTTCTTCTCCTAGTAGTTTCCTCTGTGTTTTTTGGATAACAGGCTGAGTTGACATGGGGGAGAAGAGGGGTGGAAGTCGCTTCGAACATCCCTCTCTTGGTCAGACGCTTTGTCGACTGAGCTGCGAGAGGCACGTGATCAAAATTAATTGAAGTCACTGGTTGGGTAATTGGACGTTAAGGTGTGATACTGTGCTTGGGTGAAAATTTGTCGTTTGCTAGGTGAGTCTGACTTCTTATTTCTTCTCTCAGGTTTAACTTTTGGGTTTAATGGTCTTGGTTTGCCACTGTTGCTTCTCTTAATCTCGTTGCAAAATTTCACAATGTTGTAAGTGAAATATTTGTTTACTAGCTGGCCCGTGAGAAAGTTTCGGGAGTAAAAGGTGATGAATTGTATATGGAGGTACGTGGTGTGAAGTAGGATGAAGAAGAACAGGCTCATTTATAGCAATTGTTTATTGGTCAATTGAAATACGTACGCAAGAAAATACAACGTCTTACCAAACAAGTAGAAATGATGTAATGTTTCCCAACAGAAACAGAAAAGATCCTTACTCTATAAAGTACACAGAGTTTAATAATATCTTTGTGAAATCTAGTGCTGCTATCTAGCGGTATGCGATCACTCCTTACCGACGCCAGCGAAGCGTAGTGGCTTCACTCTGAACTACCTCATACTCGTGACCTTGATTGTTTATAATTTTGCCATTTGCGGGTTGAATTTAGAGAAATTCCTGTCTTACTTAATGATGTTACCGAAGCGGATGACTTAATCTTGAAAATGATACCTCATTTATCGATTTTGTTTAAGTATGAAGGGAGAAAAGTGGCTCATCAAAAACGCCTTTTAAAAATAAAATATGTGATTCAAATTAGAACAATAGTCCCAGAACTGAGGTATCCTTACTTTAAGAAAACAGTAAGCCACTACCTGTGGCGTCAGTGGACGAAATTCTGTCTTGCACATCTATCGACTAATTCTCTGTGCATCCAGATATCCAGCAGGTTAGATCAACCAGTGTATGTCACCAACGACCACAACATTTGCTGTAGGATTATCTTTCTACTTTTGTGTTAGTCGAATTTTTATCGATTTAGAAATGAAGTGAGTGTTTATGGGTCTCAAATAATCAGAACATCCTGTGGTCGAAGTTTTTAAATTTTTTTTTAATCTGATCGTTTCGGGAACGAATGACGTCAGGATGAAACAGATTGTCCCTACCTACTGCTGCAGCTTATTCTCCTCGGTGTCCTTGCTTTATATGCAGAGTGACGCAAACACGTAGCTGCTACTGATGGAGAGATATCACCTCAAAATATTGTAAGCGGGCTGTCCCATTCACACTATCAAATGGAAAACAGCTCTGACAAACGGGCTGCTCTGCGCTATTTCCAGACACATGCTGAATGGAGTAGCTCCCGCTGTCATATTTTATGCTCTCGCCTTTCAACGTTTAGTGTGTTTCTCTTCCACGTCTTGTTGTTTCTCACGGCCTGTTGACACTGCTAAGAGAATATGTATATATCAGACTGGTGTGAATGTCGTCAAACTGTGTCTAAGTGCTTCACTCAGATGTGTCATTCACGGTAAAAGATTTTAGAGAAAAAGGTCGCTTGTCTGCTTTTAGATTCAAATATTGCAGTAAACTGAAAATTATTTCTTCATTAAGGTGTTAATACGTAATGTGATTGGAGACAGGTATCATCGAGATTGAATGGACAAAAAATAAATAAACATACTTCATGTTAGTTGTGTTAACTCTAACGCAATTTATCACTGAACTTGGGAAGTGCGGCCACCGCCACGAAAAACGGTAGGATTGATAAACAGATTGTTCACTAAAAGTGTGGCTTTGTTCCCGAGTCGACCTGAGGAATCGTGTTCTGGAAGGAAAGATATTAATTTAATTTATTTGTATTAAAGAAAGTCTCTGGTTGTTAGATATTCATTATAAATAAATCTGTGAGTTGTCTAAATGTAGGTGTAGTGATTTTTGTAATTATACAAAGAAATCGCGCTCCCTCAGTTAACCAGTTGAATATATAATTTTAATGGTAATGAAATGTATAGAATAAAAGGAACGTATAGTTAACCAGTATGCTTCAATATTACGCGATATCTTTTCTTTATCGACTGTGCAAGTGTTCTTCATAACTCTCTGCTACATGAAAAATAGACACGAACAAAGATACAGACATCTTCTTTGCTTAGTAATTTCTTAGTGCGTTGCTATGATGGTATCTTTACACAGTTTGTGTCTTTAAATTCGAAATAAACGCAGAGCCTTCAGTGAGGTACATAGACTGCTCTAACGAATTACCAACTAGCTGTGTACTAAATACTACCTGTGTACTATATACCACTTTATTTCTAATTCATGTTCCTACAATTTGTACCCTCAGCCGAATCTAATGACATTCTATTCTCTAAATTAGAAACGTTTCCATTGTAGAGATTGTTTAACAGTAGAGAAAATAGATTTAAATAAAAGAGCTGGGACTTATCAGTAAAACTATTCAAATTCTTCATGGAAGATTGAATTAATATTGAAAGTCCCTATGTGAGGAATTTTAATTCGTGCAAGGATCGATTTACCGATTTTTTATGTAGACGAAAATAATTTACGGTGTTCGGACCTCTCAAGATTAAATAACCAGAATTGATCTTCTTTCGCCTTATATAAGCAGAATTATTACACTAAAGGCTCAATACAGAGGATCTTCAGTAAAATATTTTTGTTCCTGATATATTGCAATTTCTGATGAGCATCATTGTTATGTCAATTGCATTGTTCATTGTACAGCCATACACACAGAATATGTATCCCCTATCCTGTTTCATGATAGCAGAGATATCTTTGGAAGATCCCAATTTTTTTTTCTCTCTCTCGAATTTCAAAGTTTAAGCAGCAATACGCAGGATAATAGTGTTAAATAGAGGTCAGTCTGACATGTTCGATTACTCGTAGTAAAGCGGATGATATAAAAGTTTCTGTTTTATTTTCTTCGTATAAAGCGTTGTCAAACAGGGCGAATTTTGACCGGTAGTACGGTTCAGCCGGTGTCGTTGTAAGAACTGTATTTTATCACTTATTACGAACACAATTCTGAGACACCCGGTCGGTAAATAACGCGCATAGTTTGGCAAAGTGACAAGAATATGAGAAGCTCTTTGTGTAACTTGAACGATAATTCCCAACTGGAAACGAAGATCTATTGCCGACGCTCCGCTGTATAGTCATTTAGTACTTACGGGGAATACGTTGGAGATTTCAAATTTGTAGGAACTATGTGTTTCGTTGACTCGTGATTGCATATGGTATATAAGATTTTGTAAAGTAATATTCTATGGAGTTTTCGCAAAAATAAATGGAGTCGAAAAGATCTTTTGTTTTCCGTCTGATGTATGAATGTTTCAATCTCATTAAGTAGAGGACTAAGCTGTTTTACTTTACAGTCTTTTTCACTTGGAAAAAAGACGTGAAAGACCTTGGTTTCAGACAATTTTTGTTGCAGGATCTCTCTCAGAAAACGACGTATTCTATGGAATTAATGTTCGCCCACCATACTGATCATATTATGTATTTAAGCGACAAATACTTTAGCATTTCCATCTAACACAGTTCTAAGCTTGCAGCAAAAGTATCAAAACTTTTTATTTCGACGTTAGTTGCCAAGTAGTAATACTATTTTATTGAAACGTGCATTTAATTGAGAGTGTAATGCGTATTCATAGGCAGTGGATCTACGAATCTTCAAACATGAATTGGCCGCCCAGGGCAGTATAGAACTATTCTTTGATTTTGCCGCCCCCTTCATGGTTGCCGCTAGTGGCGGTAGATCTAAGGTCGCCGACACGAATTTGCAATTTACCATCCCTTCAAACCTGATTTGCTGCCCCGGTTTGTCCTTCCTTAGTTTGTACACTTCCCTGTTAATACGTATAAACGTATATCTTTAATAGATTTTGTTAGAATTGAACAATTTTTCCAGCGCCATCTTCGCATGGTGTTATGAGTCCTAGAACGGAAAACTGATTACCTCCTCATTAAACTCATACGAGATATTTATTAAAATCATTGGAGTACGGAACACTAATTGCCCGAGTGGCGACTCGCAATTGCAGTGTTATTTTGTTTACTTGTTTCCGGTTCTGCGTTGTAATCATGTTCGCGGCTAAGGGAGCGTCCATAAACTATGTGACCCGATTTTGACTCCCATTGAACCCCCCTCCCCCCACGTTGTCTAACGTAGCTTTTGCATCGCCGCCCCCCCCCCTTTTTGCTGTGTGACACGAAGCTTTTTTCCTTATTGATTCCAGAAAACATTTTTCCTATTTTCTCTTGGCAGACTACCATTAAAATTATATATTATTATATCTTGCATAATTTGATTTTCCATAGTTATAAATATTCTGGATGAAAGGTTAATTCTAGTAAATCCTACAAATGATGAGTTATTACGAAAACCTCTCTCTCAGGTACAGTAAGGGACCCTTTTTTCGAGGTTTTACTAATTTTTTTTTTTTTTTTTTTTTTTTTTTTTTTTTTTTTTTTTTTTTTTTCGCTGTCGTCAGTCTTTCGACGGGTTTGATGCAATCCTCCATCCCTTCCTATCTTGCGCTAGCCTCTTCATCTCTACATGTCGCTTACAATCTACCTCCTCAATTATCTGCTTCATATATTCTAATCTCTGTCTTCCTCTGCAGTTCTTACCTTCGACTGTTCCCTCCACTAACAAATTAATCAATCCAGCATGTCTCAGAGTATGACCTGCCAGCCTGTCTATTTATTTCTATAAGCATTTTTCCAGGGCACCCTCTTGCCGTTAGGATTGGAAACGCCCCCAAAGGCGGATGAATCAGAAATAATCAACGGCTTGGGGATGCAGAAGGCAACGGAAAACCACTGCATTAAAGATTAAAAGGGTATTCCCGAGGAAATTTTTCATAATTGATAAAATAAAATAAACTATTACTGGCGTGTAAAAAAAAGAAGAAAAAACTAAGAATAGCTGCATTTCTTTTCTTTGCTGCCATTCACCTTTCTTTCTACATTACCAGGGAATGATTCTTTCATCTGTTTAAAAGATTTCTATAACATTGTGGATACTGAAAAATCTTTGAAAAAATATTTTCTATAAGCTTCGTTAAGTTTATTCTACATCGCCAATTTTTAACTTAAAATAACACTTCAGCGATCTGTATAATTACAGTGCCGCTGAAATTCACTTGACAGAACAAAATTAGAATTATTTTGCCAACGAGCGGTGTGGTCACACGCTTATGATCCTAATCAAAACAGCTTTATTTCAAAATATCGAAACAGTAGGAAGTATCGCTGCCTTGGAAAATCCCGGATAACATCCGTAAGCGAATACGAGTGTGTGTACGGCATGTCTAATGTTATTCGAATCGTAATGCACCGTCGGGTGTCGGCCAGTTCAAATGCGCACGCCGCGTGCAACCCAACGCTATGACTTCAAGTCACACACGTGCACGGCACTGTAAAGCTAGCTTCCCACGGCCCGTAGTTTTGTAGGTCGCGCCACTGACTAACCCATGCCGCCTCCCCACCACGTTGCCTAGTATCGTTTCAGCTACCCGGGCGTATGATGTTTACCGACTGGGCGACGGATAGGTGCGCGCCACCCCTGCCAGTACAGGCCACGGCCCGCTGTTGATTGCTGGACCGGCCTGGCCAGTAGATCCACTGGCCTTGAGACACTAAATTTAGTATATAAGATATCTAAATTGCATATGGAGATAATTTATTTTTTCGTATGACCTAGCAATTAATGTAATACATATAAATATATACAATGAAAAGAACGTTGGTAGCATTCACAAACTGATGTCCAGTTGTTGCAGCCATTCTATGAAAACCTCTTGAAATCGTCCATCGCACTTCCATGGAGGGCATTCCCTGATGATATGCCCCACACTCTGGGAAGGAGCTCAGCAGTCACAGATAGGAGAATCCTGAAGACCGCACTTATACAACATGGCGTTTCATCTGGCGTGGCCTGTTCTTAGGCAGAGTTGCAGCTTTGTCGCCATTTTTCCTTGACATCAAAGTCGAACAGTCTTGCCATACTGGGTTTCTGGATTTAAGACGAGTAGGTCATTTAGGACCTCGTGTATTGATAGGGCCTGTGGATGGTCAGGATGACGTAGTTTTATCCACTTCTTCGGGTCTTACCTCTGGAGGTGGTATGTTGCTGATGATATGTAACCAGGGGACTGGGGTGCATTTTAGTGTGCCAGTTATTACTCTCGTACACGCGTTCAGATGTACGTCTATTTTTCTAGTGTGAGCACTACGTTGCCGCACTGGATCACAGTACTTAGTGACAGGGTAAACCATGGTGAGGGCGGTTATTCGTAGTGAGTCCGCATCAGCTCCGCACGAAGTACCAGCTAGCTTCTTCATGATGTTGTTCCGTGTTTCTGACATGGAGGTAATTAAATGACGGAAATAAATATCCACATGCTGTTGTGTGTTCTGTGCCTATTAGAAATAATATGAGTGAAAGCTACTTAGCTTGGATCGAACCCCTCCCCACTTTTTCTGCCACGTAGCCGAGCATAGCTTCCTACCCAACACATCCCTGCCCTAGACCGAGTCACGTACTTTATGGACACTCCCTAAGTGAGGAGTCCAGCGTGTGTCGCGTCCAGAGGATCCAGGGAGAGGTCCAGACGCCGCGCCGGGCCTGGCGGCTGCTACCATTGTCGTGTGGCCGTAAATACTGCCGCAGTAAAAGTTGCCTGCGCCGGCCGGCCGACTCGAATTTGCATTTTATGATCATTGCCGTGTAATTAAATTGCCATAATGGCCACGCATTCAGGCGAACTCGGTCGGTATTTATAGCTGATATTAAAAGCTTTCTCAACGAACGAATGGCCGACCGCTGAGAAATGTCGCGCGGCTTTCAGGAGAGAAAAGAAGAGCTGTTTGTGTTTTTATGTGTTCTGCGGCTCTGTGCTGCGCGGAGCTGTAAATAATAGGCACTCCTCCTTGTTTTACGACCCGCCTTGGCTCCCACACACACGGAACCGCCACTCCTAGCCGCCACCTCCTCGTCTCCATAGAAAAAGCGGTTCACCTGAAACTTGCGATGTTTTAATTCGGGAGGTGTGTTTCGATCTCTCTACTGGTTTCATACAATCCTCGTCTAACAAGCCACCGTCCGACTCACGGAATGTTTTCTCTTGCTCCCCACGAGTGGTATCGTCGCCTACAAAACTCGGGATTCCATGTTCAAATCCCGGTAGGGCCTGGAATTATTGAAAACATTGCTTTGATCATATGAGTAAAAAGCTGCAGGTCCAGTTCACTACAGAGGCTGAAAGCCGGCAAATCTAAACTCTTGACTCATTTCGGCGGAACTCCCGGTCAACAATGCCATACGCGACGCCATGAGCAGTCGCCACCCAGAGATCCGATTGGGTGACAATTTTACCCAGGAAGAAGTCATCATTCCATGTGTAATCTGAGAGGTCTCAGAATAACCTTTGGCTATTTGATTCAGTAGCTTCCCTTTGCCATTTTCATCCCCATGTTGTTGATCATCGGTCTTTAGGGGCTGTTTCCCTCGCCAACGGTAAAAGGGTGTCCTGGATCACATCCAACTTTCATGAGTCAAGCAGTGGTTGACTCCTTAAACTGGGAATTGTTCAGTCGCTAGTGACTAGACTGCGCAAAGGGTGCGGCACATGAAGAAAGGTTGACATATTGACATAGTCTTCTCTGGAGACTAGCCGAGTAACCAAGGTGTTTTTAAGCGATATTTCAGCGATCTGAAACTCCGTCGCCATCTTTTGGTGAAGTGCCGGATCAGTCGGAAGGCTGGGTTCTTATGTAGGTTGACATATTGTTGGAAGAGGCGAGTAGGGAGAGTCGATAAACTACTTGTCTCGGTCTAGGGGGTGGGTAGGAGGAGGGGAGGGGGGAGGGTTCCGAGCCAAGCCACGTAGCTTTTCATTCATATTGTTTGTTACAGTTAGAATAAGGTACAGAACACACAATAGCATGTGAATATTTATATCCGTCAGTTATTCATCTCAGTATGTAATTTACGACAGTCAGACAAGAGAACACGGTACAAAATTTCTTCTGGAATCAATAGAAGAGAAATCTACGTGCCACGCGGAAAAGGGGGAGGGTAGAGGCATAAGCCACGTTGGGCTACTGGGGGGGGGGGGGATTCGGAGGAGGCCAAAATGGAGCTACATAGTTTATGGATGCTCGCATACAGGTTTTCATAAACCGTAACACTCCAGTTTTCACTATCGAATGAGCCGACCTTCGTGGGTGGCGGTAACGCTCTGGTCTCTCATTCGGGAGAAAGCGGGTTCGAACTCCCGTTTCGTCATCCATGTTCATTCCATGGTTTCCCGTAATAACTCCAGCCAAATGCCAGAATGGCTCCTTCGGAAAGTCCATGGCCAAATTCCTTCCCGTTCACTGTCCCCACTCATCGTCCGCTTCTAATGACCTCAACATCGACGAGGTGCAAGGCCAGAAGCTAAATCATTTAGCCCAGGATTTTACCGGTCAGCCCTCGTATTTGATCCATAATGCGCAAAATTGGAGACCTCCTGGTGTGGTGAAGAAGTTAGGATGCGAGCAGAGTCTATTCGCAGCCAGTGTTGCGTCTGGCTGGTCGTTCCAGTGCGACTTTTACGTCCTCGTGGCTGCGTAGCGAACACTTTGCGCGGCCCGACACTCGTAAAACACCTACTCCATGAACCTCGGCGCTGCACCGTCAGGAATATACTGCATTTCAAAAGACGTAAATGCTAAAATTTTCGTATTATTGCTGGGTTGAATTACCGTGTATTCTCCTCATGGAGCCTGTGACGTCACGAGACGAGAAGATACCGTCTGATTCAGGGCCGGTGTTAGGGGGGGTAAGCGGATCAAATGTACCCGGGCCCGCCGACTGATGGGGGGCCCCAGGCCTCGAAGCCAAGAAGAATCTGCCTATTTTCGGCTAGTTTGCAGAGCTAAAAAAAAAAGGTCGCCGATTTTACCCCGGGCCCGAAATTCCTAGCGCCGGCCCTGGTCTGTTTAACTGTGTACTGCGCTACTGTAGACTCCCGATAGTGTTAGGTGTGAGAGGGAGACCACGTTTGGCATATGACATGAGATTCGCCTTGTACAGTAAACTGAAAAGGGTGG
The DNA here is from genome assembly GCA_031002005.1 of Vandiemenella viatica. Taxonomy (NCBI): domain Eukaryota; kingdom Metazoa; phylum Arthropoda; class Insecta; order Orthoptera; family Morabidae; genus Vandiemenella; species Vandiemenella viatica. The sequence continues at coordinate 213,367,626 of JARYHS010012519.1, read as the reverse complement.
AGGAGAGAAGAGGAGAATGGAAAATTGAAGTAAACCATCCCTTATGTTAATAACTGAAGAACAAGATGGTGCTCTAAACGAAAGACAAGTGTAAAATCTTACTACTTCGTTCCCAAACTGCATTTTAGTTTTCGGGAGAAAATTTTTGTATTGTTTTTACGAAAACTACTTCTCTAGACAGATTACACATTGAAGCAACACGAATAGGTATATCTTACAACTATTGAGCAGGGCAGAGTCATAATTGTAAATGAAAACCCGGTCTATTAGCTACTGGTTTTATTCGTATATGCTCAGACACGTTTCGCCCTTGTGGAATGGGGCATCGTCAGTGACTGTGAATGTACATACATGTTGGTGTTAACAAAATTGCAATATTAATATACATAACTAACTAATAATAAACTGCATTCTACTTACGACTTATGGTTGAGACAGTTACGCGGTGGTCAGGAATAGTTCCATTTGCACTCTTTTGTTACCAGAACTGTAGTTGTGGTTTCACATAACTGTAAGAATAACTATTGTTACCCTTTCTTGGAGGTAATCGTGTCTTCCCGAATATGAGGCAACAGCGTTACCATATTTAACTCACGCATGACAGTGGTATTGTTACGAATATGTTGGAGACCTAATGATCTTGATGTCGACAGAACATTTTTAAGATCATTGTTTTAAAATAGTACCCCGTTCAACGAAGTTGTTAATAGGATGGTGAGTTTGATTTCACTTTGTCCTAAGTACTTAGCGTAGAAGAGGCTGCACTCCGCCACTTCACATTCAGACCGACTGACTGTCCGGCGTGCACCCCTGCTCATTGCTATTCCGCTGCCGCCTCTTCAGACGGAATTCTGTGCTTGTACGCCGAAACTTTGTTTTTATGATGCTGCTGCGATTCAGTAGGCGCGGCACGTTTGGATCGTGGGAACACGAAACGCGGTCAAGCGTGAAAAGGAACAGCCAGAAACACTCTTCGGTGTATTAAATGTAAACATCTGCGTAACAGGTTGTTTAATCTTCTTCGGTGGGAAGGGAATTTCGGTAGATGCTTCACGTAACAATTATTCCACCTGCTATAGTCTTCAGGGGACTTGTAACTGGCATCCGATTTCATAAAAAAACGCGAATATATGCTAAACCAGCTATTACCGGTGACTTCGAATTTTATTGCTAGAATTGGATATAGGAATATGTGAGTTACATAAAGGGTATCTCAAAAAGCACGCAGTCGGGATAATAACGGGGATGCCATCACCATACCATTCTGCCACTGAACATGTCTGATGAAGAGTACCAATTTGTAACATGTTAAAAAATAAGAACGAAGTAAAATGGCGGAGGAGTGTTATCACTGGAAGACTGCCTGCCACAGTTCCTCCGGCAGATGTTTGTTTGTGGTTTAAAATTATGTCACATTCTGGGAACACTATGTGAATACCAGTTTGCACACGATGTTTTTGGTTTTGCTGTCCTTTGCTAACATATATAGCCTTTGTGGGTTGGAAACACGTGAGCTAGCAACGTATACCTGCCCATGCGAGAAACATGTCATTTCTATGTGTACTCCTGTTATTACGTAAATTTTGTTGCGAACCTCCTACTATTAACTCGTGTACCCCACTTTGAGAAACTCTGGACTAGAACATTTATCTTGATTCTTGGCTGTCCGGGTGGCGCTGCGTCATGTTTCTCATTTAATGAGGGTCGAAACGTTGGTTTCAAGAAACATGACGCGGCGCCACCCGGACAGCCAAGAATCAACTGACTCTGGCCGCGGAAGCCTACGATTCCAACATTTATCTTGTTTTCAAACTACTTTTTTCCATTCGTCATGAAGCTCGTGATTCTTTAAGTTTATGAAATTGTTTTGTTAGACGCTGTTTGGTTCTAATGCCTGTCTGTAGATGTCCAGTGAGGACACACCTAGCATGGCTGATGTTTGTGTTTGTTTGTTGCAGGTGCTCAAGTATTGCGACCACCTGCACGGCAAGTGGTACTTCTCGGAAGTGCGCGCCATCTTTTCTCGCCGCTACCTGTTGCAGAATGTCGCCATCGAGATCTTCCTCGCCAGCAGGAGTAAGATAATCTTTATCATATTACCCAACAAGTAGCCACTTTCTCAACAGGAGCAGTGTAATTAAAGAAACGGGTGTACTCCTCTTATTTGTTTTACCCGTCATGTCTTATGGCATAATTTTTGAAGGAAACTCTTTGCAAAGTAAAATAAGTTTGCATAGTCCTGCAAGGATGCTGTGACGGTTAAAACCAAAAACATTTTAAAGACAACTCGTTAGAAGGCTCAGTCTTTGTGTAATTTTTATTTTCTGTGGTCTTCGGTCTTATGAATATTCAACCAGCTGCAGTGTTTACATTTATAATACAGACGAATATTAAAATTTAGTAGATTGAAATGATGTCGTACTGTAAAAACTTCACCATTTTCACTGTTAAAATACAATTTTTACACAGAAGGAAACATTTAATGGATCGTAATTAACACCCTCACTTCTGCCTCTCATATATGTCTGGCTATCGACATATACACATCAATAGCTCGCCCACAGGTGTTTAGCATGAAGGTTACTTTGTGGATCGCAATGTCGGCTGCATGCAGGTATTCTATCGTAGGTGTCGGAAATTTGTTCTCGGTCTATCGATCATAACGGTGAATGGGTAACTCTCATTTTATAGAGGTATACTGGGTGGCAACCACGCCTCAATTTTATTCTATATCTTTTGTCCAATTCGGAAACGGCAAACCAAAGTTTGGAAGGAGTATGGAGTTGTACGGACGCGTTTTCTCACAGTGACACAACAATGTATATTTCATGTGCTATGTTATAGAATGTTAGATACTTACGAGTATTTAGTGCTGAGGTTCGTTGCTGGCTGTGATTAGAAAGGCCACAAATACTTCCCTGAAAATCTGCTTTACTGTTATGTGTACTAGAGTACTATATTATTCGCTCTTTATATATATATTTTGATACATCAGACCACTTATTTTATTTATAGTTATTTAGCGTTTTATGGACCTATGATATTTAGGGAAATTTAATCATGAAACGAGACTTAAAGAACAACAACATAGTGTAATTATAACTTTGTAAGTATTTTAAAAAGTTGCACACTATTGAGCTAACAGTGCCCTCAGCCGATAGGTTATTTTTATTCTCGTGTCGGAAACATACAGAATTACACATTAACAAACGCAAATTATACTGGAACAATCATGGCCACTTCGAGTGAGTTTTCCGAGGCCTCGTGTAAGTCACTTCCATGTCTACACTGGAACTTATGTCGAACAGTCTGATCTTCTCCGTAGTCTCACTTAATGTTATCGCTGTGTGCATAGCCCCATCTTGCTAGATTACCCTTGGATCTACCGCCTCCTGGTGAAAAGGTCGCTACATTAGGATCGCCAGCTGTAACCTCTACAACTCGACATAGAGCTGTCCAACCAGGCCACTGCAATAGAGACATGTTACATGTTACAAACGTTCTCCTCCTCGCCACGGAAAGCCGTAGACAAGGATATGCACCTCTTTCCTTGCTGTATCAATTATTAAAGGTTCCTGGGTATGCCTCGGGTCGTACAACTCACCTAAGAACACAAGCAAATTATCTTCCTGCTTCTGATATTTGCCTCGTTCTGTATGCTGCAAGATAAAGTGGTTATTTTATCTTATATGGTTCAAGTTACTCTCCTATTCCGCGTTTATTCACATCAGTTCGCGCAGCCACTCCAACAAAACAAAGTAAGATACTTCATTTCAGTCTTGTATCTATAATCTGACATAAATCTCTTTCACAACATACTTCGCCAATTGACAAGGGTTTGTTTTAAAAAAAAAATACCTCGCTTACTTATTAGTTTTTCTTACTTATCTTTTGATTAACTACACAATGTTCTCTTTCAAGCAGGGCGATCCGCAACACAGTATACGTTTCTATCCCTCGCCCGCCGTCCAGCAACCTTTCAGCGATACTTCTCTGGGGCACGCTTGCAGCTTACCAACCTAACAACCTGTTGCTTTTTCTCTACTATACAAATTAATTTATTCGTACTACATCTTAAAAAAATAGAAAGAATAAAACATATGAACGAGGAGTGCCAATAAACAGAAATGAACAACCAAAAACTTAGTGTAGGAAACTATGTTTCTTTACAATGTGTAAGGTCGCTGGAGTTATCTAAACACAAACCGTTGTACCTAGTGAAGACTTTTGGACTTCTACCTGGACTCATTACTGTAAGAGGCCACATCAGGGGTGGATTCAGGGGGGGGGGGGCTAGGGGGTTCAAGCCCCCTCGCCAAAAGTATCTAGGTAAGGGGGCAGAGGGGGTAGCAATCCGAGGAGATTATGAAGACTGCCCTTGCCCGACTCTAGCCCCCCTCCCAAACCAAAGTCCACTCAAGCTCCCCTAAACCAAAATCCGCTCAAGCCCCCTCACCCCAAACCAAAATTCGCTCAAGCCCCTCCCAAACCAAATCCTGGGCTCGCCCCTGGGCCACATCATGCCTTGATGATTTGCCATAGTATTCTATTTCATCAGCTGTGAAGATGGTTACTGTTCTGTTGCAGCGTCCATCATGTTCTCGTTCCCGGACCAGGCGACGGTCAAAAAGGTGATCAAGGCGCTGCCCAGGGTCGGAGTGGGCATCAAGTACGGCATCCCGCAGACCAGGTGAGTCGTCAACGTCATAATGGACGGTATCGAGTTGTTTGGAAGGAATTAGGATTTTAGCTGCATGTAATATTTTGTGAAGTTAGTTAAGCTTCCAGCCAGACTAGTTTCCAGATGCCAACATCATTTGCCTGTCGACGGAATGTTTATGTGCTGATACACAGCTTGCCGCACTGGAACAAGGACGTAAACCAGAAGTGGCGAGAGGACTATGGGGGCATCCATAAATTACGTGAGGTGAAATAGGGGGGGGGGGGTCCGGCGAAATCTCACCAGATCTCACCTATGGGGAGGGATGGTCTACGGAAATCTCACGTGAGATTTTGCGAAAAATTTGGGGACAATAGAGGGGAAAAAAATAAAAAAAGGCCTACAATTTGCGGTAAAGTCGACTTTAGGAGGGTATTTCGTCAAAAAAGTTAGGGTGTGACCTAAAAGAAAAAGGTCTACAAAAGTTTCCACGGCGTTTTCTAGGGGGGGTTCTGACGGACCAGATCTCACCAGAGGGGGGGGGTCCGGCCAGATCTCACGAAATCTCACCAGGGGGGGGGGGGGGGTCCAGAAGGCCGGAAAAACACCTCACGTAATTTGTGGATGCCCCCTATACTCGTTCTCTCGTAGTCGTTAGTTGTCAACCAGGCAAGGTGGATAAACTAGCAGTGGTTAGGTGACTGCGTTGGGCGTTTTGTCCATTAACTGGTGATGTGGCTTTACATGTGACTGACCTTAGCGTTTATCTCCTCTTCTTATCTTCTTCCGGATACCGTCTTGACTTCTTGCAAGCTAACTAGTTAATTTAATCAGGATTGTTTGACACCACGTGTAGGAGAACTTTGTATTGAAATGATTAACACAAGGTGTTAGTGAACGGTTTACTGAAATTATGCTGGCTATAGTACATCTGATTATGATACCGAGAAGTAGAGTCCGCACTCTTCCTACCCAACGCTAATCTGAGCATATAACAAAGTAGTTGAAAGTCAGTCAATTATTACTGGATGGAACTTAAGATTGTTACGACGTCCGAGGCAGGGCGGCTAAGCTTTAAACTAGCGGTTCCGATGTTGCTCCTAAGCTTGATAGAATGATTCATTGGTTGTACAACGCCCACTTCGGCTCTGTTTTGCGTCACAGGGAGGTATTGCTGACATGCCATTCAGCATTCCTGAATGGGGCAAACACTTTGCCTGCGTTTGCACCGCTGGACCGCAACTTTCCACTCTAACTTCGCCAATCAACATTTACAATATCACTCTTAACTACCAATAAAACTCAAAACGACCTTTAGCATTGTTCACCGCCATGCTTACCATCTGTCAGTTAGCCTTTCAATTAGTATCATTCAGTATACTCAACGTATAAGCAGCCAGTTCGGTAGTTATCATTTAAAAAGTATATAGGACTTATAATTGTAGATCGCTTTATCAACTGTCTTATCTACAGACCTCTAAATGGGATTATTAAGCCGATAGTCCCCCGTCATCATTTATTAGGTAGATTTTCAGCTAGGCAGACGGCCTTTCCCTGCCTAACGTTCCCAACATATTAATCGAGTGGTGTCAATTACTGATGAATAACATCCTTCCATAGCACACAAGATATTGTTCTAGATTCGCAAGATGCAAAATTATGAAGAAGTCTCAAGATCAGAGAGATGCATCTTTAAGAGAGGAGATCTCAGATTAGGTGAGAGGACAAAAAATGTTGAAATTTAGTCAAAATTCCACCCTAGAGTCCGCTTCCATCTGAAGCCCACAAAATCATTAATTCAGGCCATCTAACAATGAAACTTACGTTCCACGGGCTGTAAGACGACCTTTTACATAGACGAGAGAAACAAGGCAGTTATTGTATTACACGGGTGGGATGAAACGCGCTGAGTGACACTTTGAACAAAAATCTGTAGCAGAGGAGAAATAGATTGTGTTTTTGGTATGTGGTGTTGAATACAGAAGCGTTAACAACGTAAGAAACACAGATTAACAAGAATAACAGCTTATCTACGAAATCACTGTGTTTCTAGCATTTCAGGTTTCTTCCTTGGTAAACCTTCATTCATTTTTCTAGTTCTCACATCTCAAATTTGTATGAGCGTCGTGCTTTTAAACTACACGTTCCTGGAGAGAACTGTGTGATGTGTCTGCACACCGTAGACCCTATGTGCCAGTCTTTGTGAAGTGTTGGTGAGGTGTTCGCTTTGCTGTGATGTTGCAGACGAGCGTCGATGATGTCGCCCCGTCAGCTGATGCGGAACTCGAATATGACGCAGAAGTGGCAGCGGCGCGAGATCTCCAACTTCGAGTACCTCATGTTCCTCAACACCATCGCCGGTGAGTGTGTCCCCTCATCACTTTGCAAGTTTCCCTGAGCAATCATCTTGCGCTTTGGCGGACGGCTCTATAATCTTTTATCATGTATACAGTTATAATTATAACACCATGTATATTTACAGTCACTGACGATGCCCCACTCCAAGAGGGCGAAACGCTTCAAAAACGTTTGTTAATAGATGGTGTTTAATTTAAACCTCTGATAATATCTCTGGCGAACGCCAGAAGTACATGTGCACACTCGCTAGAAATGCGTTGTCTGCGACCAGAGATGTTGTTATATTTAGGCTCCGGTAGAGGAATCTTGAATGGCGCACGGCTGTCATCGGCCTTCTTCACCCCGCGGCCCATCCCGGCCTCTGTGGTAAATATAAGCGACAAAAACCTGCCCCCGCACGTCAATTTGCTCCTCCACGTGTCTTTATACTGCCGCGAGTCATAATATTTTGTAACGCCTTTGCGCCGGGAAATTTATCGCGGTTGGGAACTTTTTGTGTCATCGCGCGGCGGACTTCGGCAGCTGATTAAGATGTCCGTCGGACAACTTATTCCCGTGCTGTCCGCTCCTCGTCCACGTCTCCTAATTTATTCGGTGGCTCAACGCGGCTGAAGACAGCGCTAACTAGCAGGTATGCGCTCCCCACGATACCAACAAGGCTTTCAGCTTGCCAATGAAGATTCCTCATCTACATAAATATTATAAAACCGAATGTAACTTCGTCTCTCGGTCTGTTTGTTATATTATTATACAGCTAAGCCGATCTCGATGAGATTTGATAAGGAAACACTACGTATCATCAAGAAGGATATAGGGTATTGTTTCGGGACAAATAATAAATTTTATCATGACAATTTGGAATCTAACCGAACGGTGAGAGAGAGACGGGTAGCGTGTGTGAGTCTCTGTAATGTTGTATCGGTCACTCAGGCTTTGTTTCTCTCGCAGTCATTTTGTGTATGATCTGTTCGTAAATTTAATGTACAGACGCAGTTTATTGTATCGTATAATGTGGATTTGCGCTGCCCCAGACTGTTATTTTGTGTTTAACTAAAAGTTTTTCGTGTCGATAGATTTTGTCTTCGGTTTTGAGATGCCTCGCAGGCATAAATCAGACCTAGGCAGAACACAGCAAGCAGCTGAAGTTATTAGAACCCAAGAATGTGAGGCTTATGCTGAAGAAAGATGACAAACGAAGCTGAAAGACAAGCTGCCCTCAGACCTCCTATCAATCCAGTTCCAGCCGTAAAATTCTAATTGCCCAGTAAGGGTTAGCTAGCTGCTTCGCGTCCCGGCTTGGCCAGGAGGTTAGGAGCAATGGTAGTGCACGATTCCTAATCCCCAGATATACCACTATCCCAATCCTCTGAGTGTATACGATACTGTCCATAGCGATTGTAATTTTTTTTAAAAAAACTGGTGCCCGCCAACGTGTCCGAAATTGCCGTGCGTCTGAATGGGCAGCCCTTCTTCCATGGTCTTATACATAACACACTGCACTTACACAGATCCAATAACACTCGTACACTAGGAGGAAAGAAAATGACCCTCCCAGCTCTGACAACATTCGCCTAGAATTCCCAGATCTTTGGGTTATGCATCAAACATGATACATCCAGTAGTCTCTACCGACAAAAAGAATGCAAATTGCAAAAATACATTATTTTTTATAAGTATTTAAATTTTTTTTTTTTTTTTTTTTTTTTTTTTTTTTTTTTTTTTTTTTTTTTTTTTTACTATTTAAGTTGAATTTTAACATACCGGAAATGGTTTTGTTTTGTTTTTGGAAACTTGCGTTCAGTAATAAATTTAGGCTATTTCGGCTAGTTTGGGATAAAGTTGCGTTCAACGCTTCACACTCCTTACGAGTTGGACTGATTTTCTTAACATTGTGCTTTTCGCTTTATTTTCGATACATACAAGTACACTTTGATTAATATAGTTAGACCATGGTGTTCTGCATATATCACAGAGTTGTCACTTGTTGTCTACTTCTATCAATGCCCGAGCATCTCGTATATCTTATAGACGATTCCTGACGTTTATCATTTCTTTAGTTTTTTTATTTTCGGTTGAAACTTTCTTTATTTGACATGCTGTTATCCTTCCTGTTTCTATCCAACTTCCCCTCATCTTATACTTCCCGCTCTTTTTATCCTGCTGTCCTTTTCAGTGTTGTCCTACGTAGTGATGTTCCGATACCATCTAAGTATCGATTCCTACTCAAATGAGTGGTACTGAAATTGTGTTACGATACTTACTCATATGAGTACTGCAAAAGTATCGATACTTACTCATATCGATCCTTTTTTTAATTAATGTCGAAATATAAAAATATACGTGATATGTTGCTAAATTATTTATTCTATTTGTCTAGTGTAATAAAATCACACTCGGTATAATTTTTTATTTATTTATTAAAATTATAATAAAGCTCACAGTGTAAGCAAACTTTGCAGGTTTTGTCTAATATTTAAATATTTATTTATTATAGTTTTAACACTTCTAAATAATAAAAGTCCCCTTTTGGAAGGTTTCCCAAAAAAGCAATTTGTTCTAAATATTTCGGGGACAGCTTGTTTCTTTTGTTTGTCATTGTTTCACCGGCATTAGAAAACAAACTTTCACTCAATACTGACGTCGTTACAACAATAACATACTGTTGTGCGTATTTATACAGACAAGGAAATACAAGTTTCATTTCTTCCCATCCTGTAAATGGATTGCTTTTTACAGTAAAGAGAGAGACTTTGTCGCTACAGTGCGTTTTCGGTTTCCAGAAGTGATATTCCTATGAAACGCTAGCAGCTTTTTCTTTTCACTTTTCACATGGGCTACTTAGTTGCTTATGACCCATATCTTTTAGTTTTTGTGTGGGGCTGCGCGGTAACGACCATTGGCGAAATGCGCGCCAACTAAAACTTTATTACAATGAAATAGGGACCTGAGACAAACTCTTTAAGATCATATTGCCTATTCTAATACTGATTTTGTTTGATTTTCAATGCTACCAACTTGACGTAAGCTGGAAATTAATTTCGCAGGCGATGATGCATTTAGAATTTAACACCGGGTGCGTTTCGATATTTTCGATTCGATACTAGTACTTTTCTTCCGATACCGAGTAAGTATCGAATGAATTAATTCGAATACGAAAAGTACTCGGTATCGAAACAAAGTATCGAGTACTTACTCGTATCGGATCTTCACTAGTCCTACGGTATCTCTCCGGTTCACTAAACACTATCTGTACGCTTTTCCTGTTTCTATACACTTGCTGTATTTCATCTATCTGAATGCCAATTAAATAGCCTCTTTATATCTGGGATAAAATTTACATCTTGAATCTAGTTTCAAAGTTTTATTGTACTTTTCCTTTATCCGCATTTCCTTCGTTCTATGAATCTCTCTACTCATTTAATTAATCAGTCTACTATATCACTTTCCCCATTTCTGTAGCCTCACTGTCCCGTCTTCTTTCTTACATTTTATCCTGCATTTCTTTTACTTTCCATTCTTTTTCTCTTCCTTGATAACCAACAATTCTCTATGTTCTTCTTTATATTTATAGTTTTTTTCTGAAGTTTTCAGAGACTTAACTTTTTTCTTTCTTCCTTTAGCTTACCCATTTTAAAATTTTTATCTCCTCCTTCTTTGCCAAATTCTTTTTAGCCTTATAAGCTCATTTGCAATGAATGGATTATTATCTTACCTGATGTCTAATTTCTTGCATTTTTCATATTATTCTGCTCTATTAAAATATATTATATTTGGTGTCTCTCTCTCTCTACTCTTCGTTAATGTCTACATGTATCTTTTATTCTTATGGTTCTCAAACTATAATGTTATCTATTTTTCAGAAATCTAGCAACCCTTAACCTTGTTATTTTCATGATTTCTTCCCCTTTGCTCCAGTTATTGCATCTGTATCACTTATTAATTTTGCAGGTATCTTTTCTTCCTTTCTGTAGTTGTTAATTCATCGATTATTTCATAGTACTTTTCTCCTTTCTTATCTTTGCACCGATTTTTTTGGGTGTATACTTGCTTATTTATCGCTTTATTCGTATTTCTTTTCAGTTTTAACATTTTCGTTTTTTCAATCGACTTTTCTTTCTGTTCTTTTCAGATTATTTTATCATTATTCGCACTGCATAATTTACACTTCTTTCCTTGTCTCTCCTGTCCTGAATATGGTGTATTCAGTAATGTCGACTCTGAACTTTTCCACATAATTTTAGTTGTACGCATTTCTATCTTTTCAAGACTATTTTGCGATTTTTTGTTTTCCGTTTTGCAATAAAAAGGACATTCCCTGTTCTTACCTTCTGACCATTCGTCTTCCTTCTTTTGCGTCTGGTTTACACCTCGATGCATTTCACTTACTGGGAGTTGAATGAGGGCAGAAGTAATTTTTTTGCGTATATGTTCATTCTATGATCATCTTGGGCATGACCGTGCTGATTCCCCATCCTTTCAGCGTAATTGATTACGGAGAGAGATGTGCTTCTAACCTTGCTCGAATACTCTGTTCGGCGGAAGGTGCGCCTCTAATTAGAATACCTGAATTAATAGTTGGTACCCAGCGGGAGTTCTGTAAATATCGATCAGAAATCCCGAGGGAAATCTACCGTCTTGCCGCCCGCTGTTTGCTCTCACGCTAATGAAATTTATTTGTGTGTTTTGTAAATGACCCGTCGACTGTGTGTGACAGATGGAGCGCAACACAGAGATAATAATTACCAACAACTCTTCATTAGGTTAATAAGCATGGCCAGCGATTGGATATATACCAAGGACTACCTGTTGTTGAACCAGCAGTTTCATTTCTTGTCCTGCTAGCAAAACCACTTTTTAAGTAATGTTTGTAGCCGCCAAAACGGAGTAAACGACGTTATGATAAACTTACCTGCTTTAAATTATTTACGGACAAGATGATTTCATCTCCATATCGCCTAGTTAATTATTGCAGTAATGTCTCCTATAGTGAAATGTTTGTTCTTGAAGCATGAAAACGGCCGAAGCCAGTTGTAAGCTGAAATAACCATCAAGCAAAGAAAACAAATTTTTGCTTAGGGAGACAGTGATTATCAATCACAAAAATATTTGAATTATTGGTTTTTATGATGGGACACCTTCACATCTTTACACTGAAAAATATAGTGGTTATCATTTCACAATTTAATATTTATTTATCTTGATCAAGTTCATAAAAGGCATGAAAAAACTGCCTAAATATGCTTATTCTTATACCAAAGGAATACATAAACAGGTTAGACTATTGTCTCTAACATTAGACAGAAATTGTTATGCTCTATCATTGTCAAAAAGAATCAACAAACTATTAATAGTTTGGGCGCCACGAAGCCAAGTTCAGATTTCTTTTTATTGTAACAACAAATGTAGAGCCACTGAGAAAAAAACTCATCTGCAGGTTTCCCTGCCAGGGCGTTTCGGGTCGTTTTGAAGAGGAGCGATGCGTTGGAATATGGTCCGGGTGCAGAATTAGTAATTAGTTATACCTGGTTGTCAGCTGAGGTTCTTTCAAATAATGCCATGACCAAATTCCTTCCCATTGCTTGCCCTCCTCACTCCTCTCCTGCTTGTAATGATTTAGACATCGACGAAGACGTAAAACTTTTTTAAAAAAATTAATAAATAACGCCAATGCAACTGCTTATATGTGGTTTAAAGCCGTACGCGTTTCGCCTTTCGTCGAGGCATCATCAGCGATGAAACTATTTTTGAAATTTTACATTTAGTTTTCAAAATGTTTATATGATGTTTAATATGATTCTGAATTGAAACATTTTATGATTCTTTTAAACTTACTATTTACACTGGCGTCCTCAGCGTTCGTAACCATACATTTATGCTTTATCCCCAAGGTATATCGCTAAATTCATTTTTCTTACCTGTTGCAAGCAGGATGTAAACATTGCGTCTATCCCTGCTCATTTTTTTTTCGGTGACCATCTCATTTTCTTCCTGTCACGGTGGTGCCCAGTTTTGAAAATGTTTGAGGGTATGATGGTTTGCTATTCTCGCACATTTTCAAACGGCAAAGCTGTTGTTCTTAATGCATTCGCATCAGCTACCCACGAAGTTCCTTGCAAGATATCGGGCGCTGGCATTTACTGTGAAAACTTTTTTTTTTGTGCTTTAGGGCGCGTGGACGTCTAGGTCATTAGCGCCCTGGCTAAAAAACGGAATGACAATGTAGGATAAAACTAACTCAACTACCGTCTGTAAAGAGGTTGGCCACACAGACGGCACAATAAAATAAAATAAAACACTGACTAAAATACCGCCCACTTGGTCGACTGTAAAGAGGTCGGCCATGCAAACAGCAGATTTAAGTAAAACACTAAAACGAAGGCTGTAAAGTGGCCATACACAAACAAACTAATAATACTCGCTGGTTGGCTGTAAAAGGGCGAACTAGCTTACACAAACACTGAAACGACAAACTGGCTGGCTGTGAAGGGGCCAGCCAGAAATAAAGTGTCAAGCTTAAAAAACAAACATAAGTTTAAATGAACAAGTCAGTATATGGATTGGTGGTTGTAGACAGACCACCAAGCCATATGAAAAGTGTTACAGTCCCTCAGTAAATTCCTGGGGTGCTTTCCTTTTGTCTTCCCTGATGTTTTTGTAAGTTATGGGTGACTGTGTGTTCGGGGTATTGTGTTGTGGATGGGGGGTGAAAGACGAGAGAGTTGGAAGCTCAGTACCGGCCGAAAGAAACCAGGAAATCCGCCGAGTTTTATGTCCCTATCCGAAATACCTATAACCCCCAACCACGTCGTATGCCCTCACTCCATACATTTCCTTTTCTTGTACTCGCCTGCTTCTGCCCTCTACTAATTTAAATTCTTTCTGCACTTTTGGTAAACCATTCATCGTTTCAGCTGGCAATTTATTACAATCCCCGACCCCTTTACCTATGAAAGAAAATTTTCCATTTTCCCCTTTTTTTGTTTTACGTCTCGTTGACGTCGAGGTCAATACGGGAAGGGACTGGGGACAAAGAACGGGAAGGAATTCGGCCATGGTCTTTTGACGGAAGCATCCCGGCATTCACTTGGAATGATTTGGGGAAACCGTGGAAAATCCAAATCTGGATGCCCGGATTCGAACCCGCGTCCTCCCGAATGCGAGGCCAGAACGTTACCGCTCACCCGCCACCCACGGTTTTTCCCACATGCTTCTGCCTGTGCCACCTTGTGATAATGGTCATCTTTTCCATTCCATGCATTACTTTTAATATCTTTCCACGCCTCAGCAGCAATCTACGCCTTGTACACTCCTACCACTCTCTTCACATCCCTCCTGTCTTCCAATGAATCGCATTCTGTTCCTTTATCATATCAGTTACTGATTTTATTCTGCGGTAATTTCCAGAGACAAATCTAGCAGCCCTTCTTTGCTCCTCTTCCAACTCCTGTATTTGATACCAAAAATATTGGTCCCTTACTATAGCATCATATTCAAGCCATGATATGACCGAAGTTTATTAACTCAATTCGCTCACTACTCTACATCCTTTCATCACTCTCTCCGATAAATAAAGGATTCTGAAACCTTTTCTACTACGTGTCCAACGTTTCCTGCACTGTTGAATTTATTGCTAAATATTATGCCAAGGCATTTACATTTCAAGTCCTCAACAAGCCCCATCTCATAATCATAATCAACCTCCTTTATGCTGGTTCTTGGCTGTGCGTGCGACGTCGCGTCATGATGTGTGCAGCCGACGTTTCGGCCATCCTTCTGTGGTCTTCTTCTGGGCAGAAGTGCAGTTCTGGCCAGAAGAAGACCACAGAAGGATGGTTGAAACGTTGGCTGCACACAACATGACGCGGCGTCACACGCACAGCCAAGAACCAACTGACTCTGCCCGCGGAAGCCTACGGCTACAACCTTTTTTTATGTCTATTATACTTAATAAACTGACTCTTCTTTGTATTTATCTTCGTACCTTGTAGACCTAACCAGGTAGATATCCTGTCCACATCACCCTGCAGCCGATTACAGTCTGCTACCGTTTCGATCCTTTTACATAACATTGTATCATCTACAAACAACCTAACTTGTGACATTAAACCGTCAGCACAATCATTCACTAGAACAGGGATGGCCAACCCAAATGATCTTACGGGTCACTTTGGAAATGAATTATAACTCCGCGGGCCGCATATAAAATCATATATCCCCATATTAGATTTAGACCCACTATAGACATTTTTTTGTGGGGGTGGGGGGGGGGGAGTGAAAAATTAAAACATAATGAGTTATTATTGTGTTTACTATTATTCTTACATGTAAACATAGATAATATAATAATAATGATAATAATAATATTCATAATTCCTACCGTAAATTTTTCAATATATGGACCCAGAAATAATGTATTTTTTTAATACGTTGGTTTTCACTACTTTGGCCATTATAAAATAAATATATTTTGTAAAGGTGTGATGAATCTCGCGGGCCAGAAAAAAGTTCAAGGTGGGCCGTGGGTTGGCCACCCCTGCGCTAGAATAACGACTAGCAGTGCTCCCAATACGGCACTCCCAGTTCTTTTGATTCTGCATTTCCTACTCCAATTTCTCCTTTTTACTTTTTAAGAATTCTTGTTCGCAGCAATTAACGTTTTTATAGAACCTGATGGATTTTATATTGTTTCGCACCATTTTGTGGCTCACTCTGTCGAATAATATATTATTATGAGAGTGACGGCACCGCAGTGACCTTACCCGTGGGCAGTTCAAGCCAGTGTCTCTGAGAGGGGAGGTACAGACATGGAGCTGAGTGAGTGGAGAGGATCGCAGGTGTTGTCGGCTGTTTGGTGTTGATGGATCGGCCGCAAGTGGCCCGGAAGTGGCGCTGTCTCCCTCAATTAGGCGCCGGCCGACGCATTTCGCGCTCCGACTGAACCACTCACAGCCAGGCTCACCTTTCAGCCCATCTTTTTGTTATTTCCAGTTCTCTTAAGGTAGCCACACACGTGGAGGCCGGGCCGCAGGGGAAACGGACCGCAGGGATTTCATCGAAGTGGCGCTGCACACACACGGGGGGTTAAAATCCTCAAGGGTTTCTCAGTCTCAGAGTTGGCTTCACGATGGCAGCATCCGATGATGTTCACGCATTGGCTGCTGTTACGATTTTCTTTATTGAATCTGTCACAGTGCTTGCTACCTCTCTCTAAGCTGCCTAGTAAAACTTGAGCAGCCTTTTTCTGTAGTTCCATATCTTCATAAAAGCTTCCTATCATATTTCAAAAATTTGCCTCGGTTAACCAGGTGGCTCGAATAATCGGAACTCGGATAAGCGGACTTTTACTGTAATTGATTTATTCCCATTCGTAAATACATCAACAACATAAAATTAAGTTTAAATGACATAAAAACTAAATTAAAATAATATTAGTTTAAAATCATGTTGTAATTAATATAGTTGATCATGTGATGTAAACTCAAATTCAAATCACATAACATCATTTGCATTATAATTTGATAGAACAATTGCTGCTGTGTCGTTGTTTTGAGGTAATTTATCAAAATTTGCTGATGGTTTATAATGATCCTGCTGGTGTTGCTTGAAAAGGTTGTGGGCTGAGACTATTCGATGAGGTTCCTGGATAAAAAAATATCCAGAACTGCTGCCTGCAGAATAGTACAGGCCAGAAGTAGGTAACCATTGCTCACTGTAAGACATTCCTAAACAGCCCATTTCGATTTGAAACAGGGTGTCATTAATTATTTTTTCTGCTATTAGCATTTGATTGGTCGGAAGGCCACGTAATTTTATGGCAACGGTTTTGCTAACAACGTCAAAGTGATCTTCTTGCAGCACGGTTTTTTTTAATGTTCTTCAGCAAATCACTTCACAAAGATTCATTTCCTGATGGTTTAATGTTGCTGTTTTTTTTAATATTGATTCTTTTTATTTTTTTTTTGCATTTGGTTCATTCTCCTTCAATATTTATGCCAGCTTGGCGTAGGTAGCTTCTCGTTTGTTTGTGTCGTTGTATTCCTGGTACTTCAATTCCTATAGACATGGCTCACTATCATACATATTTATAAACACGGAACATCACCAAACGGAACATTAGAAACAAAACAGAGAAACAAAGTCGCAACACATGCAGGCACTCGCAAGAAATCCTGGAAGGCCGACTGACCGCAGGACACACGCTGAGCTTCTCACCCTCCCTCCCGGCCTTCGAGGAAATGAAGAATTGTTTTTCGGCAGGGATTTGGCCGCACTGGGGTGCGGCCACGGCCTCAAGCAAGTGCCCACACACGTGCGGGATCCCGCAAGGCCGTGACCCTTGCGTCCAAATCCCTTGGGTTTCCCGCACGTGTGTGGCGGCCTTTACATTCGCCAAACGCCTCTGAAATAACGAAGCAATCAAACATCACACTATGTTTTTGCTAATTTAATTGCGAGAGAGCATGTATGCCAGTACACACCAACATTCCCATCGTATGGCTTTTTTATTTTTGTTTTTAATCCTAAGCTGTCAACTTCTGTCATTATTATCTCCCATAACGGAGAACGATAAGCAATCTCCTGACTGGATGCATTCAATTCCTCTTTGAGATGTTCTTCTTGTCGGAGCAATATTTTTTCATCCTTTCACTGACGGTTTTCTTTTCTTCAGCAGTCCAGACGCGTTTAGATCTTTCCTTTTTTTCTCTCTGAAATAACTTCCCACGACTTCACCTTCTTGCTAAAAATCTCTCTGTCTGTGACGTCTCCCGTAGCAATGCCTGCAGACTTCAGGTCTTTCCCCACCTGCTTCATCCATGTATTGTTGTTTTTACTGTTTGAGTATATTCTAAAATTTCTCTGGAGATTCATTCCTTCGGAAGTCTACTCAGATGTCCATAAAATTTCAGCCATTTTTTCCTCATGTCTGATTCTATGTTTGATATTTTCTCTGTAGTTTTTGTAGTTTGATGTCTATACTCTCCATCTTCTTTCACTCTGGGTCCCCGGGATTTTTCTGATAATTTTTCCTCCTTCTTTCTTGATTTGTTCTGTTGCTTTTTTATATTCATTGCTAATGTTTCACTTGCTTATGTAACTGCTGTCTTAATTACCATGTTATAATGTCTTATCTTGGCGTTGTCTGAAATACATTTTTTGTTGTAAATATTTTGTACTAACCTTATTGATTTCTTCATCTTCTGTACTCTTGCTTCCTGTGCTTTCCCTTCTAGTCCTGTTGGTCCTATGATTTCGCCTAGATATTTAAACTGTTTTGCCCTGTTGATTTCACCATATTTTGTCCTTAGTTTTTGTGTTTCTATTTTGTTGTCTACGAATTCTGTTTTTTGAAATGAAATTTGTAATCCTGTCTTCTCTGCTTATTCCTTGAGGATTTCATTTAGACTTATGGCTACTTCTTCTTTGTCTGTGATGATTGCTAGGACTGGGACTGAAGCTGTATGGTACAATACTCATTGTGAAGCGTCGGAAAAGGTGGTTTCATTGTGACTGAAATTTTGTGCATTAGCTGATAGCAGCAATCATTTGTCGCCGTTGAAATGCAGGTGCAAAATTTACTTTTTTAAAAAAATTATGGCTTTACGCCTCGTCAACGGCTAAGGTCATTAGAGGCGGGATGGGACTGGGGACAAGGAACGGGAAGTAATTTGGCTTTTTTGAAAGAAGTATCCCGGAATTCGTCTGGAGTGATTTGGGGAAACCATTGAAAACGCAAATTTGGATTCCCGGACGGGGATTCGAACCCACGTCCTCCCGAATGCGAGGCCAGGTCGTTAACCGTTCACCACGCTCAGCCAAAAATGTACCCATTTGCCGTTGTGTTTCATAGAACGCTCTGCTCGACAGCTGAGTTTTGATTATAAAATGTTGCTGTTAACCGACGAGCATATCACTGGGAAGGGCAGCTACTGATATTAACGTTAGATATGAAATTACCGAACGTGGTGGGTGAACGGTTAGCGTTCTGGCCTCGCATTCGGAAGGACGTGGGTTCGAATCCCCGTCCGGGCATCCAGATTTGGGTTTTCCATGGTTTCCCCAAATCACTCCAGGTGAATGCCGGGATGCTTCCATGGCCGAATTCCTCCCCGTTCGTTGCCCCAATCCCATCCCGCCTCTAATGACATTGCTGTCGACGAGGCGTAAAGCCCAAGCAAAAAAAAATATGAAATTCAGAGAGACCCTCCGTGAATAAACATGTTTGATCACAGACGATAGGTCGTAACAAGTGAATTTCTCTCGGAGCGAGGTGGTTTAAAGGTATGTTTATTCTTTGATCGTCATCTGAATCGTGTTATATTCTCCACTTCCATTCTTCCAGGAAATGGGTCTAATAAAATTCACCGTGATTCACCGGGTTAATTGGATCCCCGGTTCGGTCGTAAATGCGAACAGCCAGTGTAATGATTTGTAAAAGTGTTAAAATTGAACAGGTTGAGTATAGATCAGCAGTATGGTGTGTTAAAGTACTTTCACGTGTGGGGCCTGTTGACGTGATAACTCTGATCCGGGCGTGGGCGACTGCGGGCCTCTGTGACGTGTGTGGACCTTAACACGTCATCGGAAATATCTGTTCGCACCGACTTCCTACTCACATGAAGCAACAAAATAAACAGCTTGTGGGTTTATAATTGTAAGGTTCTTGGTGGGTTGAAATATGACATATCACCTGAGAACAAACTTGTTGCTCTGCCTTTATTACTGTATGTTCATATAGCCTAAGATCTGGTTGCATGATTTCTACGTCCATCTGTTATTTTATTGAAATGGTATTTATATATATAATTATTAGTAGCAGAATACGATTCTGCCAGATTGCCTATCCAAATATGGGTGCTAGTATTTTTGATTAAATTTTCAAAAAAATTAAAAAATTGTTTTATTTTTTAATAAATTATGATTCATTTCATAGAGAGACATGTAAATAACGTGAAAAGTTTTGGTGGCCTATGTAAAGTGGCCGCAAGTAGGGCTTACCAGCTGTTAAGATAGCGCTCCACACTGTCTGACAGACTGTCGCTCTTACATACCTTTAACAGCTGGCGACACCTACTTGCGGCCACTTTACATAGGCCAAAAAAACTTTTTAGGGGACGTCCTTTAATGACGTGAGGTATTTTTCCTGAATTCCGGACCCTCCCCCCCTCTCTGGTGAGATTTCTCTCTTCTAAAATGACGTGATATTTTGACGGAACCGAGGGAGGTGGTTTAACGGTTAGCGTTCTGGCCTCGCATTCGGGAGGACGGTGGTTCGAATCCCCGTCCGGGCATCCAGATTTGGGTTTTCCATGGTTTCCCAAATCACTCTAGGCAAATGCCGGGATGCTTCATTCAAACAGGCCATGGCAGAATTCCTTCCCATTCCTTGCTCCCCATCCTTTCCCGTCTCTAAAGACCTTGCTGTTAGAGAGACGTTAAGCAGTTTAAAAAAAAAATCGACGGAGACCCTCCCCCTCCAACCAATCGTAACTTTTTGAGACTTTTTTTTAGGTTTCATGCTCCGAAGGACGGTTATACCCCCCCCCCCCCTCGGTTTTTGGACCAAATGACTCCCCCTAAAATCGACTTTTGCATCATTTGTAGACCTTTTTTTTTCTTATGGTATGCTCTACCATTCTACAAGAATTTCAAAATCTCACGTGAGATTTCCGTTGACCCCCCCTCCCTCCCCCTTGGTATGATTTCGTTAGATTTCGCCAGAAACACCCCCCCCCTCCTATTTCACCTCACGTCATTAATGAATGCCCCCTTATGTTATTTACATGTCTCGCTTGGAATGAATTACAATTTATTTTTTAAAAAATTGCGATTTTTTGAAAATTTAATCAAAAATACTTGCGGCCATAATTGAGTAGTTAACCCGGCAGAATCGTTTTCTGATACTAATAATTAGACATAAAAATTTCAATTCAATCAAATAACAGATGGACGTAGAAATCATGCAGCAGGATCGTTAGTGATAATTATGCCCCGGTGGTGAAGGAAATTTCCATCGTCGGAACTTGTGTTGGTACGTGATTCCCAATCAACAGATTTCGCGTAAATCCCAAGTGCTGAGCTTTTGATGATGATTCGTCCGTCGGGTGGGGACTCCCCGGACACCGGTATGGCTTTTGGCACCAAGCATCAACTCTCTGTATACTGTGAGGTAGACCAACTCCTTGCACTACAAATCTACAGTGCCGTTACTGGTACACCAGATACCTTGCTGACAGCTTTCTTGTCTGGAAATATGCAGCTTGCCTTATATTGGACTTAATCATCGGCATCTGTACAAACGATGAATATGGAAAGACTCCATTATATTCCAAATATTTTACTGAAAAGAGAAAAGCTACTTGCAAGGTTCTACCTTTCTGTCTCAGGTATTTTAGGAATTAACGTTATCCTACCAAACGCTCCTTTCAGTATCAATCTATACATCCAAATTTATATTATAAATGCGAAAGTATCACTGTTTGATTTTTACGTTTTACTGCTAAACGGCTTAACCAGACTTGCTGAAATTTGACAAGGAAATACTTTATATTATTACGAACGCCGTGGGATATTTTTTTTTTTTTTTTTTTTTGCGATAAATAAAACGATTTGTTATGAAGTTTTGAAAACTGAACGGTGACAGATAGACGGGTAGTGTGTGTAAGTTTCTGTAATGTTATATCGGTCGCTCAGGCTTTGGTTTTCTCGCAATCAGTTTTCGGGAAAATTATTACATAACTGACAGCTTTCTATAGCCAATTGTAGCCGTAAAATTCTGCAAACAGTGTGTAATGTCCAGCCTCTGCTGTCATTGATTTTCTGTCACCTCTCGTTTTGTGAGACAGCGGAAGGTGGCATTCCTGTCTGGCGACAGGTTCCTGGCGCGCGTGTGTGTGTCTTTGTTTGTCGCAGGTAGAGATGCCACTCCCGGAGACGGGGGGTGAGTGTGGTCAAACTGTCAGGGGCACTTGGGGGCTGGACCCCGTACTGTCCGCATGTGTGTGTGTACGCGGATTTTTCAAGGAAACGTGGAGGACGCGTTTTTGTCGCGACATCATTTGTCGTGCTGTTTTTCGTCATGTGCTGCCAAGACTGACCCCACCTCAGTTGGTGGATGACATTGAAAGGTGTTTCATCATTGTGAAGGAAATATCGAGGTCACCGACAGCTTACTCCATAACGATAAGTGATAAAAATTCATATAAACATTTACCCAGTATACGCCCAAACTGATGGAGTTTCGTGCTCTCCCTAGCCGGGAACATTTGTGTATTGTCTGTCAGTTTCTAATCTTTTTCTTTGCTGGCTGAGTTCGATTTTATGTGTAATCTTAAATAATCATGTATTTCTTTGTATTTAATTTTATAAATGTATTTTTTTCTTTCAATTCCGCACTCGTGTTGTCCTGTTGTAATTAGAGGGTGTAATTTAAATTTAAGCCTGCTTTTTGCAATAAATATTAAAAGAACATTTTTTTAATAAATAACATCTTGCATCTCATGCACGTAAATGTTTTCTCGGCATAACGAGCCAAGACATTTCAATGGCGCGCCTCCGTTGGGGCCGAAATAATCAGGCCTGATACGATGTTTTTAAGGATGTTTATTAAATTGGAGTGAAGTTTATTTCTCAAATTTTTGTGACAAACAGAAGTATCTAAATTTACGTTTCAAGTAAGCTTCCATGTCGGGTTTTGTATATCCCAATAGTGTATAAAACTATTAATTATATTTTTTATGTTAGCAATAATACACGCTAATATTTCTATTGCAGTTCTTCTAGATGCAATGTACGTGGTGCAAATTTGTTTTGTTAGTGTAGCTGTCGAGGTGTTTTTTTTTTCTCTCCTCAGAACAGCATGTTGATTATTCTACAAATGTTGTTGCTGGTTTTGTCCATCTGTTTTTTTATATGTTTAGACAATTTTTGCTTTGCTCAATAGCATAAGTTTTGAGTTTTCTTTTTTGGAGATGTTGCTGGATATCCTGACATCTAATGTCATGATATGTTGTACGATTTTTCTGCTGTTCTATTTTTGATTAGGTCAAGTAGGAACTATGGATTTGAAATCGGTTCTGGTCCGATATAAGTGCTGAGTGGTTACATTGAGAGGGCAGAAGTTACCATTTTATCGTTGGATTTGATTAAGTCAATTATGGACAATTTTCTGTCACCTGGTACAATCAGGGATCCACATGCAAATATGAGTCAGCCACTGGTATTATCAGCTGATTCTCATGAGATACCTAACAGCCTGAACGGAACATTATTTCTGTTGTTGCAGCAAATCCAGGGCAGCATAATTAAATCTCAAAGTGAAACTGAAAATATGTTAGCTGATATTAAGCAGGAAATTCGCGATGGATTTGCCTCAGCATGTGAAAAAGTAGGTCAACCTGTAATGAGTGTTGATTTAGAAGAATCAGTCCAGGAACCTTTGATTACCGATACTGATATCAATCACATCGGAGACAAAACCGATGAGGAGCAGATAAGTAACACACCTGGGACACGGGGCAGAAACAACATGTCACTTATTGCGGGATCTACAGTTCAATCAGTGAATTATCGATCAGAAGCTCAAGCCATTTGACACAAAAAGACGCATCCCTTCACACAGATTTGGCAGTGAACATAGGGATAGAAGTTACGTTCAATTTCTTGAGGTTGAAAAAAAAGTTGCTTTGCTTGGCATAATTAGCGAAAACCTTTCAGAGAAATGGAATGTCTATTATCGTGTTGGCGGAGAGTTCGCAGGTCGAGGGGTGTCCAAGCCGGTTTTTCCGCACCGATACTTCAGTAGTTGTGGAGTGACAGAATCCAACAGCTGGAAATGGTTTCTGACGTGCCAGAATAAGAGAATTTGTTCTAGAAAGTTACCCAGGGTATACAACAGAATAATGGTTACGAAGAAGAGATTAAAATATTTTCATTTTCTCTTTGGAAATCACAGAATCAGATGTCGCAATGTTGCCGTTTTTCATTTGGAGGGAAAACGTTGTCTGCAGACAATTTCTGATCTGTTAAAAATATTATTCTTTTGGGAGCTAATCTATCGGTTTTGTTTCAAAATATTATTTCAGATGTTTGTTCTTCTTAATGTAGAAAATAGGAATAGTTTTGATAATTTAGTCTGACAGCTGTTTTGTCCAGCATACATCAATTTGCTGTTTGTGGTGGGGGTATTTTTGATAGATTTCTTTTTATTGTTTTTTTAACTATACTAATAGATATTTTTGAGTTTATTGATTATGTATCTTTGATTTTTTTTAGAGGTTGTTTGTCACACTTAATTTTTCTTTAATTCCATAAAACTCTTACCAGTCAACAGGGTCGTTTGAATATTTTGTACAAGATTTAATTGTGGTATAGTTGTTTCTACGTACGATTGTAAAGGAATTTTGTTTTTCATTTAATTTTTCATACAAACGGAAATAGTTTGTCTGTGGCAACAGTTCGTTTCCTATTTTCTCGCATGAGATCAAGATTTTATTTGTTTTGCCAACTTTTTAAGTACGATAAAGATGAATTTTTGATGATCAAGTTATTCTAGTACGGGTGTAAATTCAGAATGCACACTCTAAAAGGTTGCGAGAATTTTTGTGTTAATTTTACATTAAAATAATAATAATAATAATAATAATAATTGTATGTTTCAAGAGATTAGATCATAGACTCAGCCAGAGATTAGTAAAAAGAATGTATGTTTGTTATAGATAAGATCATTAGACTAAGAAAAAGATTCAAAATTTTGTATGTTGTTGCCGTTCGATAAGGACTCAGCCAAATATCTGTTAAAAATGTAATTAAGTAGAAGTCAAACAATGCTTCAGGCCCATCACCGTTCATTTCAAAATGCGGGCATATTCACACTGGTTTTCGAGTGTCAGTTGGGCAGTAACAGTTGTGTGGTGGCGTCAACGTTTTGAAGAAAATGAGAACTGAAGTGAAAATTTATGGGACATCAAACCACGGACTTTCAGTTTTCTTCGTCAAGAAAGACTTCAGCCAGTGGTTTGGGGCTATGTAATGTCCAGCCTCTGCTGTCATTGATTTTCTGTCACCTCTCGTTTTGTGAGACAGCGGAAGGTGGCGCATTCCTGTCTGGCGACAGGTTCCTGGCGCGTGTGTGTGTCTTTGTTTGTCGCAGGTAGAGATGCCACTCCCGGAGACGAGGGGGGTGAGTGTGGTCAAACTGTCAGGGGCACTTGGGGGCTGGACCCCGTACTGTCCGCATGTGTGTGTGTACGCGGATTTTCAAGGAAACGTGGAGGACGCGTTTTTGTCGCGACATCATTTGTCGTGCTGTTTTTCGTCATGTGCTGCCAAGACTGACCCCACCTCAGTTGGTGGATGACATTGAAAGGTGTTTCATCATTGTGAAGGAAATATCGAGGTCACCGACAGCTTACTCCATAACGATAAGTGATAAAAATTCATATAAACATTTACCCAGTATACGCCCAAACTGATGGAGTTTTCGTGCTCTCCCTAGCCGGGAACATTTGTGTATTGTCTGTCAGTTTCTAATCTTTTTCTTTGCTGGCTGAGTTCGATTTTATGTGTAATCTTAAATAATCATGTATTTCTTTGTATTTAATTTTATAAATGTATTTTTTATTCTTTCAATTCCGCACTCGTGTTGTCCTGTTGTAATTAGAGGGTGTAATTTAAATTTAAGCCTGCTTTTTGCAATAAATATTAAAAGAACATTTTTGTTAAGTAAATAACATCTTGCATCTCATGCACGTAAATGTTTTCTCGGCATAACGAGCCAAGACATTTCAAGTGTGGAGAATATTTTATTGCCTGGGAAAGCGGGGAGACATTGGTAGCAGGGGGAATATCTGTGCGGGTCGTATACATCTGAGCCCCTTTATACCTCTCCACATGGGGTTAAGTAAACGCATACTCGTATCGCATTATTGGCTGGCTTAATCACGAAGGCTTCGGCCGTCGAGTGACAGAGTTTCGATTTCCTGGTAGTTCTACTTTGTAAAGGGAACATGCAGATTTACATTAAATTCGAACCACAGAGCGCCCTGGCGTACTTCACATGAACAATGCAAAGCTTTGCAGAGGTGAAGGTCACGTTAAGAGCCTATAAAAATTACACCGAAAGGGAGATTCGAACCGGCGACCTTTTTTACCATCAAAGTCACCAGCCCATTTATGTTTACTTATCAAGGAACTGTGCGGCATTTTTCGGTCTCGTTTACATTGTAGGCGAAGTACCGACGTACAGATTTTGCGGTAACTTCGAAATTTTCGTAATCGAAAAAAATCGTGGTATTTCTCCAACTAACTTAACACACTAGTTTATATTTTTGATGCACTATAAAAAGAAATCTAAAACGGGGTGCGGAGGCGAAAGGAGGCACTGTCCAATACAATCCAAGAACGTGATGTGTTGAAGCTTTCCCTTGGAGCTGCTTGTCTCTGTGCACGGATGGACGGTGTTCCCATCGCTCAACTTCGCCACCAATTAGGCGCGCCGCCTAGCGCCGCAGACCGGAACTACGGAGCCCAGGGGAGCCGTTCCTCAGCCCAGTACAGGCGTCCCCGACGCGAAGGGTTAATTGCTGCTTGGCCCCACCCCATCAAACCCACTCTCATTAAGCCATCGTCACAGTAGAACCGAGCGTTACACATATCAAAGTAAAACGTTTAAAACAAAATATATTTTCAGTAGTGACTGTTTTTCCTTATTTTTGGAAGGCGAACGAATACTGAGATGCGCAAGTGTCAAAGAAATAATTTGTGGCGTTTCCTTAAATAAATAAGCTTTTTTAAATGAATGTTTGTGAAGGCCCGGGGAAGCCCCAGGCATCAAATTGCATCTCCCCCCCCCCCCCCCCCCGAAAGTCGATTTGTAGAAGGAACGGGAAGGAGTTTGCCCATGGCCTTTTATGGCTTATGCTTATGGCTTTATGCCTCGTCGACATCGAGTTCATCAGAGGCGGGAACGACAAGTAATTCGGCAATGGCATTTAATACTAATAATAATAATTGATAAAATTGCGATGGAGCGCCCGCTCCGGTGGCAATCTCCCTACACCCTCTCCCTTTCACTTCCAACCTACTTTTGCCCTCTACTAATTTTTACTTTAAATTCTTTCAGTGTTTCCGGTAAGTTATTCATCACTTCTCTTGGCAATTTATTCCAGTCCCTCACTCCCTTTCCTATGAAAAAAAATAAAAAAAAATCTCACACTCTTATGCCTCAAATCAAGTGCCAGCTTGTGGTCATGGTCAACCTTACCCTTCCATGTACCTCTCTTCATTTTCTCACTAATATCTTTCCATGCTTCATCACCAGTATAGGCTTTGTACACTCCCATGACCCTCTTCACCCTCCTTCTGTCTTCCAATGAATCCCACTCCAGCTCCTTTATCATATTGGTTACTGATTGGGTTCTGCGGTAATTTCCAGAGACAAACCTGGCAGCCCTCCTCTGCACCCTCTCCAACTCCTGTATTTGATACCCAAAATACACCACCATATTCCAGCAGTGGTCTGACCAAAGTTTTGTACCCCGATTCCTTTACTTCTCTAGTGCATCTCCTCATCACTCTTTCCAACAGGTGAAGGATTTTGAACCCTACCTGTCCAATGTGTCCTGCCCAGTTAAGTTTGCTATCAAATGTAATGCCAAGGGTATTTACATTTCGAGTCTTCAATAAGTAGCTCCTTCCCCACTTCGTAATCAACCTTTAGCTTTTTATCTGTGCACCTAATAAGCATTTATCTTCATCCAATGTTGACTCACCCAACTAATTATCCTATCTAGATCGCCCTGCACCCTGAATTCTATTGTTTTGATGCTTTTTAAAGGAAGCATCGCGGCATTTGCCTGGAGTGATCTGGGGAAATCATGAAAACCCAAATCTGGATGCCCGGACGGGGATTCGAGCCCACATTCTCCCGAATGCGAGGCCAGAGCGTAAATCGTTCACCTGCCACACTTAGTGGCATTTTGGAGAAACTATCCCGGCATTCGGTTGGAGTGATTTCGGAGAAACGTCGAAAATCCATTTCTGGATGGCCGGACGGTGATTCGAACCCGCATCCTTCGGAATGCGAGGTCAGACAGTTTACAGAGATGCTTTCTGAACAAAACTGATATCTTTGGGTCATCCATGTGAATAAAATCTTCCCAACTGGAGGCAGTTTCAACGGGTGGCAGAAACAACGTGTACCAACGCCTTTGGAACATTTACCTGTAACTTAAGTTTACAAGCACGAAAACCTAGAATTAGGAACAAAAGAGGGCAGCTTCTCCTCTTTTCTCCTACAGAGTCAACATTTCTTTGATAATTTATCAATGAAATGACAGTAGAAATCTCAGATTCCATCCGACTGAAGAATTGTGGAGGTGCACGTTGAACCATCTGAGACAGTGATACCAACAATAAAATAACGTAATCGCAGTGCGATACGGAGCAAAGGAAATTCTCACACCTCAGTATTTACAACACTGCCTTCTTGAAGGCTTGAGGTGTGGACCTAAATATCGTGGCATAACATTTGCTAATGAACTCAACTGTGCAGGACATATTTGGCAGGTGGCAGGAAAAGGTTAGAAAATCCTTGATTTACTGGAAAGAGTGATGAGAGGATATAACAGAGAAGTGAGGGAATTGGGTTACAAAACTTTGGTCAAACCATTGCTTCAATATGGTGGTGTAATTGTAATTTGGGACACACATTTAAATATCAGATACAGGAGTTGCAAAGAAGAATAGCTAAATTTGTATGTGGAAATCATCGTAGGACCAAGGCAGTAATTGATATGATAAGGGAGTTGAATTGGGATTCATTGGAAGACAGGAGGAGGGTGAAGAGGGTGCTGGGAATGTACAAGGTGTGTGTTGGTGGTGGGGCTTGGAGGGATGTTGAAATGAGGAGTATTTCATGGAAAAGAGATGATAACCATGGCCACGAGATGGCACTCGATTTAGGCATACGTAAGGAAATGAGAAAATTTTCTTTTGTGAGTAAGAGTGCCTGGGATTTGAACAAGTGGGTAATAATTTACCGCAAAATCTGAAAGAATTTAAAATTGAAATTTGTAAATGGCAAAAGGAGATGGGTGGAGAAATTTTACAATTACAAGGGACACCTCTGACCTCGAACGCCTGGAACCACATGAAAACATGCTTAAAATAACAAGCGATCATAAACAAAACAGTGGTGTGTGTCATTTCCATGCAAAACGTTGCATTCCACCTCAAGTAACATTTTAATAGAGAGAAACAAAGTAATTATACCTAATTCAATGACGTCAGTGTATCATTATATCTTCAATCAACAGTGCCCAAAACTCTCTGCTTAAAGTAATTAATATAGCGCAAACACGCATATACAGCAGTACCACACACCTGATAGTGCTTGTATTAGTCCTCAAAGTTCAGATGCGGGATTTCAGTGAAGTGGTTGAAACAAAGTGGAAGAGAACAATGTGCACACCTCACTAAAGCCACGTTATCACATTCCAATTCACTTCCGCATTCACGCAGTCCAATATCAAAAGCCACAATACTTACATTTTCAAATGATGATGTTGGTATGTCAGTGTCATAACCTGGCTTTCACCAAGCATATTGCAACACAGGCTTATAAGTTGGTGCAGCAAATTGATTGTAAATCACAGAGTGAAGTTTCATGATGAAATAACGGTCATGTATCTTCACTTGTGGTTTGGCACATTGTAGTCTTACAGAATCAGTAATCCTTCTGAAATAGAGCTTATATTCTCGAAAGAAGAAAACATCAAGTGGTTGGCAACATTTGGTTGTTTTCGGTGGCAGTAACTTCAGCATAACATCTTTGTTTGTAAAAGTTACGTCTAGAAGGGTACGTTCTGTATGACCTGACCAGGAATCACACAACAATAGTTACTTTACGTGGCTCTTTAATGGTGCTAGCTGCATTGAAATGACTCACACCACTGTTTTGTTTATGATCGCTTGTTATTCTAAGCATGTTTTCGTGCGGTTCCGAGCGTTCGAGATCAAAGGTGTCCCTTGTTAGAAGCATATAAGATCATAGTTAAAAAGAAACAATAAGAAAGAGATAATTAAATATCTAGGGAAAATTTCCTCTGGTGCATGCTCTCCATAGCAATTAAATTCAGTTCGATGTATGGTTCCTCTTGTTTAGTTCACGTGGATTCTATTTCTCTGATGTGACACCATGCAGTTTGAAATAGAAAGTCTAATGAAAAATTGAGTTAAATGATCTTGTAGAAGCAGGATGGACTATAGCTATTGTACCGTACAGAATTAGAAAGCCGTGATTAATGTTTTCAGGTTTGGAGGCGGCAGCCATCCAGTAAACAGGATACCACTTTCCTCTAATCTGTGTCCGCATCCTTCACTTTCTTTAACCGTCACTGTCGCCATTAATTCCCTAGGGTGTCTCGGGATGCTCCTCAACTTGTGCGATCGTTCCAGAGATGTCTCTTCCGCCGGAAGTGCTTCTTCCGCTGGGACACGCTACGATACCTGGACCAGACGGGGAGATAACCCTTGGCAATTATTTCTTGGGTATCCGGCTACTTTTTCTCATTACATTATCTTTCTTAAGTTGGTGCGATTCTGATATTTATTTTGTTCCATTCTGTTGGCGAAATACTAGCCCCTTGAAGTGTTTAGTGCAGCCATTCGTTTATACTCAGAGCCACCTTTTAATGGAAGCATTATTACACTCGGGAAATAAGAAACAGTTTTTGTAGTGAAAATGAAGATAAAATGGAACGTTTCTAATGATGAATTTTCTAGTCCAAATCAGTGTTCGGAACCTTATATACTATATTTCTTACCTGATCACCTCTCAAATTTTATTCTTGTGGGATACAAGAAAACATGTAGAAAAATTGAAACAAGATACAAGGAACACATAAGAGCATTAAAATACAGTAACCATTCCACATTTGCAGAACACTAAGAGAGACACAACCACCACCCAACAAATGTCGACACAGACATACATATATTCACCATTAACAACAACAAACCACAAATACTAACATTCCAAGAGAACTATCACATACTAACATCACTAACAGAAGAAATCAGATAGTAAACGAATACAAAAACCAGACACACCCGACTCCATACTGAAAATAAAATAAAGGAAAAACATCGACACAGGCAAAACAAATCGCGTTACAACTGGACAGTTCGGTTCGTAAACCGGACGGTTGGCAACCGTGTTGGTAATGATCTGTTATTATTTCTATAATTATTATTCCGCAATTCACTACAAGTGGGTGGCGGATGGTGCATGGCCATTTTCTATCTTCCATAGTCTACTCTTATTTCTTCTCCCAGTGTATATACAGGTGTTATAATGCCTTATCCTTGTTTACACACATCTCTCTCTTCCAAATGTTCTTTTGCACAAATCTACAGTTTTTATCCAATTTTGATTGAACTTTTGATACATATACTTTAAAACGAAGAGAAAAATATTGTCTTCATATTTTGATTTACAAGAACACCCCTCTTCCCCATGTGACAGTTCAGTTTTTTTTTTTTTTTTTTGCATATATCTCAAAAACGGTAGGGAAATCGGCTGAAGTGGATGGTGATGGAGAATGTTCACAACGATCTGGTTAAACGGGATGAAACATCAGAACTTTCATACTAGTTCAACCCGTGTGATACATGCACTACACTGTCAGTGTATAGAGTATTTAAAATGAGGAGATAATAAATATCCACTTGCTGTTATGTATTCTGTACCCCATCATAACCGTGACAAATAAAATGAACGAAAAAGTACCCCCGTCTTAGCTAGATCAGAATAACTTTCTACCCAATCCCAGAGCGTGGTGGGTGAACGGTTAACGCTCTGGCCTCGCATTCGGGAGGACGGCGGTTCGAATCCCCATCCAGGCATCCAGATTTGGGTTTTCCATGGTTTCTCCAAATCACTCCAGGCGAATGCCTGGATGCCATGGCCTAATTCCTTCCTGTTCCTTGTGCTCAGTTCCACCCCATCTCTAATAACGTCGACTTAGCGTAAAGTGATAAGTAAAAAAAAAAGTCTACCCAATCCTCCCCTTTCCTTCCTTTACCGAGCGACGTAGTTTATGGTCGACTGTTCCCAAACGGTGAGCAGACTCCCCGAGAATGAGACAGTCCGTATGTTTTGATCAAGTTTTGGATTAGTTACCCCGCGTGAGAGTGTTCGACCTCACCACTTGAGTGCGCTGATGGTAATGGCGTCGCTTTGGTTTGTCCGCCGGCGCGGCAGCTGTCCGGAAGCGTCATCGCCCGCGGCCATCAACGACAGTGCCAATTACCAGGCGGCTGCGCTCACTTTCATCTCGCGCGTCTTGTTTACGACCGCGGATGGCGTATCAGTCTCCGTCGCGAGCCGTGCGTTATTTCTTTAGCTCCTGTGAGGCGCGCGAGACCACCATAAACCCTTCACCACCGCCAGCCTGCAGCTAGAAAAATACTACTCAATTTACTTCTAATTTTATGACGTTGTGTGGTCCTCTGGTATAGTATCAAAAACCTACCGGTAGCTTAGTTAATACAGGAAAAATTGTAAGAAACTAACGACGAACTAAAAACTGTGTGGCGAAACAGAATATAGAGATAACATTTGTACTTTTTCCCCCTCATGGATTTGCGCCTCGTCGACGTCGGGGTGATTAAAGCTGGGAAAGGACTGGGGACAAGGAAGGGGAAGGAATTCGACTATGGCCTTTTGAAGGAACCATCTCGGAATTTGCCTGGAGTGATTTGAGGAAACCATGGGAAACCAAATGTGGATGCCCGGACGGGAATGAGAACCGGCGTCTTCCCGAATGCGAGGCCAGAGCGTTAACTGCTCACCCAACACCCCCGGTATAATATTTCTAACCTGACCAAATCACCGAGTGTGGTGAGTGAACGGTCAACGTCCTGGCCTCGCATTCGGGATGCTTCCTACAAAAGGCCATGACAGAATTCCTTCCCGTTCCTTGTCCCCAATCCCATCCCGCCTCTAATGACCTCGACAGTAAAGCCATAATAATTTTAAAAAAACTGAACAAGTTATTGGGTTTAACTCCACCGTAAGTATCTAGTACATGGGAAGTAAAATTACAACTGATGTCTGAAGTATGAATGATGTTAAAAGCAGAATAGCACTAGCAAAAACAGCCTTTATGTAAAACAGGAATCTTTTAGTTTGAGATATTGATCTAGGACTTAGAAAGAACTTTTTAAAAAAATTTCAGCAGACCATAGCACTTTATTGTAGCGAATCATGGACTTCAGGAATTTCAGAAAGAAGGAAAATTGAAGCATTTGCAATGTAAAGTTATAGAAGATGCTGAAAATTAAGTTGACAGATAAAGTACGAAATGAACGTTTTTTTGGAAATGATGGGTGAGGAAAAAAATGTGTAGAAGAGTCTAACAGAAAGAAGAGACAGGATGGTAGGTCATATTTTGAGTCATTCGGTATTGATTAATTTGTTAGAGTATAGAACAGTCGAAGCTAACAACTGCAGAGGAAGACAGAGACGGACCGAGCGTGGTGGTGTAACGGATAGCGTTCTGGCCTCGCATTCGGGAGGACGGCGGTTCGAATCCCCGTCCGGGCATCCAGATTTGGGTTTTCCATGGTTTCCCCAAATCACTCCAGGTGAATGCCGGGATGCTTCCTTCAAAAGGCCATGGCCGAATTCCTTCCAATTCCTTGCCCCCATCCTTTCCCGTCTCTAAAGACCACGTTGTTAAAAAGGGACGTTAAACTGTTACAAAAAAAAAAAAAGACAGAGATGGAGCAGATCGTCGAGAACGTGGGATGTAAGGAATATGGTGGGATGAAGTTAGCAAAAGATAGGAATAGATCGAGGATTGTATCAAACCAGTCGAGAGACTGATGAAAGCAAAGAAGAAGACCGGTTCAGACAATTAATGACTATTTTCGTGCAGGATCTGCGTGCCCTGTTTTGAGCTATTACTTGAGTTTGATCATTCTTGAACCTTTTAAAGTCTGTTTCAACTAAAAAGCCATTAGACCGAGTCTAAAAGTAACAAATATGGGTGACAAAAAAATGATTTTTCAGGTCGAAGGCCTGATCATGCCCAATAGTGAATGTTTGTTCTGCAGAATTGAGGAATTTCGGTTGAGTTTGAAGAGTATTAGGAACTTGTGTAGTGTAAGGCTGATAGGATGCTAGGCCGTTGTTGATTTTAACAATTCGGCTAAATCGTCTTGTTACTAAAACATAAAACATAAAAGATACAAATTCCACCTGTACATGAAATATGTATACCAGTACGTGTCGCGCTGTGCTGTTAGGGGGCGTCCATTAATCACGTGAGGTGAAATAGGGGGAAGGGGATCCGACCAAATCTCACGAAGATACACCAGAAAAGGGGGGGGGGTCCGGAATTCCGTTAAAACACCTCACGTAATAAATGGACGCTCCCTTAGCGTATTTAAAGTTGAAGTCTAAGTGGATTTTATACTTGAATATTAAAAAGTTGGAACGGAAGGTCTTTTCATTATGTCTGCATTTAAAAAAAATAAATAAAACTGATAGGAACTTTTTTGAAAGTTATTCATATTTAATATTCCATTGTCAGAATGAAATCGCTGGTTGAGCAGACGATTAGTGTCATGGTTATGAGATTAATTCCACACATCTAATTCTTAATAGCGAACGTGGAGCGTGAGTGGTTAACGCTCTGGCCTCGCATTCGGGAAGACGCCGGTTCGAATCCCCGTCCGGGCATCCTGATTTGGGTTTTCCATGGTTTCCCCAAATCACTCCTGGCGATTGCCGGAATGCTTCCTTCAAAAGGCCGAATTCCTTCCCGTTCTTTCCCTTAGTTCCACACCGCCTCTAATGATGTCGACGTTGAAGACGCGTAAAGCCATGAGCAAAAATAATAATAATAACAATTCTTAAACTAGAAACGATAGACATAGATCTGAATCACTCAGTCAATACGTACTAATATTTATCGAATTTTGTAGCAATATTGAAACTAACTTAAGCTGTGCTCTAACAACATAAAATTCGGCGAGTCGTGAGAAATAAAAAGCGAAAGCAGTGTGTGGTGCGATTGGAGAAGTTGAGTATGTGTTCGGGGGAGGTCTATTGATGTAATCTGCGTACTGGACCCTCGCTGAGTGGTTTCACCCCTCGCGTGCAGGGTGCGTGCCGGGGGCTATTAGCGTGCCCATCCCGCCCCTCAAGTGCCGGCAGATAATCTAAAGCGACTGGTGAGCACCCTCACGCGTGTCTAATCTCCTTACTCTGTAGCCCGACGGTGTCGTCTCACGTACACTACCAGGCACCGGGGCACAAAATATTCACACACTAGCAGAGTTCCCGGCCTTGCCCGGTACGATCTAGGTTGGTTTGCCCACACAGTAAATAATCAAGTTGGCAGTTCTATTATCACCGTGGTGCCAAAATCTGACGATGAATTATTGCAGAACTCGACGAAACAAGTCGAAAATAAAGAATAATTTTTTTGACATCTCGCTTGGTTTTCGAGATATAGCATGTTAAAAATCAGTTACAGGTATAGTTTCTTGTGCTGTTGGTGACGTTTCTTCTGGTCCAGGCCGTATTTCAATCTAACAACAACCACTAGGAAGAAAATAAAACACCTATAGTGCATTTCCATCGTGCAGATATAGTGGTCCTGGTGAAAATTTGTTCTGGTCCAGGCCGCATTTCAACCTAACCGCGTCAATTTTGAGATACAATATCTCAAGAAGTAAGAGATATATCAAAAAAAAAATATTCTTTACTCTCTATTTGTCTCGTCGAGTTACATAAGAATCCATCATCAAATTGCGGCGCCATGATTATCGTAGAATCCCTTTCTGCATTTGCGAATCAAATTTCATGTCTGTCGCTCCATTTTCTACTCGTATTTAAACGGCCAACCCCCGGTGTAGCAGAAAACAGATGGGGTTGGGCATGATTTATTCCTGCAATATTTTTAGCCGTCCTATCAGTAACATGTGTACCAAGTTTCATCAAAATAACCACAGCGATTCGTGAAGCAATAGAAAAAAGTTAATTTTATCAGATAATGTGTTAAAGACTGGGGAACTGCACCACTTCGTAACATTTCAGAAACTAGTACTAACCTGTTGAAATTTACATCAGTCGCTTCGTCAACATGTCCTCTCCACGTTTTGCGATCATACATTGCGGAAAAGTAGCTAGAAATTTAATTAAAAATGCCGAAATATGAAAGGCTGAGCAACTGCTAAATGCTATCAGCACTGCTAAAATAACGTAAAAATTATCGGTACAGGGGTCATTAACGTAAACACTTTCGTTTTATCATAGAAATCGTGGTTAGGTTGAAATATGGCCTGGACGAAGTGAAAAAAAATTACGAA
The DNA here is from genome assembly GCA_031002005.1 of Vandiemenella viatica. NCBI lineage: Eukaryota > Metazoa > Arthropoda > Insecta > Orthoptera > Morabidae > Vandiemenella > Vandiemenella viatica. The sequence goes on along the minus strand of JARYHS010012519.1, from coordinate 213,331,229 downwards.
AATTTGGCTATGCAGCATCCAACACGCATAGGGCGTATTTGTTTACAGTGGAAGCAATCGATTATCTCTGGATGCTCGTTGCTTTGTAAGATGGCGGGCATCGCCGTATTACAACTCGGATAAATATTGCCAGTTTGTCAATTTTGTGCGACCTTTTTCAACGGAGTAGAACTGAAAAGGCATGAAAACATTACAACAAAGGATTAAATCAACATTTTAAGAGACTGCCACTGATTTTTTCAACGTTGGTTGTAACGGCTGTGCATCATGTTATATTTCGGCATTTTCAATTAAATTTCTAGCTGCTTTTCCACAATGTATGATCGCAAAACGTGAAGAGGACATATTGACAAAGCGACTGATGTAAATTGCAACAGGTTAGTACCAGTTTCTCGAAGGTTACCAAATTGGTGCAGTTCCCAAAGACTGAATTGTTTAACAATAAATTATAAAAAATACCGGAAATGCCAACACTAAAGGTTTTAAACAGTTCACTTTCATGTTCAAACGCATCAGTTATATCAGATAAGCATTACTTACTATTAACAGCGAATATATTTTCACTTCCAAATATAGAGATTGTAGCTGCGCGCCCTGAGATCAAAGTTTGAAGAATCAACAAAGTTCTCGAAAGGTTCTACACTAATGTTTTTATACAGCTCACTTTCATGTTCAGACCCATCAAATATACATTACATACTATTAATAGCAAATTTAATTTCACTTTCAAACATCAAAGGTTGCAGCTGTGCGGCCTGAGATGATAGCATCAAGAAGCTATGAAGGTATCGAAAGCTTTATTCACTATCGTAGTTTCCTCTTTGCATTCCATACGGGCATTTATGGGTTTTAAAGACTAGAAACCAAAATTTCAGGAAATAAACGTTAGATGCGATGATATAGCTATTACTTTTAACGAAATATGACGTATGCTTCTAGATGGTATATTATCCTTGGTGTTTCACGCGATACCTTCAGATTTTCACTTACTGCTCCGGCGTTAGGTTACATTGAAACGTAAGACATACCAAACAATTCAGTTGAGATTCTAATCTTTATAAGGGTGAAAACCCCATCGAAATCTGCGCAGTAGTTTTTTAAGATTTTCTTGAACCAGTATATACGGTTTTCGTTTTATAGATTATATTTGTGATTTATGATTCTTGGAAGTATTAGTATTTGCATCGTGTAACGTCAAGTGAAAGTAAAACAGTATTTCGAACCGGAGTCGCGTCACGTTCAGTAGTTCCAGACTATTTTCATCGTAAACTGCTTTAGTATAAGATTACGTCAAAAAACCCACAACTTAGAACGTACGCTGTTGTTTTTCTTACTCCAGTAACTCAGAAGAGAGGAGACGGAATTTATAAAAACCAGAAGCGACAAGGTTGTCAGTTTACTGACCAGGTGAAAATATGAAAATAAATTAGGCTGAAAGTTTTTTCAAATATATCTACGTAATCGAGGTCGTAAAGAGATTGTTCAGAAATACAAATAGAAAATATGGGAATTGAAATTACGGACAGGGTTTAGAAATCAGGAGTCAGACTATGTTGTTATAAATGTATTCAATATCTGTGTGCATAACGTGGTTTCGAAATGGAAGAAAAAATATATCATCCAACAAAAGCCTTAAAGTTCTATTCTTTGCTGACTATAAAGTCCTTACTTTTTGCTCAGAAACAAGGAAATTTGGGAAAGGACTCTAATGCTGATGTCTGTATAACAATTACAGTAACCATATTTGGTACAAAGATGTAATAATTTCATATACAGACAACAGATTTCTGTGACTTAAAATAATGTTACAACACGTACACTGACGGAATTCCCAAGGTTATTCCTAAAATAAACTGAACGATATGGAGAAACTCCGAAAAACATTGTGCTGGTCAAATGCTTTATAATGACACCATGGCAGAATAAGGAAATGGAATTGTATTTACTGACGGACCCATACTTTTAAGTTCGCAGCAGCTGAAATGACTGGTTTTTGAAACGATTCATCAAGTGACTGTTTTCTAGAGTTTCAACCCAAAATAGAAAGAAACAAAATGAACCACTGGTGAAGGAAATGATAGGACGCGATTACAAGAAAGTAAAATAGTCCTAGTCTATTGACTCTGTATTAATATTATAAAAGCGAATGTAACTCTGTCTCTTTTTCTATGTTACAGTTTCAGGACTAAATGGTTAAACCAATCTTGATAAAATTTCGCAGTGAAATACTATGTATCATCAGCAAGGACATAGGATACTTTCTTGTGGATAAATAACGTATTTCGTCATGAAATTTTGAGAACTAATCACCTGGTGACAGACAGACGGATAGCGTGTGTAATGTTATATCGCTCGCTCGGACTTTGTTTCTCTCGCTGTCAGTTCGTATACGATCTTTTCATAAATTGCATTTCGGCTTCCTACCTATCATTCGGGAGGACGGGGGTCAAACCTCGTTCGGCCATACTGACTGAGGTTTTCCGTGGTTTTCTAAGTCATTCTAGGCAAATGCAGGGATGGTACCCTACAAGGTCATCCCCCTTCCCTCTCCTTTAGGTTTAAGTAGGCTGAAAAGGGTCCACGCGACTCTGGGAGGAATTAAATGCAAAAAAACAAAAAACTACAACTTATTATGTAGTCAATAACGCCAAGTAACAGACACTGAAGTACCAGGGGTACACTAAAAAAAGACGTATTGGCAGTTATATGTAGCTGGCTCACGGATTTCTAACATTCAAAGGCTTATGTCTTAGCAAAGCGTTGTAAAAAAACGGTATTTAATTTATTCATTTAATAGCGAAGGAGCACACACTCCGGTGGCAATTACCCTACACACCCATTTTACCCTCTAATTTTCCTACCTACATTTACCCTTTTCTGATTTCAACTGTAATTTGTTTCAGCGTTTTTGGTAAATTATTCATGTTTTCTCTTGATAATTTATTCCAATTCCTAACCCCCTGATCTACATAAGAGAATCTTCCCACACCCTTACGCTTGAAATCAAGTGCCATTGTATATTATTGTCTATTATTTTAATCCTCTAGGGATTACATTGAAACTGGGTAATCTCCGAAGATGCAGGTTCTTTTAGGCAATGATAATCACAAGCACCCGTTCTACGCCGATAGCCAACATCTCTTGAGTATTTATTTCCATAGCAACCTATGTCGTCTTGCTTTTCTCTAAGAGTATATATTATTAATTTTCATCCTTGCTCAAGGAGCTAAATATTATGTTCTTTTTTCTTTAAAAAATATATTTCCGTTATGTTTTACATAACTTACCATTTTTTACATCCAATTCTGGGTCCACGCGTACGATGTCTCGGGTAACAGCCAGTATGTTATAATCACTGGGGATTACCTGTACGTCCAACGTTAACTACGACTTTGGTAATTTCGAGAAATCACCTTTGTGTACAATGTTGTGTAGGCGCGGAGGCGTGGGACCAGACCTGGGCCAAGGAGGTATTATTAATAGGGCGTGCGGTTGGCGTTATTCGGGGCCGCCATAACTCGCGCCCTAATTACCGGCATCTCCGTCGGCGTCTCGTTAAGCGAGTCGTCCTCAAAGGGACCCCGCGCCCTCAACCTTTCGTCCGACACTTTGAACGCCGCGACCACCTCCCGCACTAAAATTTGTCTTCGGCCCGTGTTTCTGAGGCGCGCGACATCGTTTCTTGCCGCCGCTCTCCTTTTTTTTTTGCCCTCCGCCGACATTAAGATGTTTACTACGGTTGTTCCGAAATATGGCGGCGATGACAAAGATGAGGCACCGGCGCGCGCGGAATGCGGAGTTTTTCAAATGACGTGTTTAGCTCGGCGCATGCCGCGCCTCTGCTGGCCCTGTTTCCATTCAGCTTGACTCTGGAAACGATCATACCGTCGCTAGTAATCATAGCTGAGTGTGACTTTAAATTACTGAAAGTTTACGTTTCAGTTCATCTTTATATTCGGTTGAAAATTACAGGACAGTTAGTTTGACATCAGTGATAAGCAGAATGGTGGAAGCAATAATATGTAACTGCATCAGAAACGTCTGAGAGGAAAGAAACTGGTTTGCAATTGACAACATGGCTTTTATTATTGTTATAATAAATTTTAATTACGATGGAGCTAACGCTCTAGTGGCAATTCCCCTCCCTAGTCATCTAATTACCCCCTTTTTAAATTTTCTTTTATAATTGGAGTGTTAAATTCCTTCCCCATTTACTTTTATGCTTTACAGATTTTAATTTTAAATTCATGGGCGCCGGGAGGGGGGGGGGGGGGGTTCAAGGAGGTGCACTTGCACTCCCCTGCTATGAAAGAAAATACACAGAAATTAAGAAACAAAATTTTTATTAGTAAATTCACTGCTCGAATAATAACTTAAGATGCCTAGGTTGCTGTACAACTTTGTTCAACACCTTGTCAATAAATTCAGTATCCTTAGTTAGTAAGTGTTATATATAATGTATAAAAAAAGATACAGATGCACCTCCCTTAAAGTAATCCTGCCAGCAAACATAATTAAATTCCTTAAACATTTTTGGTAAATTATTCATCACTTCACTTGCTAATTTGTTCCAATCCCTGACACCCTTACGAACAAAAGAAAATTTTTCCACACCCTTATGCATGGAATCAGGCACCAGCTTGTCGTCATGGTCATATTTACCATTCAGTGAATTATTCCTAATTCTTTGACCAATATCCCTCCAAGCTCCATTACCAAAATATGCCTTCTACATTTCCAGCACTCTCTTCACCCTCCTCCTTTCCTCAAATCACTCCCAGTCCAGCTCCTTTATCATATCAGTTACTGACTGGATCCTACAATAATTTCCATAAACAAATCTAGCTGCTCTTCTTTGCATACCTTCCAACTCCTGTATGTTATAACAACAATGTGGGTACCAAACTGCACCATCATATTCTACCAATGGTCTGACCAAAGTTTTGTAACCCAACTCCCTAACTTCTCTGATACATACTCTCACCACCCTCTCTTGTAAATGAAGGATTTTGTAATCTTTCCCTACCACCTGCCCATTGTGTTCTGCCCAGGATATTCATGTTAATCTCAGATAGTGGAATATATGCAAGATATTTTGGTTGAATTGGACAAGGTAGGTTAAGTTCATAGATTAGCACTAGAACTTTCTAAGGCATTCTACAGAGTGAATGATAAAATGGTTTTAAATAAGTTAAATGCTATTGGAGTGGATGAAAAAGTGACTTGCTGGGTGCAGAAATTCATCAAACGCAGAAAGCAAAGCGTTAGAGCCTTCATGTGTGTAACACCGAGTTGTTTTGTAAAAAAATGATATTTTGATGACTACCAGCACCATCTTACACCTGAGGAGGATAACAGAGTTAGTCATCGAAATATCCTGTTTCCACAACACAATCCAGCATTACACCCGTGAAGTCTTCATAGCAATTATATGCCATGAAAGTCTCCATTTTTACACAGTAATGATTTTTTTTCTCATCTTTTGGCTTGTCTTAAGATCTTCCAATATGAGCTATAAGATATCTCTCAATGCGTAGCTCATATGAGAGGAAACTTACACAAAGTGCTCCTCCACCGAGCAGCCAGCAAACACTGTCATTCTAGTGTTAAATGATTTAAGCAATTAATTTGATCACTTTTGGATTTCTTACTTACCACTACCATGATGAGAATCAATGTTTGGAACACCCTGACAGTAATGACAGAATTTATCTTTTTGCTCACTGGGATTATATTTTGTGTTGCAGGTCGAACATACAATGACCTGAACCAATATCCAGTTTTTCCTTGGGTGCTAACGAACTATGAGACAAAGGAATTAGACCTCAGTCTTCCCAGCAATTACCGTGATCTGTCAAAGGTAAGTACCATAATGTGTTTGTTATAGTGCAGTTATGCAATTAACTTTGCAAAAACAGAGTTGAAATGCACTATCAGGTTCCAGATTTGTATTTATCTTTTTGAATTCACTGTAATTTAATTTATTCAAATGCAATGATGGTTAAATAAATTCTTTTAAAAATGTAGAATTCTGATGATGGCCATATGAGAATTAAATGCAGTAAGGCAAAGAGAAGGCATTAAATGAAAACCAAATAAGTAAAAAGTATTATACTGCATAGAAATTTAAGATTGTGGTAAACCAGCATTTCTCAACCTTTTTCAGCACTAAGAACAGAAAATGGTCAAAAGTGATACTGCAGACACCTAACTTACATGAATCGATTTTTTAGCTATCTTTACGTTTTTAACATCTGGCACATATTGTACCATTATAACATGATAAATCTGAAACACAGTTATGAAATGAGAAGGTAACTGTTAACAGTTAATCCCTTATTAACCAGGCTCTTATTATTTAGTAACCAGTTTAATAATAATGTTACTGTAGGTGGGCTGTTAAGCTATACCACTGACCTACATGCAAAATAAAATAAAAGAAACAGCACCCAATACATTTATTTTTGTTTACTTTACTATTCTTATGTTACATGATTTCTAGAACATAAATTTCATACATACTAACTACTACACATGTCTCGAATTGGACATTATTTTGTACTAACAGTGTGTACATTAGGATAAGTGATACACTCCCTCACACCTTCTACAGATTCTCAAACACCCCTTAAAGAAATGCCACTCTTTTTGATGCCATCTGGAAATGAATAGACTATTGAAATATTTTTCGCTTTTAAAAAGTTGGGCTTATATTTTATACTCACTTATAGGCTTATATGGTACTAGTATGACATTTAAATTTCTAATATTCTGTGAACCGCCTGTACCATCTTTGCAGACCACTGACTGAGAAATACTGGGGCAAAGTATTCATTATTTGTTGGAAAAATAAGGTGCTGTAGGAGAGAAACAGAAAACTGAATCTAGTTTTGTACAAAGCATTGCTTTTGTGGTGTAGCATAATCTCATACATTAAACTGTTGCATTCGAAATAAATCAGATTGTTGTATACATTTTGTAAACAAGCTTCCTTTTTTTTTTCATCTTCCCCTTTTAATTTGTGCTTCACTTTTCATTTATGACTATCAATAAGCTCACTTTTTCCTCTAGCCGATTGGTGCACTGAACCCCAGCAGACGAGCCTACTTCGAAGAACGGTACGCCAGTTGGGAGCACGAGTCGATCCCACCATTTCACTATGGCACTCACTATTCGACGGCAGCATTCGTCCTGAACTGGCTCATCCGAGTGGTACGGAATGATAAATAATATTTATTCTTCTTTTATGTTAATATGTTTGTGGCACTGACCATTTATTTTATATGACTGCACATACTGGTATTAGAATATGTATTACTATTACTCTTAGTGGTAACTAGATAAAGAAGTACTTTCAACTGATTATGTTGTTGTTGGGACAAATCTCGATTTTTAAAGATCATATTCCAGCTTACTGGACATTAGTGGATAATTTTCAACCACTCTATTTAACACTAATTTCGATGCTTATTCTTGAATCCATACCAACAGTTTGTGTTTTTTGCTGTGATTTTATTTAATCCTATAAAAATTTCTTATTATCCTTGATGTACAAAAAAATTACTGTTGACTAAAAAAAATCCTTAAAAAAAACAATATAAAAATGTCTTTATTTCTCTCCTTTTTTTAATCAGGAACCTATGACTACAATGTTCCTGGCATTACAAGGCGGAAAGTTTGATCATCCAAATAGGCTATTCTCTTCACTTGCATTATCTTGGAAAAACTGCCAGCGGGACACATCTGATGTAAAGGTTAGTGTTCCTCATAGATTTCTTACATTGCTCTTGGTAACAAAATTTCAGTGATCCCATTCTGCATCACCATAAATAAAATCATCCTAAAACTGACGATTTGGCTCTACAGGCAGTGCTGGATTACCCAATAGGCACTACTAGCAGGTAGCCTAGAGACCCAAATTTTAAAGGTCCTCCTTAGATTTAACATTTATCATTAAATAAAAATCATAAAAATAAATCAAATCATCCAATAGAAAACAATCAAAGTAATATGAAAAACAGGAAAATTAAGTTTTTTTGGTTACATAGTAGTGTGTGATACTTGAAAGTAATTTTCAAAATATCATGTCATCGTTTGTTTAACTGAATAAAAAATATGATCAATTCAATTACTTATGAATGAAACCTTTTCTTTGTACTTATAAAATACAGATATTTTTTTTTTCCAAAACCAGAGGGACCCAAAAATTTGCAGTGCGAGATGGAATTGGAATGCTAAAAATATCGTGTGGAAGCACTGTGTTCAGTCGGCTTATTACTTGAGAAGAATAATACTCTAAGCTAAGAAAGGCTTTGATCTTATTGTTATAATAGGTTGGAATGTAATGAGAATGCACATTAAAATTTTATTGCTTGAACAAATAAGATCAATATTGCAGGGACAGTTCTACATCTAATTTATTTATTTGCGATTGTCTTTGTTCACAATTTTTTTTTTTTTTTCCAACTGGAAATATAGGCAGTAAACTGAAGCTGATCTTTTGTTTGAGTAAAGTCAAGAGAGTATAGCTCTGTATTTACTACAGTTAGAGATGACTTAATATTAAAAAAAAAATGTGACTGTCAGAATATTTATATTACTTTTAGTCTTGCTGGTGCTTTGTGTTATCTATATTGTTCCCTTCTATAAATGTGTGAGTTATTTATTTATTTGACTTATTTTTCAGGAATTGATACCCGAGTTCTTTTTCTTACCAGAAATGTTGGTAAATGCAAATCGTTATCGTCTTGGTCAGCAAGAAGATGGAACAGCTGTCGGAGATGTCGAGTTACCTCCGTGGGCATCGTCTCCGGAAGAATTCATACGTATCAACAGAATGGTAAATTTGATTCTCATCCATGTCTTTATTTTCTTTGAAAAAAAATAATGAATAAATTGTATATCATTCTATTCAATTCTTTTGTTGCCTTCTTAAGTTTCCAGCATGACTTTAAAATATAATATTGAGCACATGGTGGTGTTATTTTAGTTTTGGTATATTAACCATAGTTATATGTTTTAAGACCAAAATACTATATCATAAATTTTTTGTGTTTTGTAACAGGCACTGGAGTCAGAGTTTGTTTCCTGCCAGCTGCATCAGTGGATTGACCTGATATTTGGATACAAACAGAGAGGTAAATGCTTTCTCATTACTAAGTTCTTAAGATCCAGCTTATTCCATGTTAGAAGACTCTGCTCTAATTTTTTCAAGACAAAGAATCACTCTGAATTTGAACAAAAGAAACAAACTTGACATGATGATAAGTGTAGAGGTAGAAAAAATAATTTTGCTAATGATGATTGCAGATTGGTGCAAATATTCAGACAAATGTGTACAAACATGGAAATTTTCTATATCCACATCTTTATTGTCAGAATAACGTGCTGTGGTTTGAGTGGAGCTCAAAGAAGAAATAAAGATAACTGTTTCTTTTTTAAAGAAAAGAAATTATTTGTGATGAAGAAAATTCCCTGTTCACATACTTTCACCTTTAGTGATTTTTTTACGTTAAATATTTTCATTGTTTTGTGTAGATTTTTTGCAGAACTTCCCTCAAATGCAAAATTTTCAGACTCCATTATATCTGAAATTAAATGATAGTTTCTGGCCTGGTTCATATTTTGCAATCCATATATTGCTGTTAATTCTTCTGCCTATATCTATCCAGGCCTAATAGCCAACATATGCTACATACACTCCCAGCTCTCCCTCCTCCTAACCATACTCCTTTTACACTCCACAGATTGTGTTCTGTGGTTGTTTCCAAAAACAGATTTACTCCTGTATTTTTTACACGTAATGTGTATCCCGTACATCCCCAAGATACTCGTACAGTGGTCTGACCATCGTTCTATATCCCACTGGTACTTCCAGTCATCACTTTTTACCAATATTTTTAAACCTCTCCTTGTCACTTGCTCAATATGTTCACCTTGTAATCATACAGAACTTTTTTTTCTACTTGTGAACCTAATAAGCTGCCTCTTTTTATCAGTTTTATTCCTTTTGACCTGTCCTGTTGTATATATTTGCAGATCTCACTTAAACTGTTCACAACCCATTAATCCTATTATGTAAAATTATGTCATTTGCATACTTAGTGTTGCAAATTGAAAAAAAAATGTTTTTTTTTTTCTTCAGATTTGTGAAAAAAAACTTAGCACCATTATTTTTTTTCTAAATTTTTTTTTTTTCTTCAGAAAACAATGTATTTGATAAATTATAGTTTTATTTATGGAACTTACATTTTACATGTGTGTTTTAATCTTACATAAAGATTCATAAATGAATCTCTATAGGTAACATAATTTTTTATTCATCCTCTATGTCAGTACCACATTCGCTAGTATGAGTACTACCAACACTAGTTCGGCCAGAGTCGGATTTTTCTGTTTCTTATTCTGTCTGTTCTAGATCCATAACTTCAGAAATAATTACACGCAAAAGCTTTTGAGATTGCAATTTTAAATTGTGAGCAAAGGACACACTGCGCACAAAGACTGTGCCGATAGTTCTGTATTAAGGTCTTTTACGTTTGAACTTAAATCTATTTTCACACAAAATAGGAGCTTTATTTCTTTTCAATCGTTGGTTTATGCCAACGGTTGCAAGGAAATGATTCATAATTACTGACAATTTAATGACTCAGTATCACTATACGCTGCGAGTTTAACAAGTATACGAATATAAGGAAAGCACAATAAGTAATAAAAAGAGGCAAAAAACTGTAGATAAATTCCTAATTTTTATGAATAGATCCGTAGGTATACAGATAAATTAGCAGGGCTGGCAGCACTAGTTCAAATAGCGAGTATCAATCCAAACAACGGGGAACGGGGATTCCTTCTCGCACAACCTAGCCTTTTTGGGAAGTCCCCCATTGTAAAAGAAAACTGAAGTAATGTTGCCAATATTTTTGTAATTTTTCTTTTTCTACTGAACCAAAAAAATTTAGTAGATTTAAAAATTAAGATAAGTACTTACTGTAGTACAAACTCTAAAAGTCATTAAACGATAAATGCCTTAAAAATTTGAAATTTAGTAGTTATGAAAAAAAACATGTTTTTTCACATTTTTTTCATGGTTTTTTTTTTAAGTCAGAAAAAACAGTTTTTACAACACTATGCATACTACCTAATTTCTGACTTTTAAATAATCAATATTAGTATAATGAACATCAGTGTTCTCAATACATTACCCTGTGACACTCCTGTGGTCATTTCCACCTCTTTCTTTACTGTATTTCCTGCCCTAACTCTTTTTTTCTTAGCTTTAAGTATTATTCCATCCAGAAAGTAACTTTTCCATCTACACCAATGAATTTAACCTTATTTGCCACTATTTTATAGCTCACTCTTTCAAATTCATTTGAAAGGACCAGTGCTATGCTAACAATGTGGTATTCTTGACTGTTTCATCTCCAATATCTTGAAAGAGGCCCACTATCTGAAATTCACATCAATATCCTTATATAAGCACTTGTCTTTTACCTGCACAATGTCGGTATTCCTACAGCAAGTGATTGCACTTGAAATTGTGACTTATTGCACAATGGGCTATGCCTTCATAGTTAAATTAATTTAAAACTGTAAATGATATGGTAAGTTGCTACAGTTATTGTTAGCATACGATATAAATCATATTTAAATTTGAAAATATAATTTCCAATCATAGAGACACATGAGCTATGAGAAGTAACGTACATCTTTGCCAGCCAATAAATAATGTTAAATGGACAGGTTTATCCATAGACAGGAAACAAATTTATAACACATTTTCATTACTTCCAAGCTTCCTGGCATTCCATCATTTTAAAATAGACCTCATTTAATTTCTTTGATCTTGAAACCAAGCTCAGCATTTTTTGTGTGAATTGTAGATTTTTATAAAAATATATCATTTTCTTCCCTGTATCTTATTAACAGTGCTCCAAACTCATTTTTTCATAGACATTTTTTACTATGTACAGACTTTTTTACCTTTACTGTTTTATTATGTTTATATTAGGGGAAAGCAAGAAGTGTAAACAAGGGAAAAATAGGATTATTCAGGAGGGAATGAGAATTAGAAGGTGCGGTAGTGTGTGTGTGTGGGGGGGGGGCTGTCTCAGACTACATTGAAGGTGTATTTGTTGTCCAGTTTGTGCTGGTAGAATGATAGTGAAGATTCGCTCCATTTCTTACTGCTTCATTCCACAGTCCCAATTCAATTCCTGCCACCATCAGTTGCCTGATTATGTGCCGATATTTCTCACTGTCCCTGCATCATTTTAATTTAATTTAATTGCAATGGAGCACAGGCCCCACACCCCCATCCTCCCCCTATCACGCACCCACCCACATTTGCCCTCTACAAGTTTTATCTCCAAATTCTTTCAACATTTTCGGTAAATTATTCGTCATTTCTCCTGGCAACTCATTCCAATCCCTGACACCCTTACCTAAAAAAAGAGAATCTTCCCACACCCTTGTGCCTGAAATCGAGTGCCAGCTTGTGGTCATGGTCATCTTTTCCCTTCCATGCACTACTTTTCATACCTACTCCAATATCTTTCCATGCCTCATCACCAGTATATGCCCTGTCCACTCCCATGACCCTCCTCATCCTCCTCCTGTCTTGCAATGAATCCCATTCCAGCTCCTTTATCATATCTGTCACTGATTGCATTCTGTGATAATTTCCAGAAACAAATCTAGCAGCCCTTTTTTGCACCCTCTCCAATTCCTGTATTTGGTACGTAAAATGTGGGTCCCAATGCTCTGCAATACAAGCAAGATTCCTATTGTACTGTTTGTGTGCAATCACTACCTGCACCTTACTACCAAAAGGCTACTTCCACTGTTCTGCCCATAAAAGACCTTCAGAAATACTCTCACACACCTTTTATACCAAATGCTTTTTTCAACCAACGTTCACCTGATCACATCCAAAATCCCTTACCTAGGACTGCAATAACCTTGCAGAATCCTTATCTCCCATTACTTATTCAAAAAAAATAAAAAAATCTCAAGTTAAAATACCGAGCGTGGTGGTGTAATGGCTAGCATTCTGGCCTGGCATTTGGGAGGACGGCGGTTCGAATCCCCGTCCGGGCATCCAGATTTGGGTTTTCCATTGTTTCCCCAAATCACTCCAGGTGAATGCCGGATTGCTTCCTTCAAAAGGCCATGGCCAAATTCTTTCCCATTCCTTGCCCCCCATCCTTTCCCGTCTCTAAAGACCTAGTTGTTATAGGAGACATTAAGCAGTTAAAAAAACTCAAGTTAATACTGATTTGACTCACAGTCACCGATCTGCATCTTTAAATCAACCAAAGCTCTCTATCTGGATAACACTGACAATGAATGTGCCATTAGGTAATGAAGGTAAGCTAGGATATGGAAATAATCCATCCAAATACAAAAAAAAAAAAAATGAACACAATATTATTGTTAAAAACCTCACTCATATAGGAGAAAAGACATATTGCAAGGGGAAAGTCGTTTACACATCCAGACCCACTAGATCTTTCCCTTTGCCTCCTGCATAAGTAAGGTGTGTATGTATTTATTTGTGTTTGTCTGGTCTTCCTACCTTCAGCTCTCAATCATCCAGTTCTGCTGTGGTACAGAATCAGAAAATCAGATCTTTCATCATGGATACAATTCCCTTGTACCTTGCATAAAATGCCTCTTCTTCCATTTATCCCCATCACATGTATCAGCAGGATAGCTTTACCCACAAACAACAGCCCACTAATCCTGTGCAAAACATTTGAATTGCTTGCCATACATTTTTTCTGAATGAATGAGACATGTTACAAAGCATTAAAATATATAAGGAATATAATTTTCATCAGTAGAAATGTAATTGGAAACAACTTACACATTTAAAACTGCTTCGTTTTTTAGGTCCAGAAGCTGTAAGAGCGACAAATGTATTTTATTATCTGACTTATGAAGGAAGTGTTGACATGGAGACTGTTACTGATCCTGTAATGAGAGAGGTAAATATTTATTTTTGATTATGGTAACTGGGTTAATTGAAAAAGCATTTAGTACTTTTTTATTAACCATTTATATGTTTACCTTACAGGCAATAGAAAATCAGATCCGTAATTTTGGCCAGACACCTTCGCAGCTGTTAATGGAACCACACCCTCCCCGGAGTTCAGCTATGCACCTGGTAAGTCACAGTGCATGCTAGAGCAATTTCTGTTATTTAAACTTCTTTGTATGTATTGGCACAAACCTTACATAAGAGAATTTTAATGAGCCCTGGAATTTGGAAGGACGTGTATTCAAATCCCCGTCTGGCCGTCCATATTTTAGTTTTCTGTGGTTTCCACAGCTCACTTTAGATGAATGACATGAAATTTACTTCAAAATGCCATAGTGAGATTCTCTCTTCATTGTCCTGCAATCCTCTCCAAACCCTAATGATCTTGACACTGAGAAGGTGTAAAGCCTTAAAAAAATAATTTTGATAAAGCTTCTCTTTGTGTGCAGAAAGAATAATTTTCAATACTTTTTATAGTAATCTGTCTTTCATTGAATATAGCATATTTTTATAATCACAGAAGCTTATTCCATTAAATTTCAGTTTAAACGTACAGTATGTGTGAATTTGTGTGAAAATTCAGATAAAATTACATTAATCTCAGTTTCATATTGTAAGAACAAAATGTGCACTGGGGTTGGCGCATAAAGTTTGAATCTTAACTCTGACCGTGTGTAGCCCTGGAATGTAACAGTTTTGGCTTAAATAGGATAATACAGTCGCCACACAGATTTTAACCTAAAATCTATGAAAAGGTAAAGTTCAATAAATAGTTCAATGTCATTAAAACAATTATATTCTTCAAATTTCACAAAGGCAAAAACTGTACAGGCAATCAGACTACTTTTCCATAGTAATGTTTTACAAGTTCGATTAACCGGGCAAGCCAGACCACACCCCAAATAGTTCACACTTCTAGTTGTAATAATTAAACGAAAGAGAATCACACGCTCCCATGTTCTCATTGTTCCACGGTTTAGTAAATTCAAAAGTTCCCGAGGCTCCACATTGTGGAAAACTATTTTAAAACTTCATGGTAGTAATCTTGAATATGCGAATGTACATTATTCCAAAATAAACCTTGCACAGCAGTACTTGATATAAAACTTTCTGGCCTACTGAGCTACATGTTATCGCTTTTGTGGTTCCTAGCAGACTGGGGGCGATCAACTGCAAGCACGAGTCTATATCACACAGCGCTTCCTGCTTCTCGAATATTCCTAGCGACTTCTCACACGAAGCGTGCAAACAAATCTTTTTCCTCTTTCACAGGGGTGGCTGATGGGAAAGTCGTCAGATATCAAATCGCACATCTGAGTCCTAACATTGGCTAATCTGATCTTGACAGTAAAAATAATTCGATCTTTCTGAAACTTTACAAATATCCTAACTTTAATAATTTAGCTGAACATAAATAATTTAAATATGAACTTCCACAATCCTATTCCAGGCGAATGCCGAAAACTGATGAAATTGAAAAAAAATTGAGAATACTATCTTAAAAACTGTGAAACTGCTTTCTAACTTGAATAAACATAAAAACTAACTTAGAAAATGAAATGCACTAATGTTTTATCCAATCAAACTCGTGGTTCTAAGAACAAAATTTTGTCACGCAGTTACAAAATTTAACAGATATCTTACAATATCCCTCCTTATTAGTTTTTTAATGGATGCATTGTGAAATTTTCTTTAAAGGATCTGAGCTTTCTTTAAAACGTAATATGTTACAATTTTTTTATTATTATTATTGAAGGGGCAACTAAATCCATAAACTCAGAATATAAATACTTTTTATGGAATTAAAGCTTGTTTCTCATTCCATTCATTGTTCACAGTCTCCAATGATGTTCTCAAGCATACCAGAGGATGTATGTATGACCATGAAGTTCCTATCAAACTCTCCAATCTGCCACATATCGGCCAACACTTACCCTCAGCTGCCTCTGCCTTCTGTTGTAACAGTGACCGCCAACCAACAGTTTGCACTGAATAAATGGAATACAAGCTATGCAGGTAAACAAATCCACATTGCGCTTTAGACATGTTCATGGTGTTATCTTCCAGACTAATAAATTCAGTGTTTCACTTCAAAAACTATTAATTGCATTATTCGTTTTGTAACTGAGAGGAGAAAATACCATGAACAATGTAATCTTGATCTGAAATAACATCAGATCCTATCAGTTTACATGTTTCATTTAAAGAAAAGGTTTTAAATTAATATTTTATAACTTTTCATAAAATTTGATGTGAAATTGCAGACTTAATTATAAAACCTCTGACTCTTATGAAGAGAAAATAATTATTCAAATAATGTTTTGAGAAAAATAATTCATTTAAAATATATTATTCACAGCATCTGTACAATCACCAAGCTATGCAGAGGCACCACAAACACCAACAGCTAATCTTCCACTCTCAATGGACCCTGTATTGTGTAAGTATTTGGTGACTGCTATTTATTTAATCACAATCAAAATATATAACAGTTCATTATGTGCTTTGGAGGTGAGGAAGTTATATTGGTTTATTTTAATTCTACAGCACAGACTGGCAACAGCTCAAATCCCACCTTAAGAAGACACCTGGGAGACAACTTCAGTCAGAAAATAAGGATACGATCAAACTGCTTTGTGACAACGGTGGATAGCCGCTTTCTGGTGGCGTGCGGCTTCTGGGACAACAGCTTCAGAGTGTTTTCAACGGAAACAGGTTATTACCTAAAAGCACACACCTTATCATAAAGAACATAAATGAAGTATCTTCGAAAAATAGCTAATTTTTTAGCTACCAAAATTAGGATGATTTGAAAAGTTTCTACTTCCACCATACATTTTATTATACCTTATTCTATGACTTAATGGTAAATGAATTTACATAATGTTGCAAAAATCCATTTGTTTGCAGAGCATGTTTCAGTTTCCCAAAAATTTGAGTGTAATCTGATGTGCTAGTAGTATTATCACCTGTGATCAGAGTTGAGAACTACTCAGGTCACCTTTATATTGGCAAAATATGTTTAATTTTTAACAGAGGAACAGTAACTGAGTGATGTACAGAAAAGTAATACTAAGTTAAGGAGGGAGAGATCAGCAAATAAAAAACTATAATGCTGTAATAAAAAAATGTGGTGTTTAAAACAGCAAATATCAAATACAGAAAATAAGTAAGAAAAATAATATTTTCATTATTATAATAAAGTGTGATGGAGCATAAGCCCTAATAACAATTTTGCTGCACATGTACCTTTCTTTTGCTTCTAATTCATTCCTTGCTTAGATAACTTGTTCAAGCACCTCCCTATACAACTTACACCTATCCTTGTCTCCCATACCTACAGATTAGAACTTCATTATGTGCTTGTGCCTGCATCAGTTGCCAATTTATGATTTTAGTTCTCTCTTCCTTTCCATGTATCACTCCTAACTCCTCATCCAAAATTCTTCCAGGCATCATGGTCAATATTGCCAATAAATAGCCCCATTACTCTCTTCATCCGTCTCTTGTCTCGCACTAACTGCCAAGCTATCTCGTATATGTTATGTCACTGATTGTATTTGATGGTAAATTCCACAAACTGATCTAGCTACCCTCCTTTGCACCTGCTCAATCTCCTGTATTTGCTACCCATAATGTGGGCCCATTACTGTAAACAGTGGACCTGTTCCTTTATTTTCCCGAAACCTTTTAAATCAATTTTGTTCCTAATTTATGTTTTCATTAAACTACCTCCAACACAATGTTGTCAAAAAGTATCAAAGGTTGCTTTAAAGAAAATAAATGAATAGTTTAATGTCAATAACATACAGCTTGTCCACAAAGGGTAATGGGTATCTGATAGTTTAATAAAACAAAATACATATGATATTAAGAAAGTCTTTATTTATTGTATAGTTAAAGACAATTATTGGAACATTATTTTCGAAGAAAGAGGCTCTATCAATCTCCCTTAGCCCTTAGGTTAAGAGATTCTTGTCAGAAGTACTTGCTGTCTTGCCATTGCCTTCTTTTATTTGCTGTTTCCGTGAAAGTGCTTGTTTTACTTTTGTGTTTTTCATTTTTGTTGAGCTTTTTTTATTTATTTTTATTATTTTTTTAAAAAAATTTAAATTTTTTATTTTTTGTTTGTATTTATTTAATTTAATAGTTTAAGTGCTTTCCTTTTACACTGTACATATCTTACTTTTAATGTATCCCCATGAAAAATAATCTAGTGGACTGAGGCCCAGGCCTCTTCCAGGTTACCTCTTTGTGAAATTGTCTTATTTGGCAATAACAAACGTTTTGTAACATTTTCTAACAGACCATATTCACAACGAATGCTTACCTTATTCAGTCTTCATAAAAATAAGAGCCAATAATGCCAGACATGGCAGCCCATAAAATGACCTTCCAGATGTTAAAAAAATCACTGCTGCTTTTATTTAGGATTTTGTCTAACCAGCAGTGACAATTCTGGTTATTGAGATGACCATTCCAATGGAAGGAGCTATGGAATAGCTCCAGCATTTTATTGACAAAGTATAGTCAGTTAGTGTGGCCAATACTTTCTGGTACTATTTGAATTTTAATTGTTTCAAGATGCAAGTATTTATCCAAAATTAGCTACAAAAATGATTTTTTATATTGGCTTCTTAACTTTGTGAACTGAAAGTGATTGATTAAGTTAGAACAATTTAAAATAATGATTATTATCATAAACATTCAATGAAGTTTTGAGGAAGTAAAACACTCACTGACAAAAGCTGAAGGTGCGAGTGTTGTCCCCCCCCCCTTCCCCCCCCCCCCAACACCTGAGGTATCTGAGTTGCCTGATACTTTGTGATAATTTTCCATTATAATGTTTAAAATAACAAGAATTGTGCAAATGGGTAGGTGAAAGCATTTCCTAATTAACAATTTAAACTGTATTTAAAAAAATAAAAAAATAAAAAGGGGTTCTGCTTTGTATTTTCAATGAAATTAGTACTTGATAAGAAGTAAGTTATTGTCAAGATAGGTTGCAATCAGCTATCAGTTATTACCATCAGGAATAGTTCTTCCCAAGAGTTGTGGAAATATTTACTGATATCTTTATTTTATTTTATATTTTTTATTTTCAAAATTTATACAATTCTTTTTTTTCCAAAATTTATATATCTATATTTTTTGTTTTCATCTCTACATTCTGCACCCTTTTGATATATTACTACTTCTATCACCTTCTGCAATATACATATTTATATTTAACATCTTAGTCCCATTGCCATATTGATAATCCACTCAGTCATGTAAGAAACTTCAGCATGTGCACGCCTCCCGAACCACATGACTCATTCTCCTTAACATGAAGAAGGTTTAAGACTGAAATATTGTGTATATTTGTGTGTTCGTGATATATGTTCTTCTCCCATCACTGCCTTCAACTTTGGTGAATGATCAGTCTTTTTCCCTTTCCTTATAATTTATATTGCCTAAAGCCGTTTCCTTTTTCCTTTATTTAAGTACTGATACTAAAGAAATACAAAGAAAATTAAACAGTTTTGAAAGAGTGGCCAAGCCACATTATTCTCTATTTTATTAATCAAAACAAAATCCTGTTCTTTGTGTGATGATTATTTGCTTTATGACATATGATTCACATTTGAAGACAGATATATTAAAACTAAAAGTGTTCTTAAAATTTGTGCATTTTAAAAATCTGTCAAATTACTTGTATTTCAGCCAAAATCGTACAAATAATATTTGGACATTACGGAGTCGTGACATGCTTGTCTCGATCGGAGTGCAACATTACGTCTGACTGCTACATAGCGTCAGGGTCCGCAGACTGCACCGTGCTGCTCTGGCACTGGAACGCACGCACCCAGACCATCGTGGGGGAGGGAGAAGCCCCCACACCACGCGCCACCCTGACTGGCCACGAGCAGCCGGTCACCAGCGTCGTCATATCGGCTGAGCTCGGACTCGTCGTATCAGGCTCCACAAGTATGTCACTGATCTGACACGTCTGATATTTTATATAGAAACATACAATATAACAAAATCTCCCCTCACCCCCATCTTTCTCTCTCTCTCTGTGTGTGTGTGTTGTTTTCCTTTTAAAATTATTTCTATTAACTGCTATACTTTTGAATAGTGGAAACAAAGAAACTGCCATGAGGCACTGAAAATAAGATAGGTTAAAGGAAAAAAACAGATACCCATTACTTACCACAGATGAAGGCAGGCGGGCAAGACGAACACGTAAAAACACAAAAAAACATAAACACAAATGCACAATATTTCGGCATGAGCCTCATTTGAGAGGCGAGACATGTAGCAGGAGGTCTGAATGTTACAGCATCTTTCCCCCTGCCATTTGTCTCACCTCTCACATGATTAAGGCTCATACCGAAATATTGTGCATTTGTGTTTATGTGTTTTTACGTGTTCGTCCCGCCCTCCTTCCTTCATCTGTGGTAAGTGACGGGTATCTGTTCCCCCCCCCCCCTTTCATATCGGATTTTAACTGCTATACTTTGTAATTATTTGTACAACAGATTGTTTTCTTCATTTTTCGTGTTCAATTTGAATATTTTTCTTTATTTTATGCTTCATCATGTATATTATTTATTTATTTATTTATCAATCTTGTTCCATGGATCCCTGCTGAGGAAATACCTCTGGGATGTGAAACATGTCATTGTTGATACATATACACATAATATGAGTCACATCATAGTAAATATATATATATACATATTTTACAAATACAAGAAATAATAAACATACATTTTTGCAACTGAGTTTTGCAAACGTCATAATGAGTACAATTAATTATTTTCTTCAAATTCTTGAATGGAGTAGAAGGAGTTGCCAATAAGATAATCTCTAAGTTTTTGTTTGAATACATCTTTATTATCTGAAAGCTGTTTTATACGATTAGGTAGTTTATTAAACAGATGTATCCCAGAATAATTAACTCCTCTTTGTACTAATGACAGAGATGTTTGTGTTTTATGCAAGTTATTTCTGTTTCTTGTATTGAAACTGTGTACCTGTGAATTAGGTGTAAACAGGTTAAAATTTTCTATGACAAAGCTCATGAGAGAATATATATACTGAGAATACATTGTAAGAATATTGAGTTTCTTAAAGAGTTGTCTGCAAGAAGTTCTTGGTTTTACCCTACACAGAAACCTAATAGCTCTTTTCTGTGCTATGAAAACTTTTTTACTTTGTGAAGAGTTTCCCCAAAAAATTATGCCATATGACATTACTGAATGAAAATATGAGTAGTACACCTGTTTCATTAATTCTAGATCTGCTGTTAGAGAAAGTGTTCGTATTGCAAAGGTGGCACTACTTAACTTTGCCAGTAGTGTAGTGATATGATCATGCCAACAGAGTTTCTGATCTATTTTAATACCAAGAAATTTTATACTCTCTGTTTCTAAGATTGTGTTGTTTTTATAGTTTATACATATATCTGGCTGTGCATAGTTTTTTGTTTTAAACCTAATATAATGTGTTTTTTCAAAATTTAATTTTAATGAATTTGCCTTAAACCAATTTGCTACTACTCTAAGTACTTCATTTACATTAAATTCTATAGTACTGTTTGGTGTTTTATGCACAGTCAGGTTAGTGTCATCTGCAAATAAAACACTCTTAACTTTGTCGGATAAATTTCCAGGAAGGTCATTGATGTATAACAGAAAGAGGAGGGGACCTAAGACAGAGCCTTGTGGAATTCCATGTTTTATTTTCTCCCAGTCTGATGAAACATCTTTACTTATTTTAGAATCAAAAATTGAAACTTTTTGCATTCGGCTTTCAATGTATGATTTAAACCATTTACCTGCGGTCCCAAAAATACCATAGTATTCCATTTTTTTCAAAAGTAATTCATGATTTACACAGTCAAATGCTTTTGCAAGATCACAAAATATTCCTACAGGATTCATTTTATTATTCAGTTCCTCAAATGTGTTATTTAAAAATGAATATATAGCCATTTCTATGGATGATCCTTTTTTGAACCCAAATTGTGAATTAGTTAGGATATTATAGTGTGTAACATGTTTTATTACTCTTCTATACATGACTTTTTCAAAAACCTTTGAGAATGTTGAAAGTAATGAAATGGGACGATAGTTGTCTACACATGTTACTTCTCCTTTTTTAAATAATGGTTTTACAACAGCATATTTTAGTCTATCGGGAAAAACACCTTGTATTAAGGATTCATTACAAATGTGAGCAAGTACATGACTGATACAGTCTGAACATCTTTTCAGTAATTTACTTGAAATATTGTCATAGCTGGAAGAATTTTTAGGTTTTAATTGTTTAATGAGTTTATTTATTTCTGAGACTGTTACTGGTGGCAATGTCATCTCCACAAAGCTATTTGGGAAAGCAGTCTCAAGAAGCCTTAGAGCACTATGTGGGGATTGCTTTATATATCTGCTCCCAACATATTTTAAAATTCATTAAAGTATTAAGATTGTGCTTTTTTTTAATTCAGCCTTTTATTGTAAAATACAATTTTATTTGACAGGATTTAATATGTAATCCATGAAACAACACAACTGTCTCTGTTTCGAGAAAGAAAAACAAAGTATATTCAAATCCACAGAGATAAAATCATTATCACATTTATTAATGTAGTTTTCAATTATTTTGTTGTTTCAATAAATTTTATCTATCTATTTATATAAGATTACAAATTAGGATAGGGAAATGAATAGCTTCTTATTAAAGATAATGGCACGATGGCATGAAAACACCAAATGGCTGACAGCACCCCCTCCACAATGATCTACTACTGACAAAGGTCCAGTCCTGAAAATTGCAATATTTCTTTTGTTTATATTAAATTTCGTGGTTCCATTATGTCCTGCCACCATCTTATGTAAGTGGGAGTTCATTTCTCTGCCATAATTGGCAGTGTGGATCCGGGGGGGGGGGAGGCGCTAGGAGGCTCAAGCCCTCCAAAAGTTCTAGGTCCACCCCGACATTGTATTTTTTTTTTTAGCTCTACTTATCTATTAAGGGTGGCATGACCATAATAAAACCTACCTCTGCCCGACTGAAGCCTCCCCCCAAACCAAAATCTGCTCAAATCCCCCCTCCAAAACCAATATCAACTCAAGCCCCCCCCCCCCCCCCCCGAAACCAAATTCCTGGATCTGCCACTGATAATTTGTAATTTTATATTGTTGTTAAGTGCCTATTTTTTGCTTGCAAACATATTAATAAAATCTATTTTATGGTTTGAAGAAATGTTAAAGGACCATTCCTTTCTTTTCCAGATGGGCCTGTTCTTGTACATACTACATTTGGAGATCTTCTGAGATCTCTTGAACCCCCTTCAGGATTCCAGTCTCCCGAAAATATTGCAATGTCCCGAGAAGGAGTTATTGTTGTTAACTACGAGCGAGGGCACATTGCCGCCTTTACTATCAACGGCAAGAGGCTAAGACACGAGTCTCACAACGACAACCTCCAGGTAGAGTGTCCTAATCACTGGCACGTTTATTCTTTCTAAAGGTTGGCAAGCAAATACATACCCCACTTTAACACCTCTCAAGAAGCTAAACCAGTATCAGAGCTTTAGCAAACTGTGTGTATTCGTTACTGAATAACAAGTACATCACCTGTCTCAAACTACTGACATGTTTCTCACAAATTCATTTCATTACTAGCATTTGTCATGTAGATGTCAGTTTCATTCAAAAAATGAAAGAATACAATTCATCATACAGGAACTGAGACTGTTTGCCTGCAATTAAATAAATCTGAGTGAGAGAATGAACATTTGAACATCATGCACTTCAAATTTCTGGGAATTTTTATTTGAATTCATTTCATTACAAAGGAAAATGAATACAAACATGTTGTGTGTTCATTATTTTAAAATAATTGGATAAAGGAAACAAAGAAACTGCCACGAGGCACTGAAAATAAGATAGGATAGGGAAAATAAACAGTTACCCGTCACTTACCATAGATGAAGGCAGGAGGGCGAGACACGTAAAAACATCTTTCTCCCTGCCATATGTCTCGCCTCCCACATGAGTAAGACTAAAGTCGAAATATTGTGCAATTCGTTTGTTTCTGTGTTTTTACGTGTCTCGCCCTCCTGCCTTCATCTATGGTAAGTGATGGGTAACTGTTTATTTTCCCTATCCTATCTTATTTTTATTTTAAAATAAGTAATGTTATTTATGGTTAAGTGTTAATATTTTTAATGAAGTAAGTTATTTGGTAGTTTTGATTTTGTTTAACATTAAAATTTACAGTGCATGATTGTAAATATAAAATTTGGATAAATGGTTTGAGAGGGTTACTGCTTTTTTTATTGATTGTACTTTAGTGAGATTTTATTGTTTTCAAACATATCAAATGTGTTTTCTAGATTGTGATATTTTAACTTCTATTTCATTTTGCAGTGCAATTTACATACACTCAGTTTACTAAATGAACAATTTATTTAAACTAGCAAACTTAACTTAGCAGAAACATTGGTCAGGCAGTAGGGAAAGGGTTGAGAATCCTTCATCTGTTGGAAAGAGTGATGAGGGGATGCACTAGAGAAGTAAGGGAATTAGGGTACATAACTGGTCAGACCACTGCTGTAATATGGTGCTGTACTTTTTAAGTACTCATAAAACTGTTTAACACATTTTCAGACTAATCCCACTATATACTCCAGCAGACAACTCGAAGCATTCACACACATTGTCCTTCCTCTGGTGTAATAAACAGACTGTTACCACTAAAACCTTACAGTTACCTCACTATCTACTGGTGATTCCCTGAAGTGAATAGACCAATCAAGAAAATCTATATGTTCGGTAGATCTGGATGTGTATGTATGTTACTCCTTACCACATGCCTCACCTCCAAAATAAATAAGGTTATTCACCAAAACATTTTAAATTGTATTTGTGTTTTTGTGTCTAGCCCTCCTGCTTTCTTCATCTGTGGTAAGTGATGGGTTATTTTCTCTATCCTTCCTTATTTTCGATGTAAATCATTAGAAATACACCAATCACAAACTGTGAACGGGGTTGGGGTCTTATGTGAAGGAAGGAGTGTGTGACAGTGGTTTGTAAAATGTATTTCAGAGATAGAAACAAATTGGTAGAAGAGTGTTGATACTGGCTGGTGATGAATAAACAGAAAATCAAATCAAATAGCACAAAGAAGCAGAGATATTCAGATAGTGAGACGCCTGTCAGAACAGAGCACGAGAAAGCATAACATGGCATGGCTGAACCCACAGTGAAAACCACCTCCCAGATATTATCGCAGCTGAGAATAAGGAGGTTTTGAAAGTAATATACGTTTGCTATGGGAATGTTAACAAGACTGTTGACAGTTATCATAAAGTTCTTAATGTATGTTCATCATTTGTTAGCTTTTACCTAGTTGTTATTCCTAATGACTTCAATGTCAGCAAAGCGTTAAGCGGAAAATGAAATAAATATATACATTATCTGTATATGCCTATTTAATATTGAATTCAGTGTTATATGTCATGATAGACAGACATGCTTGTAGTAAAGAAGGCGGGGAGTGCTGTGTCGTCAGCAGAGAAGCAGTAACAGCAGACTAGGTGAGTCAGGAGAGTTGAGCGACTTAGAGCATGGAGCAGTCATTGGATGTCACCTGAGTAACAAATCCTTCAGTGACATTTAAACCCTGCTAAAGTTGCCCAAGTCAACTGTTGGTGATGTGATTGTGAAGTAGAAAGTCAAAGGAAAACCACAACTAAACCAAGGCCAGGCAGACCTCATTCAGTGACAAACATGGACCGTCGAACATTGTGGAGGGCACTTGTAAAAAATTGCAAGAAATCAGTGGAAGAAATCACTCGTGAATTCCAAAGTGCTACCAGCAATCCAATCAGCATAATAACTGTGCATCAGGAGTTAAAGAGAGTGACATAAAAAGATCGGAATGCTCCTCATAAGCCAAACATTTCTTCAGTCAGTTGTAAGTTAAGCTTGAGGTGGTGTAGAGAGTGATGCAATGGATAGAGGATGACTGGGATGGAGTGATTCAGAGTGGAATCATGCTATACACTGTAGCAATCTGAGAGAATGGTTTGGTTTGGTGAATGCCTGGAAAATATTACCTACCATCACGTGTAATGCCGACAGTGAAATATCAAGGTGGTACTGTTGTGGTAACGGTATGCTTTTCGTGGTTACGAAGGATTTGAGAACATTTTAAACCTTTGTGTACTGCATACAGCAGAGAACCAGTTTGGAGACAGTGATTGTTTGCATCAGCATGAAAACGCACCCTGTCATTAAGCTGCATCTGTGAGGCAATAGCTTGTTGACAGTAACATTACTGAAACAGATTCACCTGCCCAAGTCGCAACTTGAAACCTGTGGAATACCTTTGGGTTTACTTAGAACGTCGACTTGACACCAGACACCAGCGTCTACCATCACTACCTTTTCTGTTTCAGGTCATGGGGAAGATTGGGTTGCCTTTCCTCCACAAAGTTGACACATCTCATTGAAAGTCTCTTCAGCAAGGGCAGTCACCTCACATTAATCTTGCATAAATTTCAAATATATATGTATTAAACATTTGGATAGGAGAAACACCAACGCTTACCATAGAAGAGGATTACTGCGGCGTCAATACACGAAAAAAACATGTGCACACAGAATAAAATTTTCAAGTCTATGGCTCTTCTTCAGTAGTAGTGAGATGGCTGCATGTTGGAGGCTGGCAGCCAACTGAGTATCCCCGCCTGGTCGGTAGCTCATGGTGGGGGGGAAAAACAACATGGCGGGGAGTGAGAGTGGGGGATAGAGAGGCATAAGCTGCAAAATACTAATAAATAGATAATAAACCTGTCCGTAGGTACCTGTCACAGAAGCATGGTAGACGTCAGCTGATGGTCCTAAATTGCCCATTAAGTAATGGATGTATGTGCAAAAAAAAACCTGAAAAATATGCGAAAACAAAGTAAAAATAAAATCAATTTAAAAAAAAAAAATTGGAAATATAAAATTAAACTAAATTTGAAGTTACAAATTACAAAACACAAACTATTATATATTGGATAAAGGAAACAAAGAAACTGCCGCGAGGCACTGAAAATAAGATAGGATAGGGAAAATAAACAGTTACCCGTCACTTACCACAGAAGAAGGCAGGAGGGCGAAACACGTAAAAACACAAAAACAAAAGAATTACACAATATTTCGACTTTTCAGTCTTACTCGTGTAGGAGGCGAGACATATGGCAGGGGGAAAGATGTGGTCACATCCGAGCCCGCCACATGAATGAAGCACAGGCGGAAAAAACGCGTGGTAGTGGAAGAATTGCCGGGAGGGGGGGGGGGGGGGGAATAGGCCTGACCAGCGATAAAAGTGAAACAAATAATATAATGTCTGTGTAGCTTAGTTAAAAAAGTTATAATTGAAATATATACAAAAAATTAAAAAAAAATAAATAAATAAATAAAGAAGGAAAATTATATAGAATATTAAAAAAAAAAAATATTATAAAAAAAAAAAAATATATATATATATAAAAATAACCGACTGTAAAATGAAATGAGAGATGGCAAGTGACAGGTTTAACGTAGGTTTAGGCCAGGGGTGTGTCTGGTGTCAAGGATATGTTGATAGGCTAGTTCCCATCTGCGGAGTTCTGAAGGGGTGGTGGTATTTGGAAAAACTCTAATAGCTCTGACTGTGAAACAGGTGTTGAGGTTGTTTGAATTATGGAAGTTCGCATGAATTGCCACGGGATGGTCTGGGTTGGAAGTATAAACTGTTTGCCTGTGGCCATTCATTCTGTAGGAAAGTTGTTGAGTGGTGAGACCAATGTAAGAGGCAGTGCAGTGGATGCAGGTGAGTTGGTAAATAAGGTGAGTGGTAGCACATGTGGCATGTCCAATTATTGGGAAAGATTCGCCTGTGACAGGATTAGAGTAAGTAGTGGTGGCAGGGTGCATGCTGCAAGTTTTACAGCGGGGTCTGTTACACGGGAAAGATCCCTGTGGAGGTCTAGGGGAGTCGGCAGGTAAATACTTGTGGACCAAGATGTTGTACAGATTGGGCGGTCTGCTGAAGCAAGTGCGGGGAGGCAGTGGGTAGGATTTTGGAAGGAGGAGACGCATTTCAGGGAAGGAACGTAAGAAATCATGCCCACGGCGGAGTATCTGGTTGACAGATTCCAGGCCAGGAAAGAACTGGGTGACAAGTGTTGGACCACGGTCAGCTTTAGGAGGTGCAGAACGAGGATTGTGGGTGATGGCACGGGAATTTGTTTTTTCCACCAGATCATGGGGGTATTGGCGGGAAACAAGGGCTTGGGATAGTTTTTGGGGAGTAACTGGAGATTGATTCATGATCCGAACAGATGCGTCTGCCACGGATTGCAAGGCTGTATGGGAGGGAACGTTTAATGTGGAAGGGGTGACAACTGTCAAAGTGTAGGTATTGTTGTAAATTGGTCGGTTTAATGTGTACTGAGGTATGGAGGGTCCCCTGTCGTAGGGTGATATCTACGTCAAGGAAGGTGATACAGGTGTGGGAATATGACCATGTGAAATTGATGGAGTGATTATCATTTAGTGAGTTGAGGAAGTCTAGGAGGTGGTCCTCCCCGTGGGTCCAGATCATAAATATATCATCTATGTATCTGAACCACACGAGGGGACTGAGGGGGGAATTCTTCAGAAAAATATTTTCCAGACGGCCCAGGAAAAGGTTAGCATAGGACGGGGCCATGCGGGTACCCATGGCAGTGCCGCGTATCTGGTGGTAAATCTGGGAGTTGAAGGAGAACTCCAAAAAACTATTTCTCCTTCAACTCCCAGATTTACCACCAGATACGCGGCACTGCATGGGTACCCGCATGGCCCCGTCCTATGCTAACCTTTTCCTGGGCCGTCTGGAAAATATTTTTCTGAAGAATTCCCCCCTCAGTCCCCTCGTGTGGTTCAGATACATAGATGATATATTTATGATCTGGACCCACGGGGAGGACCACCTCCTAGACTTCCTCAACTCACTAAATGATAATCACTCCATCAATTTCACATGGTCATATCCCACACCTGTATCACCTTCCTTGACGTAGATATCACCCTACGACAGGGGACCCTCCATACCTCAGTACACATTAAACCGACCAATTTACAACAATACCTACACTTTGACAGTTGTCACCCCTTCCACATTAAACGTTCCCTCCCATACAGCCTTGCAATCCGTGGCAGACGCATCTGTTCGGATCATGAATCAATCTCCAGTTACTCCCAAAAACTATCCCAAGCCCTTGTTTCCCGCCAATACCCCATGATCTGGTGGAAAAACAAATTTCCCGTGCCATCACCCACAATCCTCGTTCTGCACCTCCTAAAGCTGACCGTGGTCCAACACTTGTCACCCAGTTCTTTCCTGGCCTGGAATCTGTCAACCAGATACTCCGCCGTGGGCATGATTTCTTACGTTCCTTCCCTGAAATGCGTCTCCTCCTTCCCAAAATCCTACCCACTGCTCCCCGCACTTGCTTCAGCAGACCGCCCAATCTGTACAACATCTTGGTCCACAAGTATTTACCGGCCGACTCCCTAGACCTCCACAGGGATCTTTCCCGGTAACAGACCCCGCTGTAAAACTTGCAGCATGCACCCTGCCACCACTACTTACTCTAATCCTGTCACAGGCGAATCTTTCCCAATAATTGGACATGCCACATGTGCTACCACTCACCTTATTTACCAACTCACCTGCATCCACTGACACTGCCTCTTACATTGGTCTCACCACTCAACAACTTTCCTACAGAATGAATGGCCACAGGCAAACAGTTTATACTTCAACCCAGACCATCCCGTGGCAATTCATGCGAACTTCCATAATTCAAACAACCTCAACACCTGTTTCACAGTCAGAGCTATTAGAGTTTTTCCAAATACCACCACCCCTTCAGAACTCCGCAGATGGGAACTAGCCTATCAACATATCCTTGACACCAGACACACCCCTGGCCTAAACCTACGTTAAACCTGTCACTTGCCATCTCTCATTTCATTTTACAGTCGGTTATTTTATATATATATATATATATATTTTTTTTTTTTTTTTTTTTTTTTTATATTCTATATAATATATTTTTTTTTTAATATTCTATATAATTTTCCTTCTTTATTATTTATTTTATTTTTTTTTTATTTTTTGTATATATTTTCAATTATAACTTTTTTAACTAAGCTACACAGACATTATATTTATTTGTTTCACTTTTATCGCTGGTCAGGCCTATTCCCCCCCCCCCCTCCCGGCAATTCTTCCACTACCACGCGTTTTTTTTCCGCCATGTGCTTCATTCATGTGGCGGGCTCGGATGTGACCACATCTTTCCCCCTGCCATATGTCTCGCCTCCTACACGAGTAAGACTGGAAAAGTCGAAATATTGTGTAATTCTTTTGTTTTTGTGTTTTTACGTGTTTCGCCCTCCTGCCTTCTTCTGTGGTAAGTGACGGGTAACTGTTTATTTTCCCTATCCTATCTTATTTTCAAACTATATATATATATATATATATATATATAATTAGGATAGGGAAATCAGCCGCCACTTACCTTTAGATGATGGATGTGTGTTCTCGCCCCACATCCATCATCTAAAGATAAGTGGTGGCTCATTTCCATATCCTAATTTGATTCCTTTCTGCTACTTAGCGTCTTGATTTCATTGTTACTATATATATATTAGACATTGGGATAGGAGAAAAACCACCGCTTACCAAAGATGAGGGCTCCAGCGGCGTCAAAACACACAAACACAAACATAATACAAATTTTCGAGCTTAGCTCTTCATCAGGTTGTAGGATGAGGTGGCTGCCCCGCGGAAGCTAGCGGGGCAGCCACCTCATACTACAACCTGATGAAGAGCTAAGCTCGAAAATTTGTATTATGTTTGTGTTTGTGTGTTTTTTCGTGTTTTGACGCCGCTGGAGCCCTCATCTTTGGTAAGTGGTGGTTTTTCTCCTATCCCAATGTCTAATATATCCGCTCTCAGCGATATATATATATATATAGATAGATTGTTTGGAAACAAAGGTGCTAAAAGCAGATATATTGAACATTGGATAGGATAAAAAACCACCGCTTACCAAAGAAGGGGATTCCAGTGGCGTTGGTACACGAAAAAAACACGAACACACGAAGAATAAAATTTTCGAGCATGGCTCTTCCTCAGTAGAAGTGAGATGGCTGCACGCAAGCGCTGCCAGCAGCCAACTGCGTGAGCCACAATTTCGGTGGCTCATGGTGGGGGAAATACATCATGGCAGGAAGTGAGGGAGGGGGTAGAAGAGTACAGGCTGGAAAACGGTGATGAATGGCAAGTATAAAGCAAAACTGTACAAGGTCCTAACGCGGAAGGGTGGTATACCTCAGTTAGAACAAGGTCCTGACGTGGAAGGGTGGTAAACCTCAGTTAAAACAAGGTCCTAACGCGGAAGGGTGGTATACCTCAGTTAGAACAAGGTCCTGACGCGGAAGGGTGGTATACCTCAGTTAAAACAAGGATCCTAACACGGAAGGGTGGTATACCTCAGTTAGAACAAGGTCCTAACGCGGAAGGGTGGTATACCTCAGTTAAAACAAGGTCCTGACGCGGAAGGGTGGTATACCTCAGTTAGAACAAGGT